>JAAKFY010000026.1:758025-767043 GCA_011823955.1 Dissostichus mawsoni
AGGGCTGGTGCAGTGCGTATCCTTCCACCCCGTCAGGCCCTACTTCTTCGTGGCCACGCAGCGCTCCGTCCGCATCTACAACCTCGTCAAACAGGAAATGACTAAAAAACTGCAGGCCAACTCCAAATGGATCTCCAGCATGGCCGTGCATCCCGGGGGTAAATTCACCATGTCACCAGATTCACCATAACACCAGATTCACCATAACACCAGATTCACCATAACACCAGATTCACCACATCACCAACAACAACGACCGATTCACCATATCAACAGATTCACCATAACACCAGATTCACCATAACACCAGATTCACCATAACACCAGATTCACCACATCACCAACAACAACGACCGATTCACCATATCAACAGATTCACCATAACACCAGATTCACCATAACACCAGATTCACCATAACACCAGATTCACCACATCACCAACAACAACGACCGATTCACCATATCAACAGATTCACCATAACACCAGATTCACCATAACACCAGATTCACCATAACACCAGATTCACCACATCACCAACAACAACACCCGATTCACCATATCACCAGATTCACCATAACACCCGATTCACCATATCACCAGATTCACCATAACACCAGATTCACCATAACACCCGATTCACCATACCAGATTCACCATAACACCAGATTCACCATATCACCAGATTTACCATATCACCAGATTCACCACATCACCAGATTCACCACATCACCAGATTCACCACTACACCAGATTCACCACATCACCAGAGATTCACCACAACACCAGATTCACCATAACACTAGATCCACCATAACACCAGATTCACCATAACACTAGATTCACCATATCACCAGATTCACCATAACACCAGATTCACCACGTCACCAACAACAACACCCGATTCACCAGATTCACCACATCACCAGATTCACCACTACACCAGATTCACCACATCACCAGAGATTCAGCACAACACCAGATTCATCATAAAACTAGATTCACCATAACACCAGATTCACCATAACACCAGATTCACCACATCACCAGATTCACCACATCACCAGATTCACCACATCACCAGATTCACCACTACACCAGATTCACCACATCACCAGATTCACCACTACACCAGATTCACCAGAGATTCACCACATCACCAGATTCACCACATCACCAGATTCACCACTACACCAGATTCACCACATCACCAGATTCACCACTACACCAGATTCACCAGAGATTCACCACATCACCAGATTCACCACATCACCAGATTCACCACTACACCAGATTCACCATAACACTAGATTCACCATAACACCAGATTCACCACATCACCAACAACAACACCAGATTCACCATATCACCAACAACAACAACACTAGATTAATCATAACACCAGATTCACCATATCACCAGATTCACCATAACACCAGATTCACCACATCACTAACAGCAACACCAGATTCACCACATTACCAACAACAACACCAGATTTACCACATCACCAACAACAACACCAGATTCACCACATCACCAACAACAACAACACTAGATTAATCATAACACCAGATTCACCATATCACCAGATTCACCATAACACCAGATTCACCACATCACTAACAGCAACACCAGATTCACCACATTACCAACAACAACACCAGATTTACCACATCACCAACAACAACACCAGATTCACCACATCACCAACAACAACAACACTAGATTAATCATAACACCAGATTCACCATATCACCAGATTCACCATAACACCAGATTCACCACATCACTAACAGCAACACCAGATTCACCACATTACCAACAACAACACCAGATTTACCACATCACCAACAACAACACCCGATTCACCATATCACCAGATTCACCACTACACCAGATTCACCACATCACCAACAACAACACCCGATTCACCATATCACCAGATTCACCACATCACCAACAACAACACCCGATTCACCATATCACCAGATTCACCACTACACCAGAATCACCACATCACCAACAACAACACCCGATTCACCGTAACACCAGATTCACCACATCACCAGATTCACTACTACACCAGATTATCACCAGATTCACCACTAAACCAGATTAACCACATCACCAGATTCACCACTACACCACATTACCAGATTCATCACCAACAACAACACCAGATTCACCACATCACCAGATTCACCACATCACCAGATTCACCACATCATTCACTGTAACACCAGATTCACCACATCATTCACCATAACACCAGATTCACCACTACACCAGATTCACCATATCACCAGATTCACCATTACACCAGATTCACCACATCATTCACCGTAACACCAGATTCACCACATCATTCACCATAACACCAGATTCACCACATCACCAGAGTCACCACATCATTCACCATAACACCAGATTCAACACTACACCAGATTCACCATATCACCAGATTCACCATTACACCAGATTCACCACATCATTCACCGTAACACCAGATTCACCACATCATTCACCATAACACCAGATTCACCACATCACCAGATTCACCATTACACCAGATTCACCATAACACCAGATTCACCACATCACCAGATTCACCACTACACCAGATATTCACCATATCACCAGATTCACCACTACACCAGATTCACCATAACACCAGATTCACCACATCACCAGATATTCACCACATCACCAGATTCACCATTACACCAGATTCACCACATCATTCACCACATCACCAGATTCACCATAACACCAGATTCACCACATCACCAGATTCACCATTACACCAGATTCACCACATCACCAGATTCACCATTACACCAGATTCACCACATCATTCACCAGATTCACCACATCACCAGATTCACCATTACACCAGATTCACCACATCACCAGATTCACCATTACACCAGATTCACCATTACACCAGATTCACCACATCATTCACCACATCACCAGATTCACCACTACACCAGAATCACCACATCATTCACCATAACACCAGATTCACCACATCACCAGATTCACCACATCACCAGATTCACCATTACACCAGATTCACCACATCATTCACCACATTACCAGATTCACCATAACACCAGATTCACCACATCACCAGATTCACCAGATTCACCACATCACCAGATTCACCATTACACCAGATTCACCACATCATTCACCACATCACCAGATTCACCACTACACCAGAATCACCACATCATTCACCATAACACCAGATTCACCACATTACCAGATTCACCACTACACCAGAATCACCACATCATTAACCATAACACCACATTACCAGATTCACCACTACACCAGATTCACCACATCACCAGATTCACCATTACACCAGATTCACCATATCACCAGATTCACCACTACACCAGATTCACCACATTACCAGATTCACCACTACACCAGATTCAACACATCACCAGATTCACCACATCACCAGATTCACCAGATTCACCACAACACCAGATTCACCATATCACCAGATTCACCACATTAACAGATTCACCACTACACCAGATTCACCACTACACCAGATTCACCACATCACCAGATTCACCACATCACCAGATTCACCATATCACCAGATTCACCACAACACCAGATTCTCAGGCCAATCAAATGTATTTATGTTTTAAACCTGTGACATCACTGCTGAGGGGCGGGGCTGTGTGACCTGTCTGACCTGTGTATGTCTTCAGGTGATCATGTGATCTGTGGCAGCTACGACTGCAGACTGAGCTGGTTCGACCTGGACCTCTCAACCAAACCTTACAAGATGCTCCGGTACGAACCTGTCCATCAAACGTTGTTGTTGTTGTTGTTGATGTTGTTGATGATGCTGATGATGTTGTTGTCTGCAGACACCATAAGAAGGCAGTGAGGGGCGTGGCCTATCACAGACTTTACCCTCTGTTCGCCTCGGCGTCCGACGACGGATCCGTGATCGTCTGCCACGGCACCGTCTACAAGTATTGACCTCACTTCCTGTCTTTGACCTCACTTGCTGTGTCTGTGACCTCACTTCCTGTCTGTAACCTAACTTCCTGTCCCCACAGTGACCTGCTGCAGAACCCTCTGCTGGTTCCAGTGAAGGTTCTCCGAGGTCATGTGATCACCCACGACCTTGGGGTTCTGGACGTGACCTTTCACCCCTCCCAGCCATGGGTCTTCTCTTCCGGCGCCGACGCCACCATCAGACTGTTCACCTAGCAACGGTTGCTAGGACACCACGTGCTGTTGTAGGCTGTAACCATGGAGATGTGACCTGTTTACTTTTTATAAACTTGTTGTCTGCCTTCTGTTGCCATGGTAACTGTTTCTTCTTCTGTGTGTTTTAATAATAAAAGTAATGCATGGGATTTTATAGCTTTTCCTAATGCTCGGAGACGCTCACTAATAAAGTCTAGAGGTCTCCTATCATCCAGAATGCACTCTGATGTCTTCTCTACATCACCATGTGTCCCCGTGTGTCCCCGGTGTGTCAGGAGACTCACAAAGTGATGTCTTCTCTACATCACCATGTGTCCCCGGTGTGTCCCGGTGTGTCAGGAGACTCACAAAGTGATGTCTTCTCTACATCACCATGTGTCCCCGGTGTGTCAGGAGACAAAGTGTCAGGAAACAAACCCCTCTCTTTTCCTCCGTACCCACATCTCTAAAAACGGGGAACAACGGAGCTGATCCAGATTTGCTGCGTCATGAGGACATTACTCAAATGTGGGCGGGCTTTACACCCACGGGCCAATCAGAAACGTTGCTGTCAGAAACAATGAGACGTGTTCTGGAAGTAATATGGTCTGTGTTTACATTAGCATGCTAACACTCAGAGCTAACCTGTACTGGAGAGAGTATGTGTGAAGAAGCAGGAAATCAAAAGGAACTCACCTTGAGGTAAACCTGAGAGAGAGAGAGAGTTTGAGCTCCATGCTGTTTCAGAGAGAATCCTTGATGTGGTTTGGAACAGGATATGGAGTTTCATCACGGCAGCATTTAGCTGAGTTTCTGCTGGGAGAGTTCTCCTGATGAGATCTACTCTCTCTCTAAAGCTACTGACCCAGAGTCAGCTCTTAGTAACAGCTGGAAGAGAGGGGGGGGGGGGCTACAAGGATCTGTTTGGGTTTGGAGCAGGACACTTCAGAGACATGTCCTTAGTAACAGCTGGAAGAGAGGGGGGGGGCTACAAGGATCTGTTTGGGGTTTGGAGCAGGACACTTCAGAGACATGTCCTTAGTAACAGCTGGAAGAGAGGGGGGGGGCTACAAGGATCTGTTTGGGTTTGGAGCAGGACACTTCAGAGACATGTCTTAGTAACAGCTGGAAGAGAGGGGGGGGCTACAAGGATCTGTTTGGGGTTTGGAGCAGGACACTTCAGAGACATGCTTAGTAACAGCTGGAAGAGAGGGGGGGGGCTACAAGGATCTGTTTGGGGTTTGGAGCAGGACACTTCAGAGACATGTCCTTAGTAACAGCTGGAAGAGAGGGGGGGGGCTACAAGGATCTGTTTGGGTTTGGAGCAGGACACTTCAGAGACATGTCTTTAGTAACAGCTGGAAGAGAGGGGGGGGGCTACAAGGATCTGTTTGGGGTTTGGAGCAGGACACTTCAGAGACATGTCTTTAGTAACAGCTGGAAGAGAGGGGGGGGGGCTACAAGGATCTGTTTGGGGTTTGGAGCAGGACACTTCAGAGACATGTCTTTAGTAACAGCTGGAAGAGAGGGGGGGGCTACAAGGATCTGTTTGGGGTTTGGAGCAGGACACTTCAGAGACATGTCTTTAGTAACAGCTGGAAGAGAGGGGGGGGGCTACAAGGATCTGTTTGGGGTTTGGAGCAGGACACTTCAGAGACATGTCTTTAGTAACAGCTGGAAGAGAGAGGGGGGGGGCTACAAGGATCTGTTTGGGGTTTGGAGCAGGACACTTCAGAGACATGTCTTTAGTAACAGCTGGAAGAGAGAGGGGGGGGGGCTACAAGGATCTGTTTGGGGTTTGGAGCAGGACACTTCAGAGACATGTCTTTAGTAACAGCTGGAGAGAGGGGGGGGGGCTACAAGGATCTTTGGGGTTTGGAGCAGGACACTTCAGAGACATGTCTTTAGTAACAGCTGGAAGAGAGGGGGGGGGGGCTACAAGGATCTGTTTGGGGTTTGGAGCAGGACACTTCAGAGACATGTCTTAGTAACAGCTGGAAGAGAGGGGGGGGGGGGGCTACAAGGATCTGTTTGGGGTTTGGAGCAGGACACTTCAGAGACATGTCTTTAGTAACAGCTGGAAGAGAGGGGGGGGGGGGCTACAAGGATCTGTTTGGGGTTTGGAGCAGGACACTTCAGAGACATGTCTTAGTAACAGCTGAAGAGAGGGGGGGGGGCTACAAGGATCTGTTTGGGGTTTGGAGCAGGACACTTCAGAGACATGTCTTTAGTAACAGCTGAGAGAGAGAGGGGGGGGGCTACAAGGATCTGTTTGGGGTTTGGAGCAGGACACTTCAGAGACATGTCTTTAGTAACAGCTGGAAGAGAGGGGGGGGGCTACAAGGATCTGTTTGGGGTTTGGAGCAGGACACTTCAGAGACATGTCTTTAGTAACAGCTGGAAGAGAGGGGGGGGGGCTACAAGGATCTGTTTGGGGTTTGGAGCAGGACACTTCAGAGACATGTCTTTAGTAACAGCTGGAAGAGAGGGGGGGGGGCTACAAGGATCTGTTTGGGGTTTGGAGCAGGACACTTCAGAGACATGTCTTTAGTAACAGCTGGAAGAGAGGGGGGGGGCTACAAGGATCTGTTTGGGGTTTGGAGCAGGACACTTCAGAGACATGTCTTTAGAACAGCTGGAAGAGAGGGGGGGGGCTACAAGGATCTGTTTGGGGTTTGGAGCAGGACACTTCAGAGACATGTCTTTAGTAACAGCTGGAAGAGAGGGGGGGGGCTACAAGGATCTGTTTGGGGTTTGGAGCAGGACACTTCAGAGACATGTCTTTAGTAACAGCTGGAAGAGAGGGGGGGGGCTACAAGGATCTGTTTGGGGTTTGGAGCAGGACACTTCAGAGACATGTCTTTAGTAACAGCTGGAAGAGAGGGGGGGGGCTACAAGGATCTGTTTGGGGTTTGGAGCAGGACACTTCAGAGACATGTCTTTAGTAACAGCTGGAAGAGAGAGGGGGGGGGCTACAAGGATCTGTTTGGGGTTTGGAGCAGGACACTTCAGAGACATGTCTTTAGTAACAGCTGGAAGAGAGGGGGGGGGGCTACAAGGATCTGTTTGGGGTTTGGAGCAGGACACTTCAGAGACATGTCTTTAGTAACAGCTGGAAGAGAGGGGGGGGGCTACAAGGATCTGTTTGGGGTTTGGAGCAGGACACTCAGAGACATGTCTTTAGTAACAGCTGGAAGAGAGGGGGGGGGGCTACAAGGATCTGTTTGGGGTTTGGAGCAGGACACTTCAGAGACATGTCTTTAGTAACAGCTGGAAGAGAGGGGGGGGGCTACAAGGATCTGTTTGGGGTTTGGAGCAGGACACTTCAGAGACATGTCTTAGTAACAGCTGGAAGAGAGGGGGGGGGGCTACAAGGATCTGTTTGGGGTTTGGAGCAGGACACTTCAGAGACATGTCTTTAGTAACAGCTGGAAGAGAGGGGGGGGGGCCACAAGGATCTGTTTGGGGTTTGGAGCAGGACACTTCAGAGACATGTCTTTAGTAACAGCTGGAAGAGAGGGGGGGGGGCTACAAGGATCTGTTTGGGGTTTGGAGCAGGACACTTCAGAGACATGTCTTTAGTAACAGCTGGAAGAGAGGGGGGGGGGGCTACAAGGATCTGTTTGGGGTTTGGAGCAGGACACTTCAGAGACATGTCTTAGTAACAGCTGGAAGAGAGGGGGGGGGCTACAAGGATCTGTTTGGGGTTTGGAGCAGGACACTTCAGAGACATGTCTTAGTAACAGCTGGAAGAGAGGGGGGGGGCTACAAGGATCTGTTTGGGGTTTGGAGCAGGACACTTCAGGACATGTCTTTAGTAACAGCTGGAAGAGAGGGGGGGGCTACAAGGATCTGTTTGGGGTTTGGAGCAGGACACTTCAGAGACATGTCTTTAGTAACAGCTGGAAGAGAGGGGGGGGCTACAAGGATCTGTTTGGGGTTTGGAGCAGGACACTTCAGAGACATGTCTTTAGTAACAGCTGGAAGAGAGGGGGGGGGCTACAAGGATCTGTTTGGGGTTGGAGCAGGACACTTCAGAGACATGTCTTTAGTAACAGCTGGAAGAGAGGGGGGGGGCTACAAGGATTGTTTGGGGTTGGAGCAGGACACTTCAGAGACATGTCTTTAGTAACAGCTGGAAGAGAGGGGGGGGCTACAAGGATCTGTTTGGGGTTTGGAGCAGGACACTTCAGAGACATGTCTTAGTAACAGCTGGAAGAGAGGGGGGGGGGCTACAAGGATCTGTTTGGGGTTGGAGCAGGACACTTCAGAGACATGTCTTTAGTAACAGCTGGAAGAAGAGGGGGGGGCCTACAAGGATCTGTTTGGGGTTTGGAGCAGGACACTTCAGAGACATGTCTTTAGTAACAGCTGGAAGAGAGGGGTGGGGCTACAAGGATCTGTTTGGGGTTTGGAGCAGGACACTTCAGAGACATGTCTTTAGTAACAGCTGGAAGAGAGGGGGGGGGCTACAAGGATCTGTTTGGGGTTTGGAGCAGGACACTTCAGAGACATGTCTTTAGTAACAGCGGAAGAGAGGGGGGGGCTACAAGGATCTGTTTGGGGTTTGGAGCAGGACACTTCAGAGACATGTCTTAGTAACAGCTGGAAGAGAGGGGGGGCTACAAGGATCTGTTGGGGTTTGGAGCAGGACACTTCAGAGACAGTTTTAGTAACAGCTGGAAGAGAGGGGGGGGGCACAAGGATCTGTTTGGGTTTGGAGCAGGACACTTCAGAGACATGTCTTTAGTAACAGCTGGAAGAGAGGGGGGGGCTACAAGGATCTGTTT
>JAAKFY010000026.1:768043-770543 GCA_011823955.1 Dissostichus mawsoni
GAGCAGTTAGCAGTTGAAGAAGAGCAGTTGAAGAAGGAGCAGTTGGCAGTTGAAGAAGGAGCAGTTGAAGAAGGAGCAGTTCAGAAGGAGCAGTTGAAGAAGGAGCAGTTGAAGAAGGAGCAGTTGGCAGTTGAAGAAGGCAGTTGAAGAAGGAGCAGTTGAAGAAGGAGCAGTTGAAGAAGGAGCAGTTGGCAATTGAAAGGAGCAGTGAGAGAAGGAGCAGTTGAAGAAGGAGCAGTTAGCAGTTGAAGAAGGAGCAGTGCAGTTTGGAGAAGGAGCAGTTGAAGAGTAGCAGTTGGAGAAGGAGCAGTTAGCAGTTGAAGAAGGAGCAGTTAACAGTTGATGAAGGAGCAGTTAGCAGTTGAAGAAGGAGCAGTTGAAGAAGGAGCAGTTAACAGTTGATGAAGGAGCAGTTAGCAGTTGAAGAAGGAGCAGTTAGCAGTTGAAGAAGGACAGTAGCAGTTGAAGAAGGAGCAGTTAGCAGTTGATGAAGGAGCAGTTAGCAGTTGAAGAAGGAGCAGTTAGCAGTTGAAGAAGGAGCAGTTAGCAGTTGAAGTTGCATGAAGATTGTTTAAAGTCTGAAGATTTTCTCCATTGACTTCCATGTTAAAAATGTGATGTATTATGGGATATATCTCTGGAATTATGAAAGTTATGAATGAGAAAAGTAATAGCCATCGATTCCTGACGAGCTGAACGTGTTGATGTTTGAACGGAGTTTCTGCGATGAATTTTGTTCGCAGCATAACAGATAGTTGGAATGCTGTGTCAGGTGTAATAACAGGTGTTATTACACCTGTTATTACACCTGTAATAACAGGTGTAATAACAGGTGTAATAACACCTGTTATTACACCTGTTATTACACCTGTTATTACAGGTGTTATGCAGTTCATTTTGTTTTTCTCAATGTTATTACAGGTGTTATTACACTGTAATAACACCTGTAATAACACCTGTTATTACACCTGTAATAACATTGAGAAAAACAAATGACTGTTTTTCCCTTCATTCAATCAAGGATTTAATTTCAGGTTTGATGGAAACGTGTTCATTTATTTATATTGAATAGAATGAAGGTCGACCGCTTCAATCTAATATTTTTACATTTCTCCCTGATTTACTTTATTTAACGGATCAATACATCTATTTATTCAGATTACTAAAATAATAATTCCTAAATAAATACAAAAGAGAAATAGAGAATAAAGTACTAAAGTCTTATTAATGTTTATCGTCCCGTTAGAAACTATATTTAGATATTTAATTAACTTAGATTTTAATTCAACAGTGATTTAAACCACTAGATGTATTATTTATCATCACTGGATATTTCCTCTGTAGATTATATTTAACATTTCAGGGATTTAATAATTATTACTATTTTAACATTGCCTCCTTGCTGCAAGGGGCGCTCTGTGATTGACAGCTCCTTGGACCAACCAGAACGTCACCTCTAAGCGCTCTGCACCAATCAGAGAAAACATTGCCGGTATTTTCTCTTACGCCCCGCCCTTCATCTGACAGCTGGAGAGAGGATCTGTTTCAGAGGCGAGCACCGGAAGTAGTAGCTGTGCCTTCAAATAAGATCAAGAGAAACTTTATTTATGTGAAGCATCAGATTAGCAGGAAATCTATAAAGCTACAAACCACAGAGATATATGTGATGTTTGTGTTATCTGTAAATATGTGTCCCTCTAATCAATGCCTGTAATAAATAAAGTATCTCATCTTATTTTGAAACCTGTAACCGGAAACGCGGCAGGTGACGTCATCACTCCCCGTGTGTCTAACGGTCTATTTCTTTCATCAGAAATCTTTTCCTCCCGGTTCTCTCCGTGATGGAGGCTCGTGCCCGCCTCCTCGCGCTCGCGCTGCTGTCTTGTGTTCCCGCGCCGGGGTCCTCGCGCAGAGATGTACTCGAGCTCAGTGACGCGGACTTCGACTACCTGTCCGCGGAACACGAGACCCTGCTGGTGACGTTCTACGCTCCATGGTAACCGTTAGCTTAGCATAGCTAGCTCTTAATGTAAACAATGGTAACTGTAAGCATTAGCATAGGTAGCTCAACATTCATGCACATAACCGGGTCTGTGATGCTGCTAACCTTCATCATCATCTTCCTCCTCTTCATCTTCTTCTTCCTCCTCCTCTCCTCCTCCTCAGGTGTGGTCACTGTAAGAAGTTAGCTCCAGATTTGAGAAGGCAGCGACCAGATTGAAGGGAACCGTGCAGCTGGCAAAGGTAAACACACTCATCATCCCCATCATCATCATTACCTCTCTCACCTGTCTCTCCTCTCTCACACTGTGTCTACCTGTCTCTCCTCTCTCACCTTTCTCACCTGTCTCTCCTCTCTCACCTGTCTCTCTCACTTGTCTCTCCTCTCTCACCTGTCTCTCTCACCTGTTTCTCCTCTCTCACCTGTCTCTCACCTGTCTCTCCTCTCTCACCTGTCTCTCCTCTCTCACCTGTCTCTCACCTGTCCTCAGGTGGACTG
>JAAKFY010000026.1:773043-824800 GCA_011823955.1 Dissostichus mawsoni
TGTCTCTACCTCACCTGTCTCCCTGTCTCTACCTCACCTGTCTCCCTGTCACTACCTCACCTGTCTCCAACTGTCTACACCTGTCTCCCTGTCTCTACCTCACCTGTCTCCACCTGTCTCCCTGTCTCTACCTCACCTGTCTCCACCTGTCTCTGCAGTCACGGTGTGTGTCCTCACCTGACGATGGAGAACAGAGACCGTCTGAGAGTCCGGGACCTGCTGACAGCGCACTACGACCTGGACTACCACCACAACCCCAGGGGGTCCAACTACTGGAGGAACAGGTAAACACACCCAGGTGAACACACCCAGGTGAACACACAGGTAAACACACCCAGGTGAACACACCCAGGTAAACACACCCAGGTAAACACACCCAGGTGAACACACCCAGGTGAACACACAGGTAAACACACCCAGGTGACACACCCAGGTAAACACACCCAGGTAAACACCCAGGTGAACACACCCAGGTGAACACACAGGTAAACACACCCAGGTGAACACACCCAGGTAAACACACCCAGGTAAACACACCCAGGTAAACACACACAGGTGAACATACACAGGTGAACACAAACAGGTCAATACACACAGGTCAACACACACAGGTGAACACACCCAGGTAAACACACACAGGTGAACACACACACACCCAGGTCAACACACACACAGGTCAACACACACACAGGTGAACACACACAGGTCAATACACACAGGTCAACACACACAGGTGAACACACACAGGTAAACACGTACAGGTCAACACACTTGACAACCTTCTTACCCGTGTAAAGTTTTAGTTGTTAAGCCCCGCCTCTTGTGTCTCGTTGCTAGGGTGATGAAGATGGCGTCAACGTTTTCTGGGCGGGGCCTGTTTTTCTCAGTAGCCAATAAGAAGGACTTCCTGTCTGAGCTGGAGGAGGACTTCGGCCTGGGAACATCTGACGGAGGAGAACTGCCCTTCGTCACGATCCGGACCAAATGGGCCACAAGTACACCATGAGAGAGGAGTTCACGTACGTAACCAGGCCCAACCAGGCTAAATATTAACCAGGCCCAACCAGGCTAAACATGAGAGGAGTTCACGTACGTAACCAGGCCCAACCAGGCTAAATATTAACCAGGCCCAACCAGGCTAAACATGAGAGGAGTTCACGTACGTAACCAGCCCAACCAGGCTAGATATTAACCAGGCCCAACCAGGCTAAACATGGGAGAGGAGTTCACGTACGTAACCAGGCCCAACCAGGCTAAATATTAACCAGGCCCAACCAGGCTAAACATGAGAGAGGAGTTCACGTACGTAACCAGGCCCAACCAGGCTAATATTAACCAGGCCCAACCAGGCTAAACATGAGAGAGGAGTTCACGTACGTAACCAGGCCCAACCAGGCTAAATATTAACCAGGCCCAACCAGGCTAAACATGAGAGGAGTTCATGTACGTAACCAGGCCCAACCAGGCTAAATATTAACCAGGCTAAACATGAGAGAGGAGTTCACGTACGTAACCAGGCCCAACCAGGCTAAATATTAACCAGGCCCAACCAGGCTAAATATTAACCAGGCCAACCAGGCTAAACATGAGAGAGGAGTTCACGCACGTAACCAGGCCCAACCAGGCTAAATATTAACCAGGCCCAACCAGGCTAAACATGAGAGAGGAGTTCACGTACGTAACCAGGCCCAACCAGGCTAAATATTAACCAGGCCAAACCAGGCTAAACATGAGAGAGGAGTTCACGTACGTAACCAGGCCCAACCAGGCTAAATATTAACCAGGCCCAACCAGGCTAAACATGAGAGGAGTTCACATACATAACCAGGCCCAACCAGGCTAAATATTACACCGAGAGGAGTTCACGTACGTAACCAGGCTAAATATTAACCAGGCCCAACCAGGCTAAATATTACACCATGAGAGGAGTTCACGGACGTAACCAGGCCCAACCAGGCTAAATGTGTGTGTGTGTGTGTTTCAGGAGGGACGGGCAGTCCTTGGAGAGGTTTCTGAACGATTATTTTGCAGGTCGTTTGAAGCGTTTCATAAAGTCTGAACCGATCCCTGAGAGGAACTCTGCTGCAGTCAAGGTGAGTTTACCTGTCAGCCAATGAGAGGAGAGCCTGGTGATGTCAGCCAATGAGAGGAGAGCCTGGTGATGTCAGCCAATGAGAGGAGAGCTAATACACTTTATTATTAAATAATCCTCAGACGGTGGTAGCGGAGAATTTTGACGATCTGGTCAACAGCCCGGAGAGAGACGTTCTGATCCAGTTCTACTCTCGATCCTGTTCTCACTGCAAGAAGCTGGAGCCGGTGTACACAGAGCTGGCTGAGACGGTACACACACACACACACACACACATACACACACACACACAGTACTCACACAGCACTCACACACACGCACATACACACACACACAGCACTCACACAGCACTCACACAGCACACACACACATACACACACACACAGTACTCACACAGCACACACACATACACACAGTACTCACACAGCACTCACACAGCACACACACACACACACAGTACTCACACAGCACACACACATACACACAGTACTCACACAGCATTCACACAGCACACACACACACACACAGTACTCACACAGCACTCACACAGTACTCACACAGCACACACACAAAGTACTCACACAGCACACACACACACGGTACTCACACAGCACTCACACAGTACTCACACAGCGCACACACACACAGTACACACACAGTACTCACACAGCACACACACACACGGTACTCACAGCACTCACACAGTACTCACACACACGCACATACACACACACACACACAGCACTCACACACACAGTACTCACACACAGTACTCACACAGCACACACACACACACGGTACACTGAGGGACGTTTACGTATTAATATAAACATGTCCAACGTTTCTGTTAAAAATGTAATTTTCGAACTAGAAAACTTCCCAGAATGCCCCATGTTTTTCTGCTCACCTGCAGCCGGAGGTGTGTTATCATAATGTTTTTGTTTATGTTTACCTGTGTGTTTATGTTACCTGCATGTGGTCAGCTTTCCTCTAATCCCAACATCGTGATCGCCCGGATGAACGCCGGCGACAACGACGTCCCCAACGGATACGACGTGCAGGGGTGAGCTCCTGTTCCACATGAATATATAACAATATATACATGTGAGTGTACTGTGTATATAAACACTATCCCTCTCTCTGCAGGTATCCCACCATCTACCTGGCCCGGGCCGGCAGGAAGGACGAGCCAATCAGATACGAGGTGAACACACACCTGTCACTACATCATGTCAGATATCAATATATAGATAGATCCAACAGGAAGGACTTTTTATGGAGTGATAGAGACTCTGTAGGAACCTCTGACTTCATCACATGACGCTCTTATCTAATCCTGATTGGATCATTAATAATACATGTGATTGTCTCCTCAGGGGGGGCGGGAGCTCAGAGACTTCTGAAGTTCCTGAAGAGCGAATCGATCATCGGCTGAGAGTCGGGGGGGCGAAGGTCGAGCTCTGACACGCCTCCATCGTCCTATCAGAAGAGACTACAGCCCGTGCTCTGACACGCCTCCATCATCCAATCAGAAGAGACTGCACCCCGTCTCCATGACAACGGACCGAGAGACACTTCTAAATTATGTTTTTTTATTGATTTATTTATTGAGATGTGCATGTGAAAGGGGGCGTGGTCACTTTGCAGGTTTTTGGGGACGTTGAAAGGCATTCTGGGAAACGTAGTGAATGATATTTGAGATTGAAACATGTCTTTTTGTACGTATGAGTCCTTTCCTTTGGGTCTTTTCAAAAGAGAAACACCCCCCCCCCCATGTCAATTAAATGATGATCTATTTGATCTTTTTTTTATTGGTTCAGTTTTTGAGACTTTATTATTTCAACTTTGACTTATTTTTAAGTTATTTTTTATTTTTTATTTTACAGATGTATTAATTGTAATTTCACTTCCTGTCACTACTTCACTGTTATTGATGTTTATTTAATGCTGACCTCTTTATTGATTTATGTCAATCTGTGTTTTTGTATTTTTGAAAAATCTTTATTTAAACTTCATGTTTTGTATTTTGTGAAAAATCTGAGCCTTAGGAATATTTAAAAAACGGACGGAAATAACCCGGAGTCTGTGTACTGATCTAACTATAGAAACAGGTTGCAGTTATATTCAGTGTGTAGTAAACTGTATACAAACAACAGGTATTAATATGAACTACTTTCATTTAGAATAACATTATAAACTCTTAACTACACTAAGAATTACATATTCAATCCTCACTCAAACCCTACTTGATATTAATATGTAATAACCCTATTGTCTCCAACTCAGGACAATATTTCATTATACAGGTTAAAATAGAGACTACACCCCGTAGGACCGGAAACCCAGATTTACCCCTGAAGTTACCTCGCGAAAATCCAGCTTGTAGTACAGGCCTCAGGTCTACACACACACACACACACACACACACACAACAAATACTTTATTTGGTTCCACAAATTATATTACATAAGACAGGGAATCAAATATATCGGGGCTAAGCAGCACAGAACACTTAAGGGAACACATAACATCTCCTTCTCCACACGGCTAGGCAGCAGCCTTAAGGGAACAATAAATCTCCTCCACACGGCTAGGCAGCAGCCTTAAGGGAACACATAACATCTCCTTCTCCACACGGCTAAGCAGCAGCCTTAAGGGAACACATAACATCTCCTCCACACGGCTAGGCAGCAGCCTTAAGGGAACACATAACATCTCCTTCTCCACACGGCTAGGCAGCAGCCTTAAGGGAACACATAACATCTCCTTCTCCACACGGCTAGGCAGCAGCCTTAAGGGAACACATAACATCTCCTTCTCCACACGGCTAGGCAGCAGCCTTAAGGGAACACATAGCATCTCCTTCTCCACACGGCTAGGCAGCAGCCTTAAGGGAACAGATAGCATCTCCTTCTCCACACGGCTAAGCAGCAGCCTTAAGGGAACACATAGCATCTCCTTCTCCAACAGCTAGGCAGCAGCCTTAAGGGAACACATAGCATATCCTTCTCCACACGGCTAAGCAGCAGCCTTATGGGAACACATAGCACCTCCTTCTCCACACGGCTAAGCAGCAGCCTTAAGGGAACACATAGCATCTCCTTCTCCACACGGCTAAGCAGCAGCCTTAAGGGAACACATAGCACCTCCTTCTCCACACGGCTAAGCAGCAGCCTTAAGGGAACACATAGCACCTCCTTCTCCACACGGCTAAGCAGCAGCCTTAAGGGAATACATAGCATCTCCTTCTCCACACGGCTAGGCAGCAGCCTTAAGGGAACACATAGCACCTCCTTCTCCACACGGCTAAGCAGCAGCCTTAAGGGAACACATAGCACCTCCTTCTCCACACGCTACGCAGCAGCAGCCTTAAGGAACACATAGCCTCCTTCTCCACACGGCTAAGCAGCAGCCTTAAGGGAACACATAGCATCTCCTTCTCCACACGGCTAGGCAGCAGCCTTAAGGGAACACATAGCATCTCCTTCTCCACACGGCTAGGCAGCAGCCTTAAGGGAACACATAGCATCTCCTTCTCCACACGGCTAGGCAGCAGCCTTAAGGGAACACATAGCATCTCCTTCTCCACAGGCTAGCAGCAGCCTTAAGGGAACACATAGCACCTCCTTCTCCACACGGCTAAGCAGCAGCCTTAAGGGAACACATAGCATCTCTTCTCCACACGGCTAGGCAGCAGCCTTAAGGGAACACATAGCACCTCCTTCTCCACACGGCTAAGCAGCAGCCTTAAGGGAACACATAGCATCTCCTTCTCCACACGGCTAAGCAGCAGCCTTAAGGGAACACATAGCCTCCTTCTCCACACGGCTAAGCAGCAGCCTTAAGGGAACACATAGCATCTCCTTCTCCACACGGCTAGCAGCAGCCTTAAGGGAACACATAGCATCTCCTTCTCCACACGGCTAAGCAGCAGCCTTAAGGGAACACATAGCATCTCCTTCTCCACACGGCTAGCAGCAGCCTTAAGGGAACACATAGCATCTCCTTCTCCACACGGCTAGGCAGCAGCCTTAAGGGAACACATAGCATCTCCTTTCCACACGGCTAAGCAGCAGCCTTAAGGGAACACATAGCATCTCCTTCTCCACACGGCTAGCAGCAGCCTTAAGGGAACACATAGCATCTCCTTCTCCACACGGCTAAGCTGCCAATAAAAGCTGAAACAGAGCAATATTTGGCAGTTTGGCTTTTCTCTTTGACATTCCAGCAATTCTCAGACCAATCATGGTGCATTTATATACATGGCCAAGACTTCCGAATATGAGTATGCTATATCTACACTTGTACCCAAAGCTGGTTATCACATCGAGCAGTGGTTGGTATTTGATATACTTGTCCTGGAAAGCCTGGTCCATGTACAGGTCAAAGGCACAGCCTACTTCTAAGATTAGCACCTCCTTGTGGTTGGTGTCAACAAAAACAACATCAGGTGTATTTGGGATGTTAGCAAAGACATCATTGGTAAAACCAAACCATTCTGGTAGCACTCTAGTGTGCTTGTACATTGCTGCGCTAGATGGTAAGATGTTTTGTACCGCATCAGACACAATGTCCACAATACGGTCATGACGGGCTATGTACAGGCGTTTGTATGCATTACATCCATTTGTTATGTGTGCAATGGATTCTAGGTTTGTTGTGAATCCTGATGGTTTAAACAGAATGGAGTGTGAATGTGAGGTACCAGGTGGACAGATTGTACTTAGTAGGTAATACCTGCAGTCTTGCTTTGATGGTAAATGTCAGAACATCCTCACCAACAGCGGCGTTCTTAAACACTGAGTGTGAGACTGAGTGGTCAGCAAACCCCAAACAGGCTAGCTTTCCCTGTAATCTGAGTCCACACCAGTGCTGCCTGATCTCACACTGCTTCATGCTGAGCAGAACCCTCCTTACAGAGTCTCTGTGCAGTTCCACAGTCTCTTCCTGAGGTGTTGTGATGTTGGCCTTCACAACCACACTGGGGTCTGTGATCAGTTCACACACACACACACACACACACACACACACACACACACACACACACACACACACACACACACACACACACACACACACACACACACACACACACACACTGCAAGAAGCTGGAGCTGGTGTACACAGAGCTGGCTGAAATGGTACACACACACACACACACACACACACACACACACACACACACACACACACACACACACACACACACGCACACACACACACACACACATACACACACATAACAGGACAATATTTCATTCTTTCTAACTAAATATAACATCTACATGACTTCATATCTGTAAACACATCACATCACAACCTGTATTACACCATAAAACATCTGAATGAATGTTTAGTGATGACATGTCTTCTTGAATAACAGTCATTATTAAAAACAAACATGATAAAGTGAATTCTGCATCATGTAAACTCCAAATGGAGTCCGGTTGGTTCTCACCATAAAAGGCTGAGCCCGTTAACACTTTAACCCTTTCAGCTCATTCACCCGATTGGTGAACGCGCCTGTCAATCACACTGATGCCCTCTGCTGATTGGTCAGACCTGCGGTGTTTTCCCGCCCCGAGCCTTCATGCCTCCTTCTCCTCGTGCCTCCCAGAACCTTCCAGTCTGAAGATCCTGCACGCGCTGTCAAAATGATGGGCCAGCAGGTTTTAGTGCTCAGTAAGTACCGATAAATACTTTAAATATACTTTAACATGTATTCTCTGACGGGGGGGATGTGTGTGGTGATTATCGGCGAGATGTGTAGCCGGTAACCGGGAGAGCTGCCGGGCTGCGACACAAAGAGGAACCGGAGCTAACGGAGCTAATGTGGCTATATGCTAAATCCTAATCGGGTTAACATCACTGAGCTAACCGGCTAACAGCTAACCATGTGGCTAACTGCTAACTGTTAGCATCACGGAGCGGCTAATCCCATATATACAGAACATCGGGTCTGTTATATGTTAGCAAAGTCACTGAGAGTTTATAAATGCAGTAAAAACTACAGTATTTGCCTTTTGAAATGTATTTGAGTGGAAGAATAGAGAAGCCGTTAAATAAATACAAATATTAAATTACAAATATATTAAAAAAAGTAGTTAAATACAATACTTGACTAAGCTGTTACTTTCCATCACTCCTTATTCTGAGATGGTTTAATACGTTATTAAGTATGTATTTATTCCGTCTTTGTCTATAATCAGTTAGATTTTAAATGACTCTTTGGATGTTTTTGAAACTGTTTTTAAAAAGGCGACACTTTATTCACCATAAAACCGAGATGGTTGGAGCTAGCAGCTAGCCCCTGACGGTGCTAACAACCTACTTTAATGTGACTGTTATTCAGACACTATCTGTTTAATATACACACTGTATGTGCAAGGTATCTAACAGATCTGTGCAGGAAACACACTTCATATCCCGGGTGATATTCACTGTTCTCCAGTGTCTTTGTTAGCCGGATAAACGCGCAGTCATCCAGCATCATGCTAAGCTAACACTTTAGCATCCTCAGTTAGCCTCATTGCGTGTAAATGTTTTTATTTTTTTATAATTGAATAGCTTTAGGTGAGCAGTGTTTTCAGATGTGTTTACAAAGAGTGAGAGCTAACAGAGCTAATGCTAACACAATGTGCTGCAGTCAGCCACACCTCACTGAGAAACCATCCCATAATATATATGAATGAGCTGCTACCAGCTGCTGTCATGGTGCTAACAGGCTGGTTATGGGAAGTATAAAGTCTGTTATTAATAGTCATTGTCATGTTAAATTGTTAGTAGATATTATATTATTGTTGGTTTAAATTGAATGCTATTTTATTTCTAATGAGATGTTTATATTTTGGATTGTTTATTTCTTTTAATGTCTCTGATGAACAATGCCTTTCTGCTGCAACAGAAACATTTCACACAGTGGGATCAATGAAGCTCTTCTTTATCTCAGGCTTTCAACAAGCATCACTTCCAACACATTTATTAAACATACCTTTCTTTCACTTTTGATCATTAATTCAACTGCGTCACACTGATCCTTCAGGGCTAACACTAATATTTAATATATAAGTGCTAACCCAGAGGAGGTGAGCGTCTGTTCCAGTGACTCGTTTATATCTGAGTCAGGGTGTTTCTAGAGACAGTACTGTGGCGGCGCTGATCCTGTTTATAAGATATATGTTTGATAAACTACCGTACTATATCAACTCCTGACTCACCTGTGTGCAGAGGATATGGATTATTATAGTTCTCGGAGTTCTTCTTTAAATAACTAAAGATAGTAAAGTGTAACGGCCTGAGGACAGACTACAGAGGAAGCTAAAAGTTCATCATTAAAATAACATTCTAGCTTATCATTTTCTTGGATAAATGTTTGAATTATTGATTTCATTCCAGTGTTTATTATAGTAAATTCAGCACTTTAACATATGTTCCCTTAATCTGGTGTAATGCTATCATTGTTAGTATTTAATAACCAACAGCAGTGTTGTCTCTGTAGCCACGATGTGTCCCATGGGTTAATGAGAGCTTCATGCACCTCCTGGGTCACATGTCTCTCTCTGGACAGACGTCACGACTCTTACCTTCTGTATTAATACATGTTTTCTCTTCCTCACAGACCAGAACATGAAGAGGGAGTCGGGCCGTAAGGTCCAGACGGGGAACATCGGCGCCGCTAAGGTCCGTGTTTCTGCATCGTATCAAAGCTCAGACTGCGTGCTCTTACTTTGAAATGCTGTCAGGATGTTACACGCTGCTGAGTCATATAGACTATAATAGAGTTATATTAAGAGTTCCCAATATTCATTAAAGGTTTGGTATTTAATCAGAAATATGAGTCCCTGCAACCTGAACCGGGGTACTCGCTCATGGTGCTGATGTGTTTAGATGTTTCTTTAACCCGTGTATAATGAAGTCTTCAATTGATTGCTGATTTATTTATTTGAAACTGATGGTTTTAAATGTGCTATTTTAATAAATAAATGTGACTTGTGTTTCAGGCGATCGCTGATGTGATCCGGACTTGCCTCGGCCCGCGGGCCATGATGAAGGTCTGCCTGCAGCACACACACACACACACTTCAATATGACCCAGTCTAAACTGCGCACACACACACACACACACTTCAATATGACCCAGTCTAAACTGCGCACACACACACACACACACTTCACACCACACACACACACACACACACACACACACACACACACACACACACACACACACACACACACACACACACACACACACACTTCCAGTCTAAACTGCACACACACACACACACACACACACACACACACACACACCACACACACACTCTAACACACACTTCAATATGACCAGTCTAAACTGCACACACACACACACACACACCACACACACACACACTCTCTCCGGTCCGTCTCCAGCCGCTCACGTCTTCTCTGTTTTATAATAAAGTGATCTCTTTAGAGTCTAAACTCATCCTCTGGGACGCAGGGAAGGACTCAACATATTTACAGACTTTTAAATGCAAAGCCATAATGCAGAGATTCATATTTAGAAAGGTATTTAAATGAGATGAACTGTTCAGCAGGATTTATATTGAATTCCTTGTTTTGTGTGTAGATGCTGCTCGACCCCATGGGGGGCATCGTGATGACCAACGATGGAAACGCCATCCTGAGAGAGGTGAGCCCGAACACACAACTTTATTAACACGTGACAGACGGACAATAATAATCACCAGTCTGTGTTGAACGGGGACCTGCTGTCAGGAGCAGCTGTGCATTGGAGCGGGTGCACTTTAAAACATTAACCTGTTAAGCCCCATAGCCCCCGCCGGCGTGTAAATGAGCCCTGAGCGAAAACATGCTAATGCACTTAGCACAGAACTCTAGGTATAAATCGAGCGATATACTTATTGGATCTGCACAAACAAGCTTAGCTAACATCCTGAGATTCCACAGATTATAGAAATATAAGGATCATCACTGAGCGATCAGAACTCGTGACAGGGGAAGCAAATACAGACAACACACCACGTAGCTTTAGGTAGCAACACACGGAGATATGCTGTTATTCTGATCAAAAGTCGTGTTCAATGGCATTAAAACGAGAAACGCTGCTGAAGGTTAATCCATAAGTTCATCCAATGTGTCTGTCACTTTGAAATGATTATTGATAATCCATAATTCCATTTTTATGTCAAAAACGGAGTTTATTTTCTTCATGTTAGCTGCTAATGATAGCTACTAGAGTGTATGACAGCTTCCTGTTTTGGCTACGCGTCACTCTCACTCCTTATTTGGTAACCTGTGTGTGTATGTGGAACATCCCCTCGATTCTATTGGCTCTAACGGTTCAAAAGAGATGTCAATCATCAAAATCGACCGAGGGGGGCCAGAGATATGGAAAATGCACCCAAATGACCCCAGAAGTGGGTTTTCTTTCTAAACCTCTCTAAAAAGGTCAAAGGTCACTTGTTTTGCATCAGTCTTGATGCAGGGTACTTATGATGTTATAGTTTGGATTCCTAAAGCTTGTAGTCTACCATCCCATCATTCAAGGGTGCTTTCACTATAAGTCATGTTTTATTTTTGGACGGACGCTATAATTTAGATTTATTTACTATGTTCAATCTGAATTTACTTAAAAATGAAAACATCTATATTGATTCTGACTCTTCTAAATCCAGCTCACAGGTTTATCATTGCTTTGAGAAAAAGGATTATTAATTTACCCCTTTTAGAAGAGAAGGTCATTTGTTCTGGGAATGTCCTTTTGAGCCTGAGACCTGGAAAACAGGCTCAGGGTTTAACAGGTTAATGCATGTCTTTAAGTTGAGTATTATTGGATGTAACCAAGGCCCTCTCTGTCTCCGTGGTAACAGATCCAGGTTCAGCACCCTGCAGCCAAGTCCATGATCGAGATCAGCCGCACTCAGGACGAGGAGGTGGGCGACGGCACCACGTCCGTCATCATCCTGGGTCCGTATTATTATAATATTATACAGAGCAGCAGGGTTTCTGTGGGGGTCGCTGAAGGCACCATCTCCCTTGTTATACTGCTGAGTCATGTTCAGGACTCTTATTGATATTCCTGTGTGTGTGTGTGCAGCGGGGGATGCTGTCGGTGGCAGAGCAGTTCCTGGAACAGCAGATGCACCCCACGGTGGTGATCAGCGCCTACAGACAGGCTCTGGACGACATCCTGGAGGCGCTGAAGGAGATCAGGTACAGCAGTACGCTCTTATTCTGAAAGGGCAGCAGGCTCTTACTCTGAAGGGCAGCACGCTCTTATTCTGAAAGGGCAGCAGGCTCTTACTCTGAAGGGCAGCACGCTCTTATTCTGAAAGGGCAGCAGGCTCTTACTCTGAAAGGGCAGCAGGCTCTTACTCTGAAAGGGCAGCAAGCACGCTCTTACTCTGAAAGGGCAGCAAGCACGCTCTTACTCTTAAAGGGCAGCATGCTCTTACTTTGAAAGGGCAGCAAGCATGCTCTTACTCTGAAAGGGCAGCAGGATCATACTCTGAAAGGGCAGCATGTTCTTACTCTGAAAGGGCAGCAAGCACGCTCTTACTCTGAAAGGGCAGCATGCTCTTACTTTGAAAGGGCAGCAAGCATGCTTTTACTCTGAAGGGCAGCAGGCTCATACTCTGAAAGGGCAGCAGGCTCTTACTCTGAAAGGGCAGCAGCACGCTCTTACTCTGAAAGGGCAGGAGGCTCTTACTCTGAAAAGCAGCACGCTCTTACTCTGAAAGGGCAGCAAGCACGCTCTTACTCTGAAAGGGCAGCAAGCACGCTCTTACTCTGAAAGGGCAGCAAGCTACCTCTTACTCTGAAAGGGCAGCAGGCTCTTACTCTGAAAAGCAGCACGCTCTTACTCTGAAAAGCAGCACGCTCTTACTCTGAAAGGGCAGCAGGAAGTGGTGATGGGTGGGGGGGGGGACAACATGGGACATGAATGTGTATCAACAACAAGACCAGTTTTGTATTGTATTCCTATTGAGAGGCTAATGTGGCGTGGTAATGTCTGTATCCCCCCAGCACCCCGGTGGACACGTCCGACCGCTCCATGATGCTGAAGATCGTGCACTCCGCCATCAACACCAAGGCTCTGAGCCGCTGGTCAGAGATGGCGTGCGGCATCGCGCTGGACGCTGTACGCACCGTGGAGCTGGAGGACAACGGGCGTAAAGAGATCGACATCAAGAAGTACGCCAAGGTGGAGAAGGTCCCCGGAGGATTCATCGAGGACTCGTGCGTGCTGCGCGGCGTCATGGTGAACAAAGACGTGACTCACCCCGCATGAGACGCCTGATCAAAGAGCCCCGCATCATCTTGCTGGACTGCTCTCTGGAGTACAAAAGGGGGAGAGCCAGGTACACACACACACTGCTCTCTGGAGTATAAGAAGGGGGAGAGCCAGGTACACACACACACACACACACACACACTGCTCTCTGGAGTACAAGAAGGGGGAGAGCCAGGTACACACACACACTGCTCTCTGGAGTACAAGAAGGGGGAGAGCCAGGTACACACACACACACACACTGCTCTCTGGAGTACAAGAAGGGGGAGAGCCAGGTACACACACACACACACACACACTGCTCTCTGGAGTACAAGAAGGGGGAGAGCCAGGTACACACACACACACTGCTCTCTGGAGTACAAGAAGGGGGAGAGCCAGGTACACACACACACACACACTGCTCTCTGGAGTACAAGAAGGGGGAGAGCGGTACACACACACACACACTGCTCTCTGGAGTACAAGAAGGGGGAGAGCCAGGTACACACACTGCTCTCTGGAGTACAAGAAGGGGGAGAGCCAGGTACACACACACACACTGCTCTCTGGAGTACAAGAAGGGGGAGAGCCAGGTACACACACACACACTGCTCTCTGGGTACAAGAAGGGGGAGAGCCAGGTACACACACACACTGCTCTCTGGAGTACAAGAAGGGGGAGAGCCAGGTACACACACACACTGCTCTCTGGAGTACAAGAAGGGGGAGAGCCAGGTACACACACACACACACTGCTCTCTGGAGTACAAGAACGGGGAGAGCCAGGTACACACACACACACACTGCTCTCTGGAGTACAAGAAGGGGGAGAGCCAGGTACACACACACACACACACTGCTCTCTGGAGTACAAGAAGGGGGAGAGCCAGGTACACACACACACACACACACACACACTGCTCTCTGGAGTACAAGAAGGGGGAGAGCCAGGTACACACACACACTGCTCTCTGGAGTACAAGAAGGGGGAGAGCCAGGTACACACCACACACACACTGCTCTCTGGAGTACAAGAAGGGGGAGAGCCATGTACACACACACAGCTATCTGGAGTACAAGAAGGGGGAGAGCCAGGTACACACACACACACAGCTCTCTGGAGTACAAGAAGGGGAGAGCCAGGTACACACACACACACAGCTATCTGGAGTACAAGAAGGGGGAGAGCCAGGTACACACACACACAGCTATCTGGAGTACAAGAAGGGGGAGAGCCAGGTACACACACACACACAGCTATCTGGAGTACAAGAAGGGGGAGAGCCAGGTACACACACTGCTCTCTGGAGTACAAGAAGGGGGAGAGCCAGGTATACACACACACACACACACACACACACTAATCTCTGGAGTACAAGGGGGAGAGCCAGGTACACACACACACACACTGCTCTCTGGAGTACAAGAAGGGGGAGAGCCAGGTACACACACACACAGCTCTCTGGAGTACAAGAAGGGGGAGAGCCAGGTACACACACACACACTGCTCTCTGGAGTACAAGAAGGGGGAGAGCCAGGTACACACACAGCTCTCTGGAGTACAAGAAGGGGGAGAGCCAGGTACACACACACACAGCTCTCTGGAGTACAAGAAGGGGAGAGCCAGGTACACACACACACACACACAGCTCTCTGGAGTACAAGAAGGGGGAGAGCCAGGTACACACACACACAGGTCTCTGGAGTACAAGAAGGGGAGAGCCAGGTACACACACACACACACACACGCACTGCTCTCTGGAGTACAAGAAGGGGGAGAGCCAGGTACACACACACACACACACAGCTCTCTGGAGTACAAGAAGGGGGAGAGCCAGGTACACACACACACACACACTGCTCTCTGGAGTACAAGAAGGGGGAGAGCCAGGTACACACACACACACACACTGCTCTCTGGAGTACAAGAAGGGGGAGAGCCAGGTACACACACACACACTGCTCTCTGGAGTACAAGAAGGGGGAGAGCCAGGTACACACACGCACACACACTCATTTTATTCTGTGTGTGTGCAGACGGACATTGAGATCAGTAAGGAGGAGGACTTCGCCCGGATCCTGCAGATGGAGGAGGAATACATCCAGCACATCTGTGAGGACATCATCCGCCTGAAGCCAGACCTGCTGTTCACCGAGAAGGGCATCTCAGGTACACAGTCACTCACTCAGACACACACACACACACACACACACACACACACACACACACACAGTCACACACACAGTCACACACACACAGTCACTCACTCAGACACACACCCACACACACACACACACACACACACACAGACACACAGTCACACACACACAGTCACACACACACACACACACAGTCACACACACACAGTCACACACACACACACAGTCACTCACTCAGACACACACACACACACACAGACACACACACACACACACACACACAGTCACACACACACAGTCACACACACACAGTCACTCACTCAGACACACACCCACCCACACACACCCACAGTCACTCACTCAGACACACACACAGTGACACACAGTCACTCACTCACTCAGACACACACACAGTCACTCACTCAGACACACACACACCCACACACACACAGACACTCACTCAGACACACACACACAGTCACACACACACATAGTCACACACACCCACACACAGTCACTCACTCAGACACACACGCACTCTCACAAACACACACGGACAGTTTCTCAATGTGGAGTACACCTGCTGCAGAGCCACTATTTCAAGTATACTACGTCATGGAGTGGCGCCGAATGCTGGGCATTTAAACAGTCCTTCGGCGCCACTCCATGACGTAGTATACTTGAAATAGTGGCTCTGCAGCAGGTATACTCGACATTGAGAAACGGCCACAGACACACACACTCACAGACACACACACTCACTCACTCTCACACACACTCTATGTTTATATATTTACACAGTGTCTGCCTGTAAAGGAAGGTAGGGGCTCTTATTGTGAAATCCACAGGAAGTGCAGTAGAGAACATAGGAGTTTTGGATGAGATAGAATCAACATGTTCCTCTCCTCAGATCTGGCTCAGCACTACCTGATGAAGGCCAACATCACCGCCATCCGCCGTGTGAGGAAGACCGACAACAACCGCATCGCCAGGTAACTGCAGCCAATCAGCTGTCAGCATACATGACCTGCAGCCAATCAGCTGTCAGCATACATGACCTGCAGCCAATCAGCTGTCAGATGCAGCCAATCAGCTGTCAGAGGGCACACTGTGAGCTGCAGCCAATCAGCTGTCATCAAACACTGAGCTTCAGCCAATCAGCTGTCAGCACACACTGAGCTGCAGCCAATCAGCTGTCAGCACACACTGAGCTGCAGCCAATCAGCTGTCATCAAACACTGAGCTTCAGCCAATCAGCTGTCAGCACACACTGAGCTGCAGCCAATCAGCTGTCAGCACACACTGAGCTGCAGCCAATCAGCTGTCAGCACACACTGAGCTGCAGCCAATCAGCTGTCAGCACACACTGAGCTGCAGCCAATCAGCTGTCAGCACACACTGAGCTGCAGCCAATCAGCTGTCAGCACACACTGAGCTGCAGCCAATCAGCTGTCAGCACACACTGAGCTGCAGCCAATCAGCTGTCAGCACACACTGAGCTGCAGCCAATCAGCTGTCAGCACACACTGTGAGCACACACTGTGAGCTGCAGCCAATCAGCTGTCAGTCCGTACTGTGACAATGCCAGAGCATGTAGTGCCATGTGATGTACCGTGGTGATATAAACATGTTATCAGTTAGTGTGTTATTAACGTGTTCTCCTCTCAGGGCGTGTGGCGCTCGTATCGCTAACCGCACTGACGAGCTGCGTGAGGAGGACATCGGAACCGGAGCCGGTCTGTTCGAGGTGAAGAAGATCGGCGACGAGTACTTCACCTTCGTCACCGAGTGCAAAGACCCTAAAGCCTGCACCATCCTGCTGAGAGGGGCCAGCAAGGAGATCCTGGCGGTGAGAACCCTTAGAACCTCCTAGAGAACCTGTTCTGTGATTAGGGAACGTGTTCTGTGTCTGATGAGGAACCTGTGTGTTTAGGAGGTGGAGAGGAACCTGCAGGACGCCATGCAGGTGTGCCGTAACGTTCTGTTAGAACCCGCCCTGCTGCCTGGAGGCGGCGCGGTGGAGATGGCCGTCTCTAAGCGTCTGATGGAGCGCTCTCGCTCTCTCACAGGCGTGGACCAGTGGCCCTACAGAGCCGTGGCCCACGCCCTGGAGGTCATCCCTAGAACCCTGATCCAGAACTGTGGAGCCTCCACCATCCGGTGCTCACCTCTCTCAGGGTAAACAACAGCTTCACTAACAGCAGCTTCACTGACACTAGTGGCTTCACTGACACTAGCGGCTTCACTGACACTAGCGGCTTCACTGACACTAGCGGCTTCACACTGACACTAGCGGCTTCACACTGACACTAGCGGCTTCACTGACACTAGCGGCTTCACACTGACACTAGTGGCTTCACTGACACTAGCAGCTTCACACTGACACTAGCGGCTTCACTGACACTAGCGGCTTCACTGACACTAGCGGCTTCACTGACACTAGCGGCTTCACTGACACTAGCGGCTTCACTGACACTAGCGGCTTCACTGACACTAGCGGCTTCACTGACACTAGCGGCTTCACACTGACAGCAGCTTCACCAACAGCCTTTACAATATTACTGGTGTGTGTGTGTGTGTGTGTGTAACAGTATACGTATTCGTACCGAAAATATTCGGTATGGGCCCTTCGGTTCGGTACAAGTGTGTACCGAAGTGTACCTAACGAATATAACGTTAAACGTAAAAGATTGAGAACATGAACAACTTTTTGGAAGTAATCTCAGGTGCTGTGTCGCAGCGTTCAGTGTAATTTGCTCACATTGGGTTCAACGCCTCATAGAGCGACCAAGTCATTTCATTGGACGAGAGGCATACTATGAGAGCTGGTCACAGGGATGCGTTCAAATGTAGTCAGTAATTTGAGGAAATGGCGAACGCAGATAAAGTTGAGCTCGAAAATCCTCCAGCATCATTGAAGTCTCCGGTTTGGGAACATTTTGGTTTCGCAGTTACGTAGGATGACGGACAAAGACAGGTGGACCGAACCAAAGCTGTTTGTCGGCATTGTTCAGCTAACATTGGTTACGCGGCTGGCAATACTTCAAACTGGCACACTCGTTTGAAAAGGCATCACCCGAACGTGGATATCACCGGTACCAAAGGAAAAATGATTGAAGTGCAAACCAACTCCCACTAGCATTTAAGCCTCCACCACTCAGACCGAGCCAAAGCTATTACAAAGGCCAAAGATCCTTATGTTGCCATGTTAGCAAAGCGCTACCTGGCTGTATCTGCTACCTCTGTCCCTAGAGAGAGGGTGTTTTCTCCACAGCAGGAGACATTGTTAGTGCCAGCAGATCTGCTCTTTCAGCAAGCAATGTGGACAAGTTCATCTTTCTTAAAGAAACATGAAAATACAATGAGAAGCCTAATGTCAAGCTGGCTGCTCAGGTACTAGTACAGATTATTTCAGTTCATCAAAATGCTGCACCTTAATGTTTGTTTTATATTTTGTATTTATTTGAGTGAATGTTCAGTTTAATAATAATTTAAAAAATATATATATTTTGTGATTTTTTCTGCTGAACCGAAATGTTTGAACCGTTACACCCTGTGTGTGTGTGTGTGTGTGTGTGCATATGTGTGTGTGTGTGTGTATAGAGTGTGCGTATGTGTGTGTAGTGTGTGCAGAGTGTGTGTGTGCAGAGTGTATTAATGAGGTTGTGTTGTTGCAGGCGAAGCACACCCAGCCGGACAGTGTGAACTGGGGCGTGGACGGAGAGACCGGCTGCCTCTCTGATATGATGGAGCTGGGGATCTGGGAGCCGCTGGCTGTCAAAGCTCAGGTCTACAAGACCGCTGTGGAGGTGAGGCTCTTTGTACATTAATATCACCTGGGTTATTATCACCTGTATGTCCAGCAGTGACTCACCTGGCCCTCTCTCTCTACCTGGCTCTCTCTCTCTACCTGGCTCTCTCTCTCTCTCCCTGTCTCTACCTGTCTCTCTCTCTCTGTCTCTCTCTCTACCTGTCTCTCTCTCTGTCTCTCTCTCCCTCTCTCTCTCCCTGTCTCTACCTGTCTCTCTCTCTCTCTGTCTCTCTCTCTCCCTGTCTCTCTCTCTCTCCCTGTCTCTCTCTCTCCCTGTCTCTACCTGTCTCTCTCTCTGTCTCTCTCCCTGTCTCTCTCTCTCTGTCCCTACCTGTCTCTCTCTCTGCAGACGGCCATCTTGCTGCTGCGTATCGATGACATCGTCTCCGGTCACAAGAAGAAGGACAAAGACGGTCAGACGGGAGGACAGGGAGCGGAGTAGATCATCATCTGTTACTGAGAGAGAGTCTCTGAGTGTGTGTGTGTGTGTGTGTGTGTGTGGTGTATGTGTGTATATGTGTGTGGTGGGGACCAGATGACTCACTGAAACTAAAATAAACCGTCAATAAAAGTGAAAGTTAGAAACCTGTTTGTGAAGTTTGTTCTGATTATTGACAGATCAACGCCTCCTCATTAACTGTAAGAAATAAAACCTTTTTCACATCACACCACCCGGCTGTTCTGTTTCAACTGTTATTTCATGCCATGCGAGAAAGTACTCCGAGTTAACGTCACTAAAGTATGACTACCTCTGAGATGTTACTGACTAGAACCCAATCTACAGGAAGTCAGCGTGTCGCGACGCTCCGTCCCTCGGAGCTGCAGCTCTGCGTCCCTTCAGGACCAGAGACGTCACCAATTAGAAAGTCTGATGTCTTCCTGTCAGAATAAAGACCTCCTCTATAAGGTGTACTCAATTGATCCCAATTTGGGAAATGAGGCATAAGAGTAGAAATAAACAACTCTAAAATGTAAACGTCTCAAAAGAGTTCTGCTGCAACAAATAATCCCAAACTGGGATCAATAAATCTAATTATATACATGTTTAAATACCAGTTTGCAGTAAAACTGATCAGAGTTATATAATCTCTGAAACCTGAATATTATCTTCACATTTATCTGCTTTAAGTTATTGTAAAGATCTGGGATCAATATTTATTTTAATATCGATCTGTTATTTATATTCATGTATTTATTTCATTGTTTAATCAACTAGTCATCTTTGTTGTTCATGTTGTCAACGCGTTTACTGTTAATAAAGTTTCTCCTCGGGAGTCAGCTGACTGATGACGCGGCGGTCATGTGACCCGCGCGCTTGGTCACAACAAAGATGGCGGCGGTGAGGAGCTGCGGAGCGTTTTGTTTTTATTTATTTTTCCTGCTTTTAGTTTCGAGTGAAAGTCAAAGTGTTTTCAGAGGAGACTCTTTCCGGAGGAAGGTGAGCACTGACTCTTCATCAACTGCGTCAACTGCGTCAACTATACAAACTATTCATATCAACTGTGTATCATTGAGCCGTTAGCACTCAGATAGCACTCAGATAGCACTCAGATAGCACTCAGATAGCACGCCAGAGCCAGAGAGCCAGAGAGCCAGAGAAGAGCCCAGAGAGCCAGAGAGCCAGAGAAGAGCCCAGAGAGCCCAGAGAAGAGCCAGAGAGCCCAGAGAGCCCAGAGAGCCAGAGAAGAGCCCAGAGAGCCAGAGAGCCCAGAGAGCCAGAGAAGAGCCCAGAGAGCCCAGAGAGCCCAGAGAGCCAGAGAAGAGCCAGAGCCAGAGAGCCAGAGAGCCCAGAGAAGAGCCCAGAGCCGAAGAGCCCAGAGAAGAGCCCAGAGAGCCAGAGAGCCCAGAGAAGAGCCCAGAGCCGAAGAGCCCAGAGAAGAGCCCAGAGAGCCAGAGAGCCAGAGAGCCCAGAGAGCCCAGAGAGCCAGAGAGCCAGAGAAGAGCCCAGAGAAGAGCCCAGAGCCGAAGAGCCCAGAGCCCAGAGAGCCCAGAGAGCCCAGAGAGCCCAGAGCCGAAGAGCCCAGAGCCCAGAGAGCCCAGAGAAGAGCCCAGAGAGCCCAGAGAGCCCAGAGAAGAGCCCAGAGAGCCAGGAAGTGAAACTGCTCTCTACAACAATCTGAGTAAATGTCTTTAGAGAAGTTTCCTGTTACTTCAATCAGGAGCGTTTCATTTCATTCTACTTCATATGTTGTGTGAATCTACAAATATTCTGACATTTTCAGAATAAAGTCAACATTTTCAGATTAAAGTCAACATTTTGGGATTTTCAGAAGAAAGTCAAAATTCTGAGATATTAGAAAAAAAGTCTACATTTTGAGATTTTCAGAATAAAGTCTACATTTTGGGATTTTCAGAATAAAGCATACATTTTGAGATTTTCAGAATAAAGTCTTCATTTTCAGATTTTAGAAAAAAGCCAAAATTCTGATATTTTCAGAATAAAGTCTAAATGTTGTGATTTTCAGAATAAAGTCAACATTTTGAGATTTTCAGAATAAAGTCTAAAGTTTGAGATTTTAGAAAATAGTCAAAATTCTGAGATTTTCAGAATAAAGTCTAAAGTTTGAGATTTTAGAAAATAGTCAAAATTCTGAGATTTTCAGAATAAAGTCTAAAGTTTGAGATTTTCAGAATAAAGTCAGAGTGAAATGTAAAGCTAGTTAAAGAGGTTCTTCTCTCCTGCAGCTGTCGGTGGAGCTGAACCCCGGCTGGCCCGCCCCCCCGCCCCCTGGTGGCGACCTGCTGCATGTGAGAGCCGTGGGACTCAACGACACGCTGCACTTCCTGTTCTGCAGCCAGGGGGCGCCAACGCTACTGCTCGTCCACACCAACTCTTCTTCTTCTACTGTGGAGGTCTATATACTTATATATATACGCTCTTTAACCCTCGGAGGACTACAGACACTCTGAAGCTGCTTCTGATTGGTCGACAGCTCACAGGTGTTATGATGTTTTTCAGGTCGACTGGCCTCAGTTTTTGATGCGAAATGTCAGCGGCAGCCTGAGGGTGGAGCCAGAGAGCAGCATCCTGCAGAGCAACGCCATCGTGTTCAGCAGGGTCAGTCCACCTTAAATCTGCTGTCAGTCCACCTTAAATCAGTCAGTCCACCTTAAATCTGCTGTCAGTCCACCTTAAATCAGTCAGTCCACCTTAAATCTGCTGTCATTCCACCTTAAATCAGTCAGTCCCCCTTAAATCTATTGTCAGTCCACCTTAAATCGGCTGTCAGTCCCCTCAAATCTGCTATCAGTCCACCTTAAATCGGCTGTCAGTCCCCCTCAAATCTGCTATCAGTCCACCTTAAATCTACTGTCAGTCCCCCTCAAATCTGCTATCAGTCCACCTTAAATCTACTGTCAGTCCCCCTCAAATCTGCTATCAGTCCACCTTAAATCGGCTGTCAGTCCCCCTCAAATCTGCTATCAGTCCACCTTAAATCTACTGTCAGTCCACCTTAAATCTGCTCACAGTCCACCTTAAATTTGCTATCAGTCAGTCCGTCTTAAATCTGAATTTAGATGATATGATGTTAAGGCTTTTATTGTGAAACCCTGACTTCCTCTCGTGCAGCTGTTGGAGTACGATGATGTGAACGACACGCCAACGCGACCTCTGACCTCTTCCCGCCCTACGACCTTCAGGACTTCACCTGGGCGCCTCTCAACCTGTCGGGAGCTAGCGCTTTGCTCTGTGGCGCCGCCGCGACCTTCGCTAACGGCTCGCTGTGCCTGAAGGTCAGAGGTCACACTGTCGTCACGGCAACACCTTTAGGTTAATGTTGTGAAAATCCTGAATGTCCTCCTCCAACATGAGAGTAACATGATAACAAAGGTATCCCAACTGTAGCTGAGTGCATGACAGGATGTCTGATTACCTAGAAGAGCATATGATAGCTATGTGATGAACATGATGATTCAGCCTCTATGGAGAGAGACAGATGACAAGCATGATCATTTCTGACGTGGAGCTAATCTGAAGTAAACATTGAATACTGCTTTCTATTCCTCCATCTTGTGACTGTGTAACTCCCTCTCTTGGATATCAGCATGTGAAGGACCCTGTTCAGGAACTAGTTGATGCTCTGTATGTGATGACTCCTTCCATTCTGGAGAGGATCACAGATACATGGATCCTGAGGTTGAAGCTCAAGCCGGGGACCAGTGAGAATTAAAATGTTTACATTTTAGATTTTGAGAAAAAGTCAGATTTATTAGAATTTGAGAAAAAAATCTGGATTCTTAGATTCTTAGAAAAAGTCAGAATTTTGAGAAAAGTCACTATTTTTGAGAAAAAGTCAGATTTGAGATTTTGAGAAAAAATACCAACAAATTATCTTTTTTTGTTTTGACTCCTTCCATTCTGGAGAGGATCACAGATACATGGATCCTGATGTTGAAGCTCAAGCCGGGGACCAGTGAGATTTAGAGAAGAGTTAATATACAAACAATAATTACATAAATAAACACATTTATTTTGTTGTTCCCCAGCTGACGGTGTTTGACTCTGAGGGGCGGGACCAGATGTTGCCCGCCTCCTCCACTCCGCTAACTCCTCCCAGCTGGAGGTGTGGCTCGATGGCTTGTTGCCGCGGGCATCGCGTTCCCGCTTCCTATTGGAGCTCCAGGCGGTGGGCGGGCTTATCCTCTGAGCCGGGTGGAGGTCCGCCGATCGATCGATGACGAGTTCACGCCGACAATATTCAAGGTGATTAATCATCAATATTCAAGGTGATTAATCATTGGTATTCAAGGTGATTAATCATTGGTATTCAAGGTTTAATCATTAGTATTCAAGGTGATTAATCATTAGTATTCAAGTTGATTAATCATCGCTATTCAAGGTGATTAATCATTAGTATTCAAGGTGATTAATCATTGGTATTCAAGGTGATTAATCATTAGTATTCAAGGTGATTAATCATTAGTATTCAAGGTGATTAATCATTAGTATTCAAGGTGATTAATCATTGGTATTCAAGGTGATTAATCATTAGTATTCAAGGTGATTAATCATTGGTATTCAAGGTGATTAATCATTGGTATTCAAGGTGATTAATCATCGGTATTCAAGGTGATCAATCATCGGTATTCAAGGTGATTAATCATTAGTATTCAAGGTGATTAATCATTGGTATTCAAGTTGATTAATCATCGGTATTCAAGGTGATCAATCATCAGTATTCAAGGTGATTAATCATCAGTATTCAAGGTGATTAATCATTGGTATTCAAGTTGATTAATCATCGGTATTCAAGGTGATCAATCATCAGTATTCAAGGTGATTAATCATTGGTATTCAAGGTGATTAATCATCGGTATTCAAGTTGATTAATCATTGGTATTCAAGGTGATTAATCATCGGTATTCAAGTTGATTAATCATCGGTATTCAAGTTGATTAATCATCGGTATTCAAGGTGATTAATCATTGGTATTCAAGGTGATTAATCATTGGTATTCAAGTTGATTAATCATCGGTATTCAAGGTGATTAATCATTGGTATTCAAGTTGATTAATCATTGGTATTCAAGGTGATTAATCATTGGTATTCAAGTTGATTAATCATTAGTATTCAAGGTGATTAATCATCATCAATCTTCAGTGTTTTATCGAGTATTAACAACTTCTGAAATGTCAGATATATATAAATGTATTGATTAGGATAAACCTTGAGATGCACCGTCTGGTTTTCAAGGGGGTCGACAACAGCAACGTGTTACAGACATGAACAAAATAACAGAAAGCAAAGCAGGACAAACCCCGTACAGTCGCCGACCATCGGGGCGCGCCGACCCATCGGGGCGCGTCGACCCATCGGGGCGCGTCGACCCCGTCGACCCATCGGGGCGCGTCGACCCATCGGGGCGCGTCGACCCATCGGGGCGCGCCGACCCATCGGGGCGCGTCGACCCCGTCGACCCATCGGGGCCGCCGACCCATCGGGGCGCGTCGACCCATCGGGGCGCGTCGACCCATCGGGGCGCGTCGACCCCGTCGACCCATCGGGGCGCGTCGAGCCCGTCGACCCATCGGGGCGCGCCGACCCATCGGGGCGTCGACCCCGTCGACCCATCGGGGCGCGTCGACCCATCGGTGCGCGCCGACCCATCGGGGCGCGTCGACCCCGTCGACCCATCGGGGCGCGTCGACCCCGTCGACCCATCGGGGCGCGTCGACCCATCGGGGCGCGTCGACCCCGTCGACCCATCGGGGCGCATCTTTTCATAAAAACACAATTACCCAATTTTGGATCAACAAATTACATCTTATTATCTTATACAAACAGAACTACGCCTATATTGCGTACAGCGCCCATAAACTATGGCGCACCCCCCCCCAGAGGTTTATGTGAAATAGTTCTTTTTTTGAAAAATGGTTTTAGTGCAATTATAGGTTTCCATTTTGTATTTGTGTTAATTTAAAATAAATCAAACTCCCAAAAAACGTATTTACTGTGTAAGCGTCCGCGGGGGGGGGGGGGGGGCTTTAGAGAGCTCTCTCCTGACAGACTGAGCGGCTCTGATAACCTCAGCTCAGTGAGGTAAAGGCACACCTTTATATGATCATTATAGTTATAAAACATAAGAGAATAGATTTTCATCTATTCTCTTATTGTATAAAATACTATATGACAGTAAAAAAAGTTGTTATTAATAAACAAGAATAGAGTTTGAAAGAGGAGTGATTTGTAAAATACCCATAAAGAAAACGAAAATCTGTTTACAGTTCTGTTCCATCTGGTGTTGAGAGATGTTTCCATAGATCTCTTCATGTTGCTCTCAAATGCACCAGATTGATGCTTTTAACTTCAATATATAAAAAAAAAAATCTTCCCAGGGGAGCATGCCCCGGACCCCCCCCTAGAGGAGGTTAGGACCCCTAGAGGAGGTTAGGACCCTAGAGGAGGTTAGGACCCCTAGAGGAGGTTAGGACCCCTAGAGGAGGTTAGGACCCCTAGAGGAGGTTAGGACCCCCCTAGAGGAGGTTAGGACCCCCTAGAGGAGGTTAGGACCCCTAGAGGAGGTTAGGACCCCCCTAGAGGAGGTTAGGACCCCTAGAGGAGGTTAGGACCCCCTAGAGGAGGTTAGGACCCCTCCCCCACTTAAATCATGTTGTGTCCATATCTTTCTGTTGTGGTGGTCATGCCACACCGTGCACGTGCATGCATGCGCGAGTCATAGTGAGTGCATTTTGGGGGGGGGCGCCAGCTAAAATCTTGCCTAGGGCAGCAAATTGGTCAGGGCCGGCCCTGCTGAGAGCAGACAGAGGGACAGAGTGTCACCTGATCATGTGACCAGTAAGCTACAAATTGACCAATCAGTAGTGATGGCAAATGAAGCTTTGAATGAAGCATCGAACCTCTTGGACAATTGTGTCGGAAATAGATTCATTTCTGGAAGCTTCAGTTACAGCGACCTCTCCTGGCGAAGTGCAAGGCTGCAGTGGGTTTAACGGATCTTTGCCTTGAAACATATTCGATGCATACACACACACACACACACACACACACACACACACACACACACACACACACACACACACACACACACACACACACACACACACACACACACACACACACACACACACACACACACACACAGACACACACACACACACACACACACACACACAGACACACACACAGACAGACACACACACACACACACACAGACACACACACACACACAGACACACACACACACAGACACACCACACACAGACAAACACACACACACAGACACACACACACACACACACACACACACACAGACAAACACACACACACACAGACACACACACACACACACACACACACAAAGACTGAATATCATGTTCTATTTGCAATTAAAGATGGATAATGGTGTGTATTGGGTTGTTGAGCAGAGACTAGAGAGTGCTGGACATTTCTTTGGGCGGAGACGGCCTTTTATCAGTTTTAAAGTATTAAAGTTGAAAAGCAATGATTCAAAGTTCCTCCGTTCCGGGCTTTGAACCAGCTGCACGGAGGACATCGCAGCATTCAGGCCTCCGGCTCTATCCACTGGGCTATCTATTCCTTACACAATTCAACTGTTTTCATATCACTTTTTGTCTTTTGTTCACAACTTCTCCACATGTGGAAGTGTTTCCCAGAAGGACCTCTCTTTCCTCTGCTTGCTCTCTAATGATCCAATTCAAATGCAATACCAACAACTCAACAGCAACAACGCAAACTACGACAACAACCCACACATTGCGCATTGTTTAGAGCGGTTATAAAGTGTTGAAGCGCTCAAATTCTGAACTGTTTCGACCTGTCACCTGTCAGAATAGAGACGAGGCCGTGCATTGAATCGCGTGATTGGACCGCGAACCAGTCAAGTGATTCATCCAGGAAATGAAGCAGTTGCTGCTTCTGACGTCACATGTCACGTGATTTGAAGCAAGCTTCGAAGCACTGCTTCTATGGAAAAGGAAGTCCAGGGTTGAAGCTCCGTTGAAGCTTCAGTGTCAAACTGCCATCACTAGCGATCAGGATGGAGTATCCTACTAAGGCAGTGTAATAGTAATTCATATTCACAGTGATTGATTAACTAAATGTGTGTATTTCCTCAGGTTCTCCAGTGGCTGCCCCCCCTCAACAGAACCTCCCATGGTTCTGGGTTCCTCCAGTGGAAGCCGGTCTCGTACCGCCAGTCCTCCCCCTCGTGGAGGAGGGTTCTCCGACGCGGTCCTCCCCCCCCCGCCCTCAGAGAGGCGAGGAGGCGTTCTCCGCTCTGATCACAGCGTTCTACGCAGAACCAGAAACCTTCGGGATGAACGTCAGCTTCGCCATCTCCGGAGAACCGTTCTACAACAGATCTCGGTTCCTCAGCTGGTAGGGTTCCTCTCTCCTCCTCTCTCCTTCACGTGTTTCCTCTCTCCTTGATGTGTCTCCTCTCTCCTTTTCCTCACTCCCTCACATGTTTCCTCTCTCCTTGACGTTTCTCCTCTCTTCTTCGTGGGTTTCAGGACGGTGTTACTGGGTGTTGGGACGCCCCCCATGGACTCCTTCTCCTCTCTCCTTCACGTGTCTCCTCTCTCCCTCACGTGTCTTCTCTCTCCTTCATGTGTCTCCTCTCTCCCTCACGTGTCTTCTCTCTCCTTCACGTGTCTTCTCTCTCCTTCATGTGTCTCCTCTCTCCCTCACGTGTCTTCTCTCTCCTTCATGTGTCTCCTCTCTCCCTCACGTGTCTTCTCTCTCCTTCACGTGTTTCCTCTCTCCTTGACGTGTCCTCTCTACTTTCAGGACGGTGTTACTGGGTGTTGGGACGCCCCCCATGGACTCCTTCTCCCCGGTGGTCCTCATCATGATGGCGGTGGGTTTAGGAACTCCCATGATGCTCCTGGTTCTGGGCGGAGTCTTCGTCTGCGTCAGGAAGAGGGCGTCGGCCTCGAACTACGAGCCAATCAACTGAGGGCTGGGGCTCAGCCAATGAGACGACAGAGACATTTTTTAAATATAACACGGGATGACCGACAGCCAATCAGGAGCCAGGGTGCTCACTTGTCAGATAATTATCCCACCTTTTATAAGAGTTTTATAATGAATTGTAATCATGTTTTGATTTAAAGCCGAGTGAATCTGATCACATGACATTCAGTTCCACTCAGGAGGAAATACCACCTGGGGGGTTTATTTGATTTTCTAAAGTTCCTGTTATTTTATAATCTCTTGATGGAAAGTTTGTCTTCAATAAAAATCTTTGTTGAAAATCTCTCACACATTACTTGAGTTTAACCCGTGGAGCGCAGAGAGACAGCGCCCCTGTGGAGCAGAGAGACAGGGCCCCCTGTGGAGCAGAGAGACAGGGCCCCTGTGGAGCAGAGAGACAGGCCCCCTGTGGAGCAGAGAGACAGGGCCCCCTGTGGAGCAGAGAGACAGGGCCCCCTGTGGAGCAGAGAGACAGGGCCCCCTGTGCAGAGAGACAGCGCCCCCTGTGGAGAGACAGCGCCCCCTGTGGAGCAGAGAGACAGCGCCCCTGTGGAGCAGAGAGACAGGGCCCCCTGTGGAGCAGAGAGACAGGCCCCCTGTGGAGCAGAGAGACAGGGCCCCCTGTGGAGCAGAGAGACAGGGCCCCTGTGGAGCAGAGAGACAGTGCCCCTGTGGAGAGAGACAGCGCCCCCTGTGGACAGAGAGACAGCGCCCCCTGTGGAGCAGAGAGACAGGCCCCCTGTGGAGCAGAGAGACAGGGCCCCCTGTGGAGCAGAGAGACAGGCCCCCTGTGGAGCAGAGAGACAGTGCCCCCTGTGGAGAGACAGCGCCCCCTGTGGACCAGAGAGACAGCGCCCCCTGTGGAGCAGAGAGACAGCCCCCTGTGGAGCAGAGAGACAGCGCCCCCCGTGGACCAGAGAGACAGGCCCCCTGTGGAGCAGAGAGACAGGCCCCCTGTGGAGCAGAGAGACAGCGCCCCCTGTGGAGAGACAGCGCCCCCTGTGGAGCAGAGAGACAGCGCCCCCTGTGGAGCAGAGAGACAGCGCCCCCTGTGGAGCAGAGACAGCGCCCCCTGTGGAGCAGAGAGACAGCGCCCCCTGTGGAGCAGAGAGACAGTGCCCCCTGTGGAGAGACAGCGCCCCCTGTGGACCAGAGAGACAGCGCCCCTGTGGAGCAGAGAGACAGTGCCCCTGTGGAGAGACAGCACCCCCTGTGGACCAGAGAGACAGCGCCCCTGTGGACAGAGAGACAGCGCCCCCTGTGGAGCAGAGAGACAGCGCCCCCTGTGGAGCAGAGAGACAGCGCCCCCTGTGGAGCAGAGAGACAGCGCCCCCTGTGGAGCAGAGAGACAGCGCCCCCTGTGGAGCAGAGACGCACCCCCTGTGGAGGAGAGACAGCTTCCCCTGTGGACCAGAGAGACAGCGCCCCTGTGGAGCAGAGAGACAGTGCCCCCTGTGGAGAGACAGCGCCCCCTGTGGACCAGAGAGACAGCGCCCCCTGTGGAGCAGAGAGACAGTGCCCCTGTGGAGCAGAGACAGCACCCCCTGTGGACAGAGAGACAGCGCCCCTGTGGAGCAGAGAGACAGCGCCCCCTGTGGAGCAGAGAGACAGCGCCCCTGTGGAGCAGAGAGACAGCGCCCCCTGTGGAGCAGAGAGACGGCGCCCCTGTGGAGCAGAGAGACAGGGCCCCCTGTGGAGCAGAGAGACAGCGCCCCCTGTGGAGCAGAGAGACAGCGCCCCCTGTGGAGAGACAGCGCCCCCTGTGGCAGAGAGACAGCGCCCCCTGTGGAGCAGAGACAGCGCCCCCTGTGGAGCAGAGAGACAGCGCCCCCTGTGGAGCAGAGAGACAGCGCCCCCTGTGGACCAGAGAGACAGGGCCCCCTGTGGAGCAGAGAGACAGCGCCCCTGTGGAGCAGAGAGACAGCGCCCCTGTGGAGCAGAGAGACAGCGCCCCCTGTGGAGCAGAGAGACAGTGCCCCTGTGGAGAGACAGCGCCCCCTGTGGAGCAGAGAGACAGCGCCCCCTGTGGAGAGACAGCGCCCCCTGTGGACCAGAGAGACAGCGCCCCCTGTGGAGCAGAGAGACAGCGCCCCCTGTGGAGCAGAGAGACAGCGCCCCCCTGTGGAGCAGAGAGACAGGGCCCCCTGTGGAGCAGAGAGACAGGGCCCCCTGTGGAGCAGAGAGACAGTGCCCCCTGTGGAGAGACAGCGCCCCCTGTGGACCAGAGAGACAGCGCCCCTGTGGAGCAGAGAGACAGCGCCCCCTGTGGAGCAGAGAGACAGCGCCCCCTGTGGAGCAGAGAGACAGCGCCCCCTGTGGAGCAGAGAGACAGTGCCCCCTGTGGAGAGACAGCGCCCCCTGTGGAGCCAGAGAGACAGCGCCCATGTGGAGCAGAGAGACAGTGCCCCCTGTGGAGAGGCACGCCCCTGTGGACCAGAGAGACAGCGCCCCCTGTGGACCAGAGAGACAGCGCCCCCTGTGGAGCAGAGAGACAGCGCCCCCTGTGGACAGAGAGACAGCGCCCCTGTGGAGCAGAGAGACAGCGCCCCCTGTGGAGCAGAGATGACAGCGCCCCCTGTGGAGCAGAGACAGCGCCCCCTGTGGGAGGAAGACAGCTTCCCCTGTGGAGCAGAGAGACAGCGCCCCCTGTGGAGCGAGAGACAGTGCCCCCTGTGGAGAGACAGCGCCCCCTGTGGACCAGAAGACAGCGCCCCCTGTGGAGGCAGAGAGACAGTGCCCCTTGGGATAGACAGCACCCCCTGTGGACCAGAGAGACAGCGCCCCCTGTGGAGCAGAGAGACAGCGCCCACTGTGGAGCAGAGAGACAGCGCCCCCTGTGGAGCAGAGAGACAGCGCCCCCTGTGGAGCAGAGAGACGGCGCCCCCTTGGAGCAGAGAGAGAGACAGGGCCCCCTGTGGAGCAGAGAGACAGCGCCCCTGTGGAGCAGAGAGACAGCGCCCCCTGTGGAGAGACAGCGCCCCCCTGTGGACCAGAGAGACAGAGGCCCCCTGTGGAACAGAGAGACAGCGCCCCCTGTGGAGCAGAGAGACAGCGCCCCTGTGGAGCAGAGAGACAGCGCCCCTGTGGACCAGAGAGACAGGGCCCCCTGTGAGCAGAGAGACAGCGCCCCCTGGGAGCAGAGAGACAGCGCCCCCTGTGGAGCAGAGAGAACAGCGCCCCCTGTGGAGCAGAGAGACAGTGCCCCTGTGGAGAGACAGCGCCCCCTGTGGAGCAGAGAGACAGCGCCCCCTGTGGAGCAGAGAGACAGTGCCCCCTGTGGAGAGACAGTGCCCCTGTGGAGCAGAGAGACAGCGCCCCTGTGGAGCAGAGAGGACAGGGCCCCCTGTGGAGCAGAGAGACAGCGCCCCTGTGGAGCAGAGAGACAGCTCCCCCTGTGGAGCAGAGAGACAGCGACCCTGTGGAGCAGAGAGACAGCGCCCCCTGTGGAGCAGAGAGACAGCTCCCCCTGTGGAGCAGAGAGACAGCGCCCCTTGTGGAGCAGAGAGACAGCTCCCCCTGTGGAGCAGAGAGACAGCGCCCCCTGTGGAGCAGAGAGTAGTGATGGCAGTTTGACACTGAAGCTTCAACCCTGGACTTCCTTTTCCATAGAAGCAGCTTCGAAGCTTGCTTCAAATCACGTGACATGTGACGTCAGAAGCAGCAACTGCTTCATTTCCTGGCTGAATCACCTGACTGGTTCGCGGTCCAATCACGCGATTCAATGCACGGCCTCGTCTCTATTCTGACAGGTGACAGGTCGAAACAGTTCAGAATTATAGCGCTTCAACACTTTATAACCGTCTAAACAATGCGCAATGTGTGGGTTGTTGTCGTAGTTTGCGTTGTTGCGTTGAGTTGTTGGTATTGCATTTGAATTGGATCATTAGAGAGCAAGCAGAGGAAAGAGAGGTCGTTCTGGGAAACACTTCCACATGTGGAGAAGTTGTGAACAAAAAGACAAAAAGTGATATAAAACAGTTTGAATTGTGTAAGGAATAGATATCCAGTGGATAGAGCCGGAGGCCTGAATGCTGCGATGTCCTCCGTGCAGCTGGTTCAAAGCCCGGAACGGAGGAACTTTGAATCATTGCTTTTCAACTTTAATACTTTAATAACTGATAAAAGGCCGTCTCCGCCCAAAGAGATGTCCAGCACTCTCTAGTCTCTGCTCAACAACCCAATACACACCATTATCAATCTTTAATTGCAAATAGAACATGATATTCAGTCTTTGTGTGGTGTGTGTGTGTGTGTGTGTGTGTGTGTGTGGTGTGTGTGTGTGTGTGTGTGGTGTGTGTGTGTGTGGTGTGTGTGTGTGTGTGTGTGTGTGGTGTGTGTGTGTGTGTGGTGTGTGTGTGTGTGTGTGTGGTGTGTATGCATCGATTCGTTTCAAGGCAAAGATCCGTTAAACCCACTGCAGCCTTGCACTTCGCCAGGAGAGGTCGCTGTAACTGAAGCTTCCAGAAATGAACCTATTTCTGACACAATTGTCCAAGAGGTTCGATGCTTCATTCAAAGCTCATTTGCCATCACTATCAGAGAGACAGGATCACCTGCTGGATCACCTGATGGATCACCTGATGGATCACCTGATGATCACCTGCTGGATCACCTGCTGGATCACTGCTGGATCAGCTAATGGATCACCTGCCGGATCACCTGATGGATCACCTGCGGATCACCTGATGGATCACCTGCCGGATCACCTGATGGATCACCTGATGGATCACCTGATGGATCACCTGCTGGATCAGCTGCTGGATCACCTGATGGATCACCTACTGGATCACCTGATGGATCACCTGATGGATCACCTGCTGGATCACCTGCTGGATCAGCTGCTGGATCACCTGATGGATCACCTACTGGATCACCTACTGGATCACCTGATGGATCACCTGCTGGATCACCTGTGGATCAGCTGCTGATCAGCTGCTGGATCAGCTGCTGATCACCTGATGGATCACCTGATGGATCACCTGATGGATCACCTGCTGGATCACCTGATGGATCACCTGCTGGATCAGCTGCTGGATCACCTGATGGATCACCTGATGGATCACCTGATGGATCACCTGCTGGATCACCTGCTGGATCAGCTGCTGGATCACCTGATGGATCACCTACTGGATCACCTGATGGATCACCTGATGGATCACCTGCTGGATCACCTGCTGGATCAGCTGCTGGATCACCTGATGGATCACCTACTGGATCACCTACTGGATCACCTGCTGGATCACCTGCTGGATCAGCTGCTGGATCACCTGATGGATCACCTGCCAGATCACCTGATGGATCACCTGCCGGATCACCTGATGGATCACCTGCCGGATCACCTGATGGATCACCTGAGGATCACCTGATGGATCACCTGCCGGATCACCTGATGGATCACCTGATGGATCACCTGATGGATCAGCTGCTGGATCACCTGCTGGATCACCTGATGGATCACCTGCCGGATCACCTGCGGATCACCTGATGGATCACTGCCGGATCACCTGATGGATCACCTGATGGATCAGCTGCTGGATCACCTGCTGGATCACCTGATGGATCAGCTGCTGGATCACCTGATGGATCAGCTGCTGGATCAGCTGCTGGATCACCTGATGGATCACCTGCTGGATCACCTGATGGATCACCTGATGGATCACCTGCTGGATCACCTGATGGATCACCTGATGGATCACCTGATGGATCACCTGATGGATCACCTGATGGATCACCTGATGGATCACCTGATGGATCACCTGATGGATCACCTGATGGATCACCTGCTGGATCAGCTGCTGGATCACCTGATGGATCACCTGCTGGATCACCTGCTGGTTCACCTGATGGATCACCTGATGGATCACCTACTGGATCACCTGATGGATCACCTGATGGATCAGCTGCTGGATCACCTGATGGATCACCTGAATGATCACCTGATGGATCACCTGAATGATCACCTGATGGATCACCTGATGGATCACCTGATGGATCACCTGATGGATCACCTGATGACATCCTGCTGTTACTCAGAATATAATAATCGTTCACAGCTCAACAGGAAACGGCCTTTATGAGAGTCAGAACATTTCTTTCTTGTAGAAGCTTGAATAACTTTATACAAGCTCGCCCTCTGGAGGCTGGAGGTTCATCTCAATTGAGTATTTCACCTCCTCCTTTCCCTCACTCGCGTCCCTTCCTTGCGTCTTAGCTCCGCCTCCGTAAGATGCGAGCGAGAGACACAGGAGGAGACGCGAGGACAGAGGAGTCCTCAGGTATTAATTGGGACGTCCTCGTTCACTCTAAGCGATGTCTGTTAATGATGACGTGCACAGCTGTATCCCCTCATCGGGCTTTACTGAATAACCTTTAGAACCGGCCCATTTGTTGTTAAATATTTATTTAAGTGAATGAATCTTTCTCTTGTTAGAGAGGAATTCAGTGTAGGACGCTTGGTCCTGCTTCTGTGTTCCCTTTTGGTGTAAAATGTACATTTCAATAAAAATATAATTATAGTGATGTGAAAGCCTTTACTCTGAAAAGGTGTGTCCTGTAGATCCCCACATTCAGGACTGCATTTTAAATAATTTAACTCCTGAATATTTTAACACAAAACTATAAAATAATTGTTATTGATCAAGATCGATCCATTTATGAAATAGCTTTCTTAATAGCTGTTTTAGTGACGATCAAGATCCTTAAACATGACTTGTTAGTATAACCTTAAGAAATGAACTGCACATCATAATTCCCACGGAGCGGTGAGCACTTAGTGACGCTTTCACACTCATTCTTCCAGTTCTCCGTTTTCCTGTGTTGAAATCGAGCAGCTGTGAAGGAGGGGGCGGGGCTTGTATACGCGAGTAGTGAAAACACTGCCGCTTGGTCTGCTCTCGTGTATCCTCCCTCACCCCTCCTCAACTCCTCCCTCCCCCTCCTCGACTCCTCCTCCCCCTCCTCCCTCCCCCTCAACTCCTCAACTCCTCCCCCCCCTCCTCGACTCCTCCGTCACCCCTCCTCGACTCCTCCCTCACCCCTCCTCCCTCCCCTCCTCCCTCACCCCTCCTCGACTCCTCCCTCACCCCTCCTCCCTCCCCCTCAACTCCTCCCTCACCCCTCCTCGACTCCTCCCTCACCCCTCCTCCCTCACCCCTCCTCGACTCCTCCCTCACCCCTCCTCCCTCACCCCTCCTCGACTCCTCCTCACCCCCCTCCTCCTCACCCTCCTCGACTCCTCCCTCACCCTCCTCGACTCCTCCGTGTGCATTTCAGCTATTGGGACGTCCTTCAACATGGTGTGTCTTGATCGATTTCCGGGTCAAGTCCCGGAGGAGGGGAAGAGAGGAGTCGAGGAGGGGGGTATTGAGACGAACCCTGGGAGTTGTAGTCCTTGAACCCATCTTGACTACAGATCACGGTCAGGTGGCTCCAACAGACAGTAAAGTACGATGTAAATAAACATGTTAAAGTCACGTAGAGAACTTTTATATATTCAGACACATTTTATTCCTCTAAATTAATCTTTGTTAAAGGTTTCAGAAACATCAAACTGATTATTTGCCAGAAACAGAAAACCAATCAAACACCTGGTGCTGCGTTCAAGACAGTGGGACATTCCCCTGTCAGCCAATCACGTCGTAGCAACAAAATAAAGAAAAAAACGTTTCAGTCTGAAGACCTGGAGCCAGCCGACCAATCAGAGGAGGGTCAGCTGATCAGGGCGATGAGGTCGACCATCAGAGGAGGGTCAGCTGATCAGGGCGATGAGGTCGACCAATCAGGAGGGTCAGCTGATCAGGGCGATGAGGTCGACCAATCAGAGGAGGGTCAGCTGATCAGGGCGATGAGGTCGACCAATCAGGAGGGTCAGCTGATCAGGGCGATGAAGTCGACCAATCAGGTGAAGAGAAAATACAATTTTTGTTGACCGAGTTTTTAATTTAGATCGTTATATTTAGAGATGACATCATATTCACAGGCTCTGATTGGTCCATCTGTTGATATCAAAGAGACTATTCAACAGTTGAACCTCCATAATGTTCATAATAACTCCTGGCAGTTTTAATGTTTAAGAACTAAAGTCTGAACACACGTTAACATTTAGTGCTCACAGGAAACAGAGAAACACAGAGTTTCTGACGGTCATTGAACGCCTCATCGCTCGTTCTGTCTCCAGATTCTTTTTCAATAAAGTTTTCACAGCTTCTGCAGTCCTCTATATGTCCTCTATCTGTCTCCTCTCTCCTTCTCGTGTCTCCTCCAGGTGTCTCCTGTCTCCTCCAGGTGTCTCCTTTCTCCTACGGGTGTCTCCTCTCTCCTTCTCGTGTCTCCTCTCTCCTTCTCGTGTCTCCTCTCTCCTCCAGGTGTCTCCTCTCTCCTCCAGGTGTCTCCTCCCCCCCCAGGTGTCTCCTCTCTCCTCCAGGTGTCTCCTCCCCCTGCAGGTGTCTCCTCCCCCTCCAGGTGTCTCCTCTCTCCTCCAGGTGTCTCCTGTCTCCTCCAGATGTCTCCTTTCTCCTACAGGTGTCTCCTCTCTCTTCTCGTGTCTCCTCTCTCCTCCAGGTGTCTCCTCTCTCCTCCAGGTGTCTCCTCTCTCCTTCTCGTGTCTCCTCTCTCCTTCTCGTGTTCCTCTCTCCTCCAGGTGTCTCCTCTCTCCTCCAGGTGTCTCCTCCCCCTCCAGGTGTCTCCTCTCTCCTCCAGGTGTCTCCTCTCTCCTCCAGGTTTCTCCTCCCCCCCCAGGTGTCTCCTCTCTAGATGCTCTCTATCTGCCTCCTCACCTTCTCTGAGGCGAGGCGGTCCAGCAGCCTCTGCCTCAGGACCACCACCACTGAGGAGGAGAGGGTGAGGACCAGCATGGAGGCCTCGAACCTCCAGAGAGACGCTCCTCCAGGAGGGACGAGCGGCAGCTGGGGGGGGATCAATATATATATATGAATACACATTAATACACATCTCATTAGGTACATTGAAGTTACAGCAGTAACATGAACATCGTGTTGTTGATGGCGAGTGATCTGTCGCCATGGCAACGGCTTATGAGGAAACCCCTTAAGCCCCTCCCTTTCTGGGGACCTCCATGGGACCTTAGAGAGAGGCGAAGCCCCTCCCTTTCAGGGGACCTCCATGGGACGTTAGAGAGAGGCGAAGCCCTCCCTTTCAGGGGACCTCCATGGGACCTTAGAGAGAGGTGAAGCCCTCCCTTTCAGGTGACCTCCATGGGACCTTAGAGAGAGTTGCCCCTCCCTTTCAGGGACCTCCATGGGACCTTAGAGAGAGGCGAAGCCCCTCCCTTTCAGGTGACCTCCATGGGACCTTAGAGAGAGGTGAAGCCCCTCCCTTTCAGGGGACCTCCATGGGACCTTAGAGAGAGGTGAAGCCCCTCCCTTTCAGGTGACCTCCATGGGACGTTAGAGAGGTGAAGCCCCTCCCTTTCAGGGGACCTCCATGGGACGTTAGAGAGAGGTGAAGCCCCTCCCTTTCAGGGGACCTCCATGGGACGTTAGAGAGGTGAAGCCCCTCCCTTTCAGGTGACCTCAATGGGACCTTAGAGAGAGGCGAAGTCAATGGAGAGAGAAAAGTTATCTTTCGATCCCGTTTGAATTGTGCACATAATGATGTTTAAAAAAAGGTTTTGCGTAAAACTGTGAAGAAAGACTTTTAGTGTGAAACGCTCAATGAACTGCATCTGTGGTTTCTCACCACAACACACGTCACCAAGATGGCCGTCACTACTGTCTTGCCAAACAAGGGATTGACTACCCTCACTATCACCCTCTCACCCTCACTATCACCCTCACTATCACCCTCACCCTCACTATCACCCTCTCACCCTCACTATCACCCTCACCCTCACTATCACCCTCTCACCCTGACCCTCACTATCACCCTCACTATCACCCTCTCACCCTCACTATCACCCTCTCACCCTGACCCTCACTATCACCCTCACTATCACCCTCTCACCCTGACCCTCATATCACCCTCACTATCACCCTCTCACCCTCACTATCACCCTCTCACCCTGACCCTCACTATCACCCTCACTATCAACCTCTCACCCTCACTATCACCCTCACTATCACCCTCTCACCCTGACCCCCACTATCACCCTCACCCTCTCACCCTGACCTCACATATCACCCTCACCCTCTCACCCTGACCCTCACTATCACCCTCACTATCACCCTCACCCCTCACCCTGACCTCACTATCACCCTCACTATCACCCTCACCATCTCACCCTCACTATCACCCTCTCCCCTCACTATCACCCTCCCACCCTGACCCTCACTATCACCCTCTCACCCTGACCCTCACCCTCTCACCTGACCCTCACTATGACCCTCACTATCACCCTGACCCTCACCCTCTCACCCTGACCCTCTCGGCATCTCACCCTCATTATCACCCTCACCCTCTCACCCTGACCCCTATCACCCTCTCACCACTCACTATCACCCTCTCACCCTCTCTATCACCCTCTCACCCTCACCTGACCCTCACTATCACCCTCACCCTCACTGACCCCACTATCACCTCACTATCACCCTCACCCTGACCCTCACTATCACCCTCTCACCCTGACCCTCTCACCTTGACCCTCACTATCACCCTCTTTATCACCCTCTCACCCTCACCCTGACCATCACCCTCACTATCACCCTCTCTATCACCCTCACTATCACCCTCACTATCACCCCCTCACCCTCACTATCACCCTCTCACCCTCACTATCACCCTGACCCTCACTATCACCCTCTCACCCTGACCCTCACTATCACCCTCACCCTGACTCTCACCCTGACCCTCACTATCACCCTCTCACCCTCCTATCACCCTCTCACCCTGACCCTCACTATCACCCTCACTATCACCTCTCACACCCTCACCCTGACCCTCACTATCACCCTCACTATCACCCTCTCACCCTCACCCGACCCTCACTATCACCTCACTATCACCCTCTCACCCTGACCCTCACTATCACCCTCACCCTGACCCTCACTATCACCCTCCACCTCACTATCACCCTCTCACCCTCACCCTGACCCTCACTATCACCCTCTCACCCTCACCCTCACTATCACCCTCACCCTCACTATCACCCTCTCACCCTCACTATCACCCTCTCACTCACCCTGACCCTCACCCTGACCCTCACTATCACCCTCTCACCCTCACTATCACCCTCTCACCCTCACCCTGACCCTCACTATCACCCTCTCACCCTCTCCCTGACCCTCACTATCACCCTCACCCTCTCCCTCACCCTCACCCTGACCCTCACTATCACCCTCTCACCCTCCCCTGACCCTCACTATCACCCTCTCCCTCACTATCACCCTCTCACCCTCACCCTGACCCTCACTATCACCCTCTCACCCTCACCCTGACCCTCACTATCACCCTCTCACCCTCACCCTGACCCTCACTATCACCCTCTCACCCTCACCCTGACCCTCACTATCACCCTCTCACCCTCTCCTGACCCTCACTATCACCCTCTCACCCTCTCCCTCACTATCACCCTCTCACCCTCTCCCTCACTATCACCCTCTCCTCACTATCACCCTCACCCTCACTATCACCCTCTCACCCTCCCTGACCCTCACTATCACCCTCTCACCCTCTCCCTGACCCTCACTATCACCCTCTCACCCTCTCCCTCACTATCACCCTCTCACCCTCTCACTCTCCCTCACTATCACCCTCTCACCCTCACTATCACCCTCTCACCCTCTCCCTCACTATCACCCTCACTATCACCCTCTCACCCTCACTATCACCCTCTCACCCTCTCCCTCACTATCACCCTCTCACCCTCTCCCTCACTATCACCCTCTCACCCTCACTATCACCCTCTCACCCTCACTATCACCCTCACTATCACCCTCTCACCCTCTCACCCTCACTATCACCCTCTCACCCTCTCCCTCACTATCACCCTCACCCTCACTATCACCCTCTCACCCTCACTATCACCCTCTCACCCTCACCCTCACTATCACCCTCACTATCACCCTCTCACCCTCACTATCACCCTCTCACCCTCACTATCACCCTCTCACCCTCACTATCACCCTCACTATCACCCTCTCACCCTCACTATCACCACCATGAAACACGTCCAGAAGAATGTCATCCAAAGCTGCCTTCCTTTGATTCTCCCTGAACGGCCTGATCTTTTTAATGTTCAATGTTAACCATTTGTGCAGATAGCTTGAAGTAATAGAAGATCGCCGATGCTAATGTAGCGTTAGCATGTCTCCCCCGGGGGCATCCGGGCTTAAAGCTGTATTATAGAATGATCACACCGGTGTGACAGTACTCTTCAAAGGGTTCTCGAAATATGACTACTACTCTACTGTTTAACACTTTGGGTTACTTCATGTTACTTCATGTTACTTCATGTTAAGGCTAATAAAAATGACACGGCTAAGGCTGTAATGCTAACTAACGTGCTTGCTACTAGCTAGGTAGCTAACTTGATCCAGCCACTCCTGGTCCTTTCATCAGACGAGAAGCGAAAGAACGAGCAAGACCCATTGCTGGTATATAAACACAGTATATAAAGTATATATACGCAGTAATAAACGCAGTACTCCTGACCTCTTGTACTCGTCCTTGTTGGATCTGGTGCAGTTGACTCGCTCCACGAAGCCCGTCGGCCCGCAGGACGCCCAGGACGTCTGAGACAACAACAACAACATGTGTCGGCATGGTAACAACAACAACAAGCAGCAGCTGCTGTAAACAAAGGCCTGCGAGGCGTTCAGGGTCTCTGGAGGCATCACGTAACATTGTGACATGTGAATGTGCTTCAGATGAGTGGAGCCTCACGGTCTGGAAGGCGGTGCACGGCGAGCACTCGGCCGTCACCACGAAGTCCTCCAGCAGCCCAGCAGGGGGCGCTCTGCTGCTTCACTGGGGGGGGGGGGGGGGGGGGTTAATGATCAATATTATAATCATACTATTTATTTATAAAGTTTATTCTGATCTACCCTCACCTGTAGTTTTCTCCTCGCTCAGCAGGGCGGCTCCAAACACTCTGAAACACACATCATGTTATCAATAATGTTCATTAACATCAGATCAGAAGTACTTTATTGATCCCATTTAAAGTGTATGTGTGTCTGACCTTAGGGACACCAGGCTCCAGAACAGCGCCTGGAGGACCAGCACCCGGGGCCTGCAGCAGGCTGAAGGGACCCGACACTCACTCTCCATCAGGAGGGAGCGGCAGCAGGGGGGGGGGCCGCCACGCTGAGGACCTCTGACCCCTACTGATGACCTCTGCTGACCTCTGCTGACCCCCTCTGACCTCTACTAGGGACTCAACCGTTCAGAACTGCTTCTAATCTGTAATTAATGTTGTGTTTTATATATTTTAAGTGTGTTGTTTTAATTTTGTCTTTATGATTTCTCACTCTGTAAAGTGTCTTTGAGATTCTACAAAAGCGCTCTATAAATAAAATGCATTATTATTATTATTATACTGTCTGTCTGTCTGTCTGTCTGTCTGTCTGTCTGTCTGTCTGTCTGTCTGTCTGTCTGTCTGTCTGTCTGTCTGTCTCCCCTCAGGTTGTTGTCTCCAGGCTAAAAGAGAGAGAGAGAGAGAGAGAGAGAGAGAGCAGAGAGAGAGAGAGAGAGAGACAGAGAGAGAGAGAGACAGAGAGAGGAGAGAGAGAGAGAGACAGAGAGAGAGAGAGAGAGGGAGAGAGAGAGAGAGAGAGAGAGAGAGAGACAGAGAGAGAGGGAGAGAGAGAGAGGAGAGAGAGAGAGAGACAGAGAGAGAGAGAGAGGAGAGAGAGAGAGAGAGAGAGAGACAGAGAGAGAGAGAGAGAGACAGAGAGAGAGAGAGAGAGAGGGAGAGGGAGAGAGAGAGAGATGATCTCAGCTGTAACTCTACCAGCTGTTATTACATCACATGCTCTTGTTAGACACTTTTATCCAAAGAGACTAAAGTACACTCAGTGCTGAGGACATTAACCACTGAGCCACAGAGACATGCTGACTGCAGGGGGGTCGAACCGGAGCTCCCCTGACCCACTCAGACACAACCTCATAACCCCCTGCAGAGGACCAGTCTGAGGTCAGGGGTCAGCTGGTCTGAGGGTCATGTGACCTGGCTCACTGTTACTAAGTACTTTTACTTAAGTCTGTTTTGTTTGTACTTTATTTATACTTTAACTGCATTGATCAAATATCCCAGTGATTACTAAATGTACGCTGACGGTCACTTTGTAGTATTAATACACGATGAGCTGAAGTATTTAATACTGATCACACAGTACTGCTACTATCAGATAATACTTATAACATTATAATAAACCATGTAATCCTGTATAGAGAGTACTTCAGACACACTGTATTTATATCAGGACTATTCCTGTGACAGAGTATTTAAAGTATTTGTACTTTAAGTAAAGGAGTATTTCAGCTGTGAGAGTTTCACAGAAACAAAACAAAGATAGCAGCCGTTAGCAGCAACAAGCTAATCACGTGATTCTTCACTATTAGCCGGATTACATCGGCACATACTCAAGGTGTGACGTCAGCAGAGATTTAAAGTCACATATTACATAAATAACAACAATAATAATAAATAACTTTGTTTGGAAACTCCATGAGAAAACAAACGAGCTAATGCTAACGGTTAGCATAGTGTTTATTAGCAGCTATATGCTAGCGTTAGCTTAGCTCCGGACAGGTAAACACTCACCTGAAGCCGTCAGTCTGTTTCCGGTTGAAGGACCGGCTAAAGGACCGGGATCTGACCGGGTTAACAGCAGATAAACGGATCGGTACCGAGTCTGTTAGCCGGTTAGCTCCTGTTAAACTTCCGGTGCACACCACCACAATAAAAGACTCGCTGCGTTAAACACGTGTACACTTCCGGTGCACGCTTTCAGAATAAGAGTCCCTTATCACAGAGGACATATATTATATATCTAATATAAATATATAAAGTATAAAACAATTCGAACTTTATGGTTTAAATATAAAAAAAAGGCAAAATACAGAAAAAAAGCGCTGAAAATATTATTTAATATTTAAAGCTGTGAAAAGTAACTTTAGGTATAATACAACTACTTTGACTTCTTTACTGCAGTATTTAAAGGTTCTTGTACTCCGTTACATGAAGAGGGTTCTCCTCCTTTATCATCAGATAGACTTCATGGTTCATTATTATATAGTATTGTTTGTATATTAACTCTTCTCTAAATCTCACTGGTCCCCGGCTTGAGCTTCAATCTCAGGATCCATGTATCTGTGATCCTCTCCAGAATGGAAGGAGTCATCACATACAGAGCATCAACTAGTTCCTGAACAGGGTCCTTCACATGCTGATATCCAAGAGAGGGAGTTACACAGTCACAAGATGGAAGAATAGAAAGCAGTATTCAATGTTTACTTCAGATTAGCTCCACGTCAGAAATGATCATGCTTGTCATATGTCTCTCTCCATAGAGGCTGAATCATCATGTTCATCACATAGCTATCATATGCCTCAAACAGTCCTGATGCTCTTCCAGGTAATCAGACATCCTGTCATGTTCACAGCTACAGCTGGGATACCTTTGTTATCATGTGACTCTCATATTGGAGGAGGACATTCAGTGTTTCCCCAACAGGCTCTCTCTCCTGAAACAGGGGTCTCAGGGGTCTCAGGGGGTCTCAGGGGTCTCAGGGGTCTCAAGGGTCTCAGGGGTCTCAGGGGGTCTCAGGGGTCTCAGGGGGTCTCAGGGGTCTCAAGGGTCTCAGGGGTCTCAGGGGGTCTCAGGGGCTCAGGGGTCTCAGGGGTCTCAGGGGGTCTCAGGGGTCTCAGGGGTCTCAGGGGGTCTCAGGGGTCTCAAGGGTCTCAGGGGGTCTCAGGGGTCTCAGGGGGTCTCAGGGGTCTCAAGGGTCTCAAGGGTCTCAGGGGTCTCAGGGGGTCTCAGGGGTCTCAAGGGTCTCAAGGGTCTCAGGGGGTCTCAGGGGGTCTCAGGGGTCTCAAGGGTCTCAGGGGGTCTCAGGGGGTCTCAAGGGTCTCAGGGGTCTCAGGGGGTCTCAGGGGTCTCAAGGGTCTCAGGGGGTCTCAGGGGGTCTCAGGGGTCTCAGGGGGTCTCAGGGGGGTCTCAGGGGTCTCAGGGGTCTCAGGGGGTCTCAGGGGTCTCAGGGGGTCTCAGGGGTCTCAGGGGGTCTCAGGGTCTCAGGGGTCTCAGGGGGTCTCAGGGGTCTCAAGGGTCTCAGGGGGTCTCAGGGTCTCAGGGGGTCTCAAGGGTCTCGGGGGTCTCAGGGGGTCTCAAGGGTCTCAGGGGTCTCAGGGGTCTCAGGGTCTCAGGGGTCTCAGGGGTCTCAGGGGGTCTCAGGGGGGTCTCAGGGGTCTCAGGGGGTCTCAGGGGTCTCAGGGGGTCTCAGGGGGTCTCAGGGGGTCTCAGGGGTCTCAGGGAGGAGACTGATTTTATTTGATAACGTGACTTCCTGCTGGACTTTCACAATAAAACTCTCAGAGGAAACATCTGTTTAATAAAGATCACTTTATTACAGTTTCTCTCAATCTGTGTACTGTGTGTACTGTGTGTACTGTGTGTACTGTGTGTACTGTGGCTGTGTGTACTGTGTGTACTGTGTGTACTGTGTGTACTGTGGCTGTGTGTACTGTGTGTACTGTGTGTACTGTGTGTACTGATGGCTGTGTGTACAGTGTGTACTGATGGCTGTGTGTACTGTGTGTACTGTGTGTACTGATGGCTGTGGGTACTGTGTGTACTGTGTGTACTGTGTGTACTGATGGCTGTGTGTACAGTGTGTACTGATGGCTGTGTGTACTGTGTGTACTGTGTGTACTGTGTGTACTAATGGCTGTGTGTACTGTGTGTACTGTGTTTACAGTGTGTACTGATGGCTGTGTGTACTGTGTGTACTGTGTGTACTGTGTGTACTAATGGCTGTGTACTGTGTGTACTGTGGTACTGTGTGTACTAATGGCTGTGTGTACTGTGTGTACTGTGTGTACTGTGTGTACTAATGGCTGTGTGTACTGTGTGTACTGTGTGTACTAATGGCTGTGTGTACTGTGTGTACTGTGTGTACTGTGTGTACTGTGTGTACTAATGGCTGTGTGTACTGTGTGTACTGTGTGTACTAATGGCTGTGTGTACTGTGTGCACTGTGTGTACTAATGGCTGTGTGTACTGTGTGTACTGTGTGTACTGTGTGTACTAATGGCTGTGCAGGTAGAAAGTGAGAGCACCTGGAGCCCCGCGGACACACACACACCTGGACAGACCGGGTCTCACTGCGGCCCCTCCAGCAGAACGTCTCTGTGACACTGAGAGACAGACGAGTGAGAGACAAAGGACAGACAGTGAGAGACAGACAGGTGAGAGACAGACAGAGAGACAGAGAGACAGACAGGTGAGAGACAGACAGAGAGAGAGACAGACAGGTGAGAGACAGACAGAGACAGAGACAGACAGGTGAGAGACAGAGAGGTGAGATAAAGAGACAGACAGTGAGAGACAGACAGGTGAGAGACAGAGAGAAGACAGGTGAGAGGCAGACAGGTGAGAGACAGGGTGAGAGACAGACAGGTGAGAGACAAAGGTGAGAGACAGACAGGTGAGAGAGAGACAGGTGAGAGACAGAGGTGACAGACGACAGGTGAGAGACAGACAGGTGAGAGAGAGACAGGTGAGAGAGAGACAGACAGGTGAGAGACAGGTGAGAGACAGACAGGTGAGAGAGAGACAGGTGAGAGAGACAGACAGGTGAGAGACAGACAGACAGGTGAGAGACAGACAGGTGAGAGACAGGTGAGAGACAGACAGGTGAGAGAGAGACAGACAGGTGAGAGACAGACAGGTGAGAGACAGACAGGTGAGAGAGAGACAGGTGGAGAGAGACAGGTGGAGAGAGACAGGTGAGAGAGAGACAGGTGGAGAGAGACAGGTGGAGAGAGAGACAGGTGAGAGAGAGACAGGTGACAGACAGACAGGTGAGAGAGAGACAGGTGAGAGACAGACAGGTGAGAAGAGACAGGTGAGAGACAGACAGGTGAGAGACAGACAGGTGACAGACAGACAGGTGACAGACAGGTGAGAGACAGACAGGTGACAGACAGACAGGTGAGAGACAGACAGGTGAGAGAGAGACAGGTGAGAGACAGACAGATGAGAGACAGACAGGTGAGAGACACAGGTGACCGACAGACAGGTGAGAGACAGACAGGTGAGAGACAGACAGGTGAGAGACAGACAGGAGAGAGAGAGACAGGTGAGGGACAGACAGGTGATAGACAGACAGGTGAGAGACAGACAGGTGACAGACAGACAGGTGAGAGAGAGACAGGTGAGAGACAGACAGGTGATAGACAGACAGGTGAGAGACAGACAGGAGAGAGAGAGACAGGTGAGGGACAGACAGGTGATAGACAGACAGGTGAGAGACAGACAGGTGAGAGAGACAGGTGAGAGACAGACAGGTGAGAGACAGACAGTGAGAGAGAGAGACAGGTGAGAGACAGACAGGTGATAGACAGACAGGTGAGAGACAGACAGGTGACAGACAGACAGGTGAGAGAGAGACAGGTGAGAGACAGACAGGTGAGAGAGAGACAGGTGAAGAGACAGACAGGTGAGAGACAGACAGGTGAGAGACAGACAGTCAAATTAGAATGTGTTCAGTGTAATAAACCCAGCACCTCTTTTCACCCTCTGTCTGAAACCAGAGCCCAGTCTACTCTGATTGGTTTGCTGGCCAGCTCTGTTGTGATTGGTCAACCAGCTTAGACATGTCCCGCCCCTTAGCCTATCACGTACAATGTGTGGGAGCGCTAGCCAATAGGAGCGCGAGTGTTACAGCTCACTAGACATCACTGGTGATAGTGATGTCACCACGTTGTCTTAGAAGATCACAGAGTACACATTAACATGATGCAGTGTTTACCAGCAGGGTGACTCTGCGTCTCCTCAGCCGGCGGCAGAGACCTGGGAGACGCCTGAGACCTTTCTGTGTCTTCAGAGAGACCCCTCCAGACTGAGAGACCCCTCCAGACTGAGAGACTCCTCCAGACCCTGAGACCTTCAGAGGAGAGACTCCTCCAGACTGAGAGACCTTCAGAGGAGAGACTCCTTCAGACTGAGAGACCCCTTCAGACCCTGAGACCCCCACCTGAGGAGACAGAGAGAAACCTCACTACCAAACACACCTGGAGGCTGAGGCAGAAAGTTACAGTTATATATCATGAAATGAGACCAGTGATACTTTTCTACGATAGAGACCCCCCCCAGCTGTCAGTGAATGCATCAGTCTCTCTAATTGAGCTGAACTTCCTCCCAGAATGCACCTGTGATGTACCTGCAGGCGGGGGGCAGGTGGGTTCCGGCTCTCTGCAGACAGACGAGCAGCAGGAACAGGAAGCACACCTGACCCTTCATCTGTCAATCAATCAACCTGTCAATCAACCTGTCAATCAATCAACCTGTCAATCAATCAACCTGTCAATCAGCTGTGACGTCCTCATTAACCTGAGAGCAGTCCCTCTCCAGGTGGTCCTCCCTCTCTCTCCTCTTCTCTCTCTCCTCTTCCTCTGAGAGACACTGAAGGTGTAATCCTCTCCCTCAGGTTTAGGAGTCACATGACGATGACATCACTCTGAGCTGCAGGTTGTTGATCCTAAGTGTCCAATCAGATCCTTTTAAAACGTGGGAAGCTTTAAAGATTACATTTACATCTTCATTTAAAACCTGCACACATTTTAGTTCCTTTTTAAAATATACAAACTGCTACTTGTTTGTTTTATTCCATGGTTTAATTAATTAAATGATTTATAACGTGAGCCTACTTTTGATTTAAAACACTCTCTTCTCTTCTCGATCTGCTGTAATATCGCTGCTATTTTATATGTTTTTCTTTATTTATGTATTTTTGTAAAATAAGATAATAAAGCCCCCCCCTGGCGGCGAGAAGTGGAACTACAGCATGCTGACGGGAGCGCGCGGTTGCTCGTGCACATCTTTAATAACACACGCTGCTCCAGAGACAGATGTTGGCTCTCTGCTCGTCTTTAGGCGGCTCTCCTCCTCTCTCTCTCCCGGGGAACAGCCTCCTCTCCCCGGCCTCAGAAAGACCGGAGCACCGTCTCTCTCTCTCTCTCCCTGGGAGCACCGTCTCTCTCCCGGGGGAACAGAAAGGACCGGAGCACCGTCTCTCTCTCTCTCTCCCGGGGAGCACCGTCTCTCTCGGAGCTGCCTGGCCGCGTTGGGTCGCTCTCAGAGCGGCTACAGGCCTCCAGAGAGACCCGGAGCTGGCCCTGCTGCTGCTGGACCAGTCAGTCAGATGGGTTTACTATGCTAACGTTAGCATGGGCTGAAAGACAGGCTGACAGATCTGTAAATACTTTATTGATCCCAAATTGTGAAATTCTGTAGTACAGAGTGTTCAGGTATTAACATATTAAGGAGGTATAAAGGAGGTACCCGTACATCAGTTTGAATTGAATATCTACAGTGAATTCCCTCTGATGTTTGATTCTATTTGGACTAACTCTAATAGCTGTTCTCTTATTCCAGCTGTGAGCAGGTTTCCTCTTCCTCTTCCTCCGAGTTCAGCTTCCTGTCGGTGAGTGAGGGTCTCAGGTGTGTACACACACACACACACACACACACACACACACACACACACACACACACACACACACACACACACACACACACACACACACACACACCACACACACACACACACACACACACACACACACTTTAGTAATGTCGTCATGACGCAGCAAATCTGGATCAGCTCTGTTGTTCCCCCGTTTTTACACTACACACACACACACACCACACCCACCCACCCACCACCCCCCCCCCACACCCACACACCCACACACACACACACACACACACACACCCCCCCACCCCCACCCCCACACACACACACACATACACACACACACACACACACACACTTTAGTAATGTCGTCATGACGCAGCAAATCTGGATCAGCTCCGTTGTTCCCCGTTTTTAGAGATGTGGGTACGGAGGAAAGAGAGAGGGGTTTATTTCCTGACACTTTGAGAGTCTCCTGACACGGGGACACACCGGGGACACTTAGTGATGTAGAGAAGACATCACTTAGTGAGTCTCCTGACACACCGGGGACACATGGTGATGTAGAGAAGACATCAGAGAGTGCATTCTGGATGTTAGGAGACCTTTAATGTCCGTGTTGTTGTGTTCCTGCAGTCTGATGGAGGACGTCTTCAGTTCCGCGCCTCATCGTCTCCGAGCTGAAAGGTGCGGATCAATACGCCTCACTTCCTGTTGATTAAACCAGAATCTCAGGTGACAGCAGCGTCCTGTCTGTGTTCCAGGTGTTCCCTCAGACATCCTGCAGGTGATCGTTGGAGAGGAGGAGCCCCCCCCCCTCATCAGGAGGAGCAGGAGGAGGAGGAGATAAAGCCCACCTTCACTCCTGTCCCTGTGAAGAGTGAAGATGATGAACAGGAGCCTCAGTCCTCTCATGTTCATCAAAGAGACACTGTGGGACCAGATGGAGAGGACTGTGGAGGACCAGGACCAGCCAGGAACCAGGATCCAGATCCAGGTTAGAACCAGAGATTAAAGACAACCCCGAGACTCTTCAGAGATTAAAGACAACCCGGAGACTCTTCAGAGATTAAAGACAACCCCAGAGACTCTTCAGAGATTAAAGACAACCCCAGAGACTCTTCAGAGATTAAAGACAACCCCGGAGACTCTTCTGAGATTAAAGACAACCCGGAGAATCTTCAGAGATTAAATATAATCCCGAGACTCTTCTGAGATTAATATAACCCCGGAGACTCTTCAGAGATTAAAGACAACCCCGGAGACTCTTCTGAGATTAAAGACAACCCAGAGACTCTTCAGAGATTAAAGACAACCCGAGAGACTCTTCAGAGATTAAAGACAACCCGGAGACTCTTCGAGATTAAAGACAACCCGGAGAATCTTCAGAGATTAAATATAATCCCGGAGACTCTTCTGAGATTAAATATAACCCCGGAGACTCTTCAGATATTAAAGACAACCCCGGAGACTCTTCTGAGATTAAAGATAACCCCGGAGACTCTTCTGAGATTAAAGACAACACCGGAGACTCTTCTGAGATTAAAGATAACCCCGGAGACTCTTCTGAGATTAAAGACAACACCGGAGACTCTTCAGAGATTAAATATAATCCCAGAGACTCTTCTGAGATTAAAGACAACCCCGGAGACTCTTCAGAGATTAAAGACAACCCAGAGACTCCTCAGAGACGGAGGTCAGCGACGGAGACTGGGAGGACACTGGAGCGTCTGTCTCTCAGCAGAAGAAGAAGAATGAACTTCCTGTGGACATCGACTGTAACGTGGAGCGCTCGTTCGGCTGCTCAGAGTGCGGGCAGCGGTTCGGGAGGAAGCCTCACCTGAACGCTCACCTGAGGATCCACACCGGAGGAAACCCTTCAGCTGCTCCTTCTGCGGGAAGAGGTTCAGATACAGCGGAGACGTGAGCCGACACATGAAGATCCACAAGGGGCAGAAGAGGAGGGTCAGTGAGGGAAACATGGAGGGGGATCAGGTACAGATCGACGGTAAAGATAAGGGTTTAGATCCAGAGAACAGAGGCAGCGAGACTCCACCCTCTGAGGAAGTTATGACGATCGATGTGACGCCGATAAAGAGTCGTTCAGCTACAGTGGAGACGTGAGCCGACACATGAAGATCCACAAGGGGCAGAAGAGGAGGGTCAGTGAGGGAAACATGGAGGGGGCTCAGGTACAGCTCGACAGTAAAGATAAGGGTTTAGATCTGAAGACAGGACGTAGAGAGCCTCGACCCTCTGAGGACTTCATGGACGATCGGTGTGACGCAGATAAAGAGTCGTTCAGCTGCTCTGACTGCAGCCGGACTTACTGCCGCCGCGACCACCTGCTGAGCCACGTGTGGA
>JAAKFY010000026.1:825800-885800 GCA_011823955.1 Dissostichus mawsoni
TGTGTGTGTGTGTGTGTTGTGTGTGTGTGTGTGTGGTGTTGTTGTGTGTGTGTGTGTGGTGTGTGTGTGTGTGTGTGTGTGTGTGTGTGTGTGTGTGTGTGGTGTGTGTGTGTGTGTGTGTGTGTGTGTGTGTGTGTGGTGTGTGTGTGTGTGTGTGTGTGTGTGTGTGTGTGTGTGTGTGGTGTGTGTGTGTGTGTGTAGTAGAACATTCCACTGTAGAACCCGGTACTTAATGGAAACCCTAATGTTTGAGCACCCTCGTGAAACCTCGAGCTACCCACAGCGCCCCCAACAGGATTCTCTGGCGCCCCCACTGAGCCTGCGACCCCGTTCTGCAGAGACGTGCAGAGCCACACAGGCTCATTGCAGCCACTCATGATAAGACACACTTTCTGCCAATATCAGCCTTTTCTTTCTTTTTCATTTGTTGCACAGATTGCAAAGTATTATAACGTATGGTTCTAGCAAAGGGATCGGCACGAAAGACATTCATGAGCATTGTTTGATTATCACTGCTCTGAGGATCGAGCACAGACTCATGGAGCATTGTTTGATTATCACTGCTCTAAGGATCGAGCACAGACTCACGGAGCATTGTTTGATTATCACTGCTCTAAGGGATCGAGCACAGACTCATGAGCATTGTTTGATTATCACTGCTCTAAGGGATCGAGCACAGACTCATGGAGCTTGTTTGATTATCACTGCTCTAAGGGATCGAGCACAGACTCATGGAGCATTGTTTGATTATCACTGCTCTAAGGATCGAGCACAGACTCATGGAGCATTGTTTTGATTATCACTGCTCTAAGGGATCGAGCACGACTCATGGAGCATTGTTTGATTATCACTGCTCTAAGGATCGAGCACAGACTCATGAGCATTGTTGATTATCACTGCTCTAAGGATCGAGCACAGCTCAGGAGCATTGTTTGATTATCACTGCTCTAAGGATCGAGCACAGACTCAGGAGCATTGTTTGATTATCATGCTCTAAGGATCGAGCACAGACTCAGGAGCATGTTTGATTATCACTGCTCTAAGGATCAGCACAGACTCATGTAGCATTGTTTGATTATCACTGCCTCTAAGGGATCGAGCACAGACTCATGGAGCATTGTTTGATTATCACTGCTCTAAGGATCGAGCACAGACTCATGGAGCATTGTTTGATTACACTGCTCTAAGGATCGAGCACAGACTCAGGAGCATTGTTTGATTATCACTGCTCTAAGATCGAGCACAGACTCATGGGCATTGTTTGATTATCACTGCTCTAAGGGATCGAGCACAGACTCATGGAGCATTGTTTGATTATCACTGCTCTAAGGGATCGAGCACAGACTCATGAGCATTGTTTGATTATCACTGCTCTAAGGGATCGGCACAGACTCATGGAGCATTGTTTGATTATCACTGCTCTAAGGATCGAGCACAGACTCATTGAGCATTGTTTGATTATCACTGCTCTAAGGGATCGAGCACAGACTCAGGAGCATTGTTTGATTATCACTGCTCTAAGGATCGAGCACAGACTCAGAGCATTGTTTGATTATCACTGCTCTGAGGGATCGAGCACAGACTCATGGAGCATTGTTTGATTATCACTGCTCTAAGGATCGAGCACAGACTCATGGACATTGTTTGATTATCACTGCTCTAAGGGATCGAGCACAGACTCAGAGCATTGTTTTGATTATCACTGCTCTAAGGATCGGAGCACAGACTCATGGAGCATTGTTTGATTATCACTGCTCTAAGGGATCGAGCACAGACTCAGGAGCATTGTTTGATTATCCTGCTCTAAGGATCGAGCACAGACTCAGGAGCATTGTTTGATTATCACTGCTCTAAGGATCGAGCACAGACTCATGGAGCATTGTTTGATTATCACTGCTCTGAGATCGAGCACAGACTCATGGAGCATTGTTTGATTATCACTGCTCTAAGGATCGAGCACACACTCATGGAGCATTGTTTGATTATCACTGCTCTAAGGATCGAGCACAGACTCATGGAGCATTGTTTGATTATCACTGCTCTAAGGGATCGAGCACAGACTCATGAGCATTGTTTGATTATCACTGCTCTAAGGATCGAGCACAGACTCATGAGCATTGTTTGATTATCACTGCTCTAAGGATCGAGCACAGACTCAGGAGCATTGTTTGATTATCACTGCTCTAAGGGATCGAGCACAGACTCAGGAGCATTGTTTGATTATCACTGCTCTAAGGGATCGAGCACAGACTCATGGAGCATTGTTTGATTATCACTGCTCTAAGGATCGAGCACAGACTCATGGAGCATTGTTTGATTATCACTGCTCTAAGGATCGAGCACAGACTCATGGAGCATTGTTTGATTATCACTGCTCTAAGGGATCAGCACAGACTCATGGAGCATGTTTGATTATCACTGCTCTAAGGATCGAGCACAGACTCATGGAGCATTGTTTGATTATCACTGCTCTAAGGGATCGAGCACAGACTCACGGAGCATTGTTTGATTATCACTGCTCTAAGGGATCGAGCACAGACTCACGGAGCATTGTTTGATTATCACTGCTCTAAGGATCGAGCACAGACTCAGGGAGCATTGTTTGATTATCACTGCTCTAAGGGATCGAGCACAGACTCAGAGCATTGTTTGATTATCACTGCTCTAAGGGATCGAGCACAGACTCACGGAGCATTGTTTGATTATCACTGCTCTAAGGATCGAGCACAGACTCAGGGAGCATTGTTTGATTATCACTGCTCTTAGGGATCGAGCACAGACTCATGAGCATTGTTTGATTATCACTGCTCTTAGGGATCGAGCACAGACTCAGGAGCATTGTTTGATTATCACTGCTCTAAGGGATCGAGCACAGACTCAGGAGCATTGTTTGATTATCACTGCTCTAAGGATCGAGCACAGACTCAGGGAGCATTGTTTGATTATCACTGCTCTAAGGATCGAGCACAGACTCATGAGCATTGTTTGATTATCACTGCTCTAAGGGATCGAGCACAGACTCATGGAGCATTGTTTGATTATCACTGCTCTAAGGATCGAGCACAGACTCATGAGCATTGTTTGATCACTGCTCTAAGGATCGAGCACAGACTCAGGAGCATTGTTTGATTATCACTGCTCTAAGGGATCGAGCACAGACTCATGGAGCATTGTTTTGATTATCACTGCTCTAAGGGATCGAGCACAGACTCTGGAGCATTGTTTGATTATCACTGCTCTAAGGATCGAGCACAGACTCATGAGCATTGTTTGATTATCACTGCTCTAAGGATCGAGCACAGACTCAGGAGCATTGTTTGATTATCACTGCTCTAAGGGATCGAGCACAGACTCATGGAGCATTGTTTGATTATCACTGCTCTAGAGGGATCGAGCACAGACTCATGAGCATTGTTTGATTATCACTGCTCTAAGATCGAGCACAGACTCATGGAGCATTGTTTGATTATCACTGCTCTAGGATCGAGCACAGACTCATGAGCATTGTTTGATTATCACTGCTCTAAGGATCGAGCACAGACTCAGGAGCATTGTTTGATTATCACTGCTCTAAGGGATCGAGCACAGACTCATGGAGCATGTTTGATTATCACTGCTCTAAGGGATCGAGCACAGACTCATGGAGCATTGTTTGATTATCACTGCTCTAAGGATCGACAGACTCAGAGCATTGTTTGATTATCACTGCTCTAAGGATCGAGCACAGACTCATGGAGCATTGTTTGATTATCACTGCTCTAAGGATCGAGCACAGACTCATGAGCATTGTTTGATTATCACTGCTCTAAGGATCGAGCACAGACTCATGGAGCATTGTTTGATTATCACTGCTCTAAGGGATCGAGCACAGACTCATGGAGCATTGTTTGATTATCACTGCTCTAAGGGATCGAGCACAGACTCATGGAGCATTGTTTGATTATCACTGCTCTAAGGGATCGAGCACAGACTCATGGAGCATTGTTTGATTATCACTGCTCTAAGGATCGAGCACAGACTCATGAGCATTGTTTGATTATCACTGCTCTAAGGGATCGAGCACAGACTCATGGAGCATTGTTTTGATTATCACTGCTCTAAAGGGATCGAGCACAGACTCATGAGCATTGTTTGATTATCACTGCTCTAAGGATCGAGCACAGACTCAGGAGCATTGTTTGATTATCACTGCTCTAAGGGATCGAGCACAGACTCAGAGCATTGTTTTGATTATCACTGCTCTAGGGATCGAGCACAGACTCAGGAGCATTGTTTGATTATCACTGCTCTAAGGATCGAGCACAGACTCATGGAGCATTGTTTGATTATCACTGCTCTAAGGGATCGAGCACAGACTCAGGAGCATTGTTTGATTATCACTGCTCTAAGGATCGAGCACAGACTCAGGAGCATTGTTTGATTATCACTGCTCTAAGGGATCGAGCACAGACTCAGAGCATTGTTTGATTATCACTGCTCTAAGGATCGAGCACAGACTCAGGAGCATTGTTTGATTATCACTGCTCTAAGGGATCGAGCACAGACTCAGGAGCATTGTTTGATTATCACTGCTCTAAGGGATCGAGCACAGACTCATGGAGCATTGTTTGATTATCACTGCTCTAAGGGATCGAGCACAGACTCAGGGAGCATTGTTTGATTATCACTGCTCTAAGGATCGAGCACAGACTCATGGAGCATTGTTTGATTATCACTGCTCTAAGGATCGCACAGACTCATGGAGCATTGTTTGATTATCACTGCTCTAAGGATCGAGCACAGACTCACGGAGCATTGTTTATTATCACTGCTCTAAGGATCGAGCACAGACTCAGGAGCATTGTTTTGATTATCACTGCTCTAAGGATCGAGCACAGACTCATGGAGCATTGTTTGATTATCACTGCTCTAAGGATCGAGCACAGACTCATGGAGCATTGTTGATTATCACTGCTCTAAGGGATCGAGCACAGACTCATGGAGGCATTGTTTGATTATCACTGCTCTAAGGGATCGAGCACAGACTCATGGAGCATTGTTTGATTATCACTGCTCTAAGGATCGGCACAGACTCATGAGCATTGTTTGATTATCACTGCTCTAGCAAAGGAATGCTCACGTTCATTTGATGTATTTTAATAAATGTTAACTTGGCCATTACTGACTATTTGTGTTGGGGGGCCCGGCTTTTAGTTTTCTCCAAAGGGGGGCCTGACAGAAAAAGTTTGAGACACCACTGCTCTAAAGTAACGTTGGTGTCCCCGTCAGAATCTCTCAGTCATCACGACATGAACAGAATAATGAAACTCTGAGGTCTTATTAGAAAAGGCCAAACATTCACACACACATCAGTCCAATGAGAAGTCTCTTGAAATGCGTTTCCTTCATTTTATACCCTATTTTCTCATTGGATGTACTTGAGCGTTGGCATGTCCCCACACTGCTCTGCTAACTACAGTGTGTGTAATAAGTGGTTAAATTATACTACATTTAAAACTAATTATATGGTTTTATTGTCCACAACGAGTTATTTGATAAAACCAATCAATCAATCAATCAATGTTTTTTATATAGCCCATATCACAAATGTTACATTTGTCTCAGTGGACTTCACAGTTTGTACAGAATATCAGTAGACAATACGACCCCCTCTGTCCTGAGACCCTCACATCGACAAGGAAACACTTCCAGAAAAAGGAAAAAACCCCACAGTTTAAGGGGAAAAAATGGGAGAAACCTCAGGGAGAGCAACAGAGGAGGGATCCCTCTCCCAGGACGGACAGACTGCAATAGATGCCGTGTGTAAATTGAGAAGATAATACATTTACAACATAGGTAGTCCAAATGTTTGGAAATGCATGTGTCTATAATAAGAAGATGAATCCACGAGGATATCCATCCAGGACTTATGATCCAGGACCACAGCAACAGGCACAGCCACGACTCAAGATCCAGGGCTCGCGATCCAGGACTCAGGACCCAGCAACAGGATCAGCCACGACTCAGGGTCCCGGCGTAGATAGACACCAAAAGACATTTGGGGAAGCTGGGTTATTGGGAACATGAGAGTACACAGGTACAGACAGAGAGAAGGAAGAAGTAAAGTAAAGTGTCCCCCGACAAACTAAGCCTATAGCAGCTAAACTAGGGGCTGAATCTAATCAGCCCCTAAGATGTATGCGCCACATCTAAAAAAAAACGAGTCATTTTGATCAAATATATTCTATTTTCATAATAATATTGAACATTTTGCATGTGTCCCTGACATTAAGGGGTAACTGCCCCATAAAAAACCCTCTGATGTTTTCAGTGACATCACTACCACCATGTTGTCTTTCCTCAAAGGAGGCTGAGACAGTGGCTAGTTGCAGAGTAAGTATTTCAACTTATATTTGGTAATTGTAATCACATTATGTGTAGTTGGATGTTGTCAAGCTTACCATGTCCACTCTGTCATCGTGAAAAGTCAATTCATATAAAAACCTTTCAGAAATTCGAAATATATTTGTTAAACAGTACCCAGTCACCTTGCTAACTGAATCATGTTGCTAACTGAAGGTCCACCATGTGCTCATTACAACTGAAATATATTGTTGAGAAAGGGACTATAGCTTTCTGAAAATGTACATTTTATAATCACTATGTAATTACAATGTCTTTACTCTCTGACGTTTGTCCATGACATGTTGCTGTTTGCATGTACTTGCAGTTCATTTATAAAAAGTGTGGGAGCTTGACCACATCCATTTCTAACAGCATAACGTCTACTTAATACAATGAATATGAAGTTCAATGGAAATCTCAGATGTTCTTTTTGGAAGTGGGGAAGTCTCAAAGCTCCGTCTGGTGACTCATACGTTCGTTGTTAATAAAAAGCAGCTGTGGGAGTGCTTATCCAGTAAAGGCAAAGCTTGACTTCAGGAATCATTTGTCTGTAAACACACTCAGTCTCACTCGCCACTTTGGCGGCTATCCTAGTTAGCGTTAGTTTAGCTCGCTAAGCTAACGCTAGCTGATGTCGGTGTGCAGCAGCATCAGTCAAAGAAGGGAGACAGAACAAATGAAAAGCAGCTGTTCCTGGACCACCAGGTGATGATGACTGTGACCCTGATAATGGATGGATGCCTAGGCTAGAGAGTCATGTTGGGCTCATTCTAAACCCGTACCATATTACTCTTTTCTCTTTTCTCTTTCCAAAGGTGATATTATAGTGCTGTGGTACTAGTCCTTTATTCCTGCCCAGCCGGCCTCACATCTGGATGATTTGTGGATGCATTTGCCAACGACACAGCAACAGGCGAATCAAACGGTATGGAGCACCTGAACAACGTGTTGGGTTGATTTGTGTATTGTATGTGTTGAGAATGCTGAACATTTTGCGCCTTACAATAAAGGAACTTATTTAAATGAAGCTGTATTTGTCTTTTGAAAAGGAAAGAACAACTAGCATATATAAAAAACAAAACAATGAATCACCTAACACATGTCTACATAACACACAACAAGGTTCTTTTAGATGTTGTTTGAAGTTAAATGTTAACGATCCGTATTATATTCACTTCAGATGAATGGTATCAGAAAATGTAAAATAAGAAACCAAAGTATATCAGAGGTGATTCTCTTTGCCATTGTTTTCATCTAGTCTATTCTTTACAACAATTACATTGTTGGTTTTGGTGGGCCACCCCAAGATTTTCAGTGGCCCCATTTGGCCACCCCTATGAAACATTTCTGGAGGCGCCACTGCCTTGGAGAGGCTGGCCACGCCCACTTGGAGCTGCTGGCCACTGCCTTGGAGCTGCTGGCCACGCCCATTTGGAGCTGCTGGCTACGCCCATTTGTTTTTAGAGATGTGGGTATGGAGGAAAAGAGAGAGGGGTTGATTTCCTGACACTTGAGAGTCTCCTGACACACGGGACACACCGGGAACACCGGGGACACATGGTGATTTAGAGAAGAAATCAGAGAGTGCATTCTGGATGATAGGGGACCTTTAAATATGAACCCACGTGTTCAGGAGTCCAAAACACTGATGGTTCTTGAGGAGAGACTTCTTGTTGAACCCCTTCCCGCAGACGGAGCAGCTGTATAGTCTCTCTCCGGTGTGGATGGTCATGTGCTCCGTCAGGTGGACGTTCTGCTTGAACCCCTTCCCGCAGACGGAGCATCTGAAGGGTTTCTCCCCCGTGTGGATCCTCAGGTGAGTCTTCAGGTTCCCCTTCAGGCTGAACGTCTTGTCGCAGCCCGGGCAGCTGAACGCCTCTTTTCTTTCGCCCGGGACGTTTCCTCCGCCTGACGACGCTGCGACGCCTCGCCGACACACCTGTGAGTCTTCAGCTGCGTGAACCAGGTGAACTTCCTGTCGCAGGCGCTGCAGCTGAAGCGCTTCTCCTCCGTGTGAACAGACATGTGCAGCGTCATGCGTCTCTTGTGTGCAAAGCTCTTCTCGCAGAAGGGGCATCTGAAGGGTTTCTCCCCCGTGTGAATCCTCATGTGAGCTGGGATGTTCCCGCTGCAGCTGAAGCGCTTCCCGCAGACGGAGCAGCTGAAGGGTTTCTCTCCGGTGTGAGTCCACACGTGGCTCAGCAGGTGGTCGCGGCGGCAGTAAGTCCGGCTGCAGTCAGAGCAGCTGAACGACTCTTTATCTGCGTCACACCGATCGTCCATGAAGTCCTCAGAGGGTCGAGGCTCTCTACGTCCTGTCTTCAGATCTAAACCCTTATCTTTACTGTCGAGCTGTACCTGAGCCCCCTCCATGTTTCCCTCACTGACCCTCCTCTTCTGCCCCTTGTGGATCTTCATGTGTCGGCTCACGTCTCCACTGTAGCTGAACAACTCTTTATCGGCGTCACATCGATCGTCGATAACTTCCTCAGAGGGTGGAGTCTCGCTGCTCTGTTCTCTGGATCTAAACCCTTATCTTTACCGTCGATCTGTACCTGATCCCCTCCATGTTTCCCTCACTGACCCTCCTCTTCTGCCCCTTGTGGATCTTCATGTGTCGGCTCACGTCTCCGCTGTATCTGAACCTCTTCCCGCAGAAGGAGCAGCTGAAGGGTTTCTCTCGGTGTGGATCCTCAGGTGAGCGTTCAGGTGAGGCTTCCTCCCGAACCGCTGCCCGCACTCTGAGCAGCCGAACGAGCGCTCCACGTTACAGTCGATGTCCACAGGAAGTTCATTCTTCTTCTTCTGCTGAGAGACAGACGCTCCAGTGTCCTCCCAGTCTCCGTCGCTGACCTCCGTCTCTGAGGAGTCTCTGGGGTTGTCTTTAATCTCTGAAGAGTCTCCGGGGTTGTCTTTAATCTCAGAAGAGTCTCCGGGGTTGTCTTTAATCTCAGAAGAGTCTCTGGATTATATTTAATCTCAGAAGAGTCTTGGGATTATATTTAATCTCTGAAGAGTCTCCGGTGTTGTCTTTAATCTCAGAAGAGTCTCCGGGGTTATCTTTAATCTCAGAAGAGTCTCCGGTGTTGTCTTTAATCTCAGAAGAGTCTCCGGGGTTATATTTAATCTCAGAAGAGTCTCCGGGTTATATTAATCTCAGAAGAGTCTCCGGGGTTGTCTTTAATATCTGAAGAGTCTCCGGGGTTATATTTAATCTCAGAAGAGTCTCCGGGATTATATTTAATCTCTGAAGATTCTCCGGTTGTCTTTAATCTCAGAAGAGTCTCCGGGGTTGTCTTTAATCTCTGAAGAGTCTCTGGGTTGTCTTTAATCTCTGAAGAGTCTCTGGGTTGTCTTTAATCTCAGAAGAGTCTCCGGGTTGTCTTTAATCTCTGAAGAGTCTCCGGGGTTATATTTAATCTCAGAAGAGTCTCCGGGATTATATTTAATCTCTGAAGATTCTCCGGGGTTGTCTTTAATCTCAGAAGAGTCTCCGGGGTTGTCTTTAATCTCTGAAGAGTCTCTGGGGTTGTCTTTAATCTCTGAAGAGTCTCTGGGGTTGTCTTTAATCTCTGAAGAGTCTCCGGGGTTGTCTTTAATCTCTGAAGAGTCTCTGGGGTTGTCTTTAATCTCTGGTTTCTAACCCTGGATCTGATCCTGGTTCCTGGCTGGTCCTGGTCCTGGTCCTCCACAGTCCTCTCCATCTGGTCCACAGTGTCTCTTTGATGAACATGAGAGGACTGAGGCTCCTGTTCATCATCTTCACTCTTCACAGGGACAGGAGTGAAGGTGGGCTTTATTCTCCTCCTCCTCCTGCTCCTCCTTGATGAGGGGGGGGGGCTCCTCCTCTCCAACGATCACCTGCAGGATGTCTGAGGGAACACCTGAACACAGACAGGACGCTGCTGTCACCTGAGATTCTGTGTTTAATCAACAGGAAGTGAGGCGTATTGATCTCGCACCTTTCAGCTCGGAGACGATGGAGGCGCGGGAACTGAAGACGTCCTCCATCAGACTGCAGGAACACACACAACACGGACATTAAAGGTCTCCTAACATCCAGAATGCACTCTCTGATGTCTTCTCTACATCACCATGTGTCCCCGGTGTGTCAGGAGACTCACTAAGTGATGTCTTCTCTACATCACTAAGTGTCCCCGGTGTGTCCCCGTGTGTCAGGAGACTCTCAAAGTGTCAGGAAATAAACCCCTCTCTCTTTTCCTCCGTACCACATCTCTAAAAACGGGGAACAACGGAGCTGATCCAGATTTGCTGCGTCATGACGACATTACTAAAGTGTGTGTGTGTGTGTGTGTGTGTGTGTGTGTGTGTGTGTGTGTGTGTGTGTTGTGGGTGTGGTGTGTGTGTGGTGTGTGTGTGTGTGTGTGGGGGTGGGGGTGGGGTGGGTGTGTGTGTGTGTGTGGTGGGTGTGGGTGTGTGGGGTGGGGGTGGGTGTGTGTGTGTGTGGGTGTGTGGTGTGTGTGTGTGTGTGTAGTGTAAAAACGGGGGAACAACGGAGCTGATCCAGATTTGCTGCGTCATGACGACATTACTAAAGTGGTGTGTGTGTGTGTGTGTGTGTGTGTGTGTGTGTGTGTGTGTGTGTGTGTGTGTGTGTGTGTGTGGTGTGTGTGTGTGTGTGTGTGTGTGTGTGTGTGTGTGTGTGTGTGTGTGTGTGTACACACCTGAGACCCTCACTCACCGACAGGAAGCTGAACTCGGAGGAAGAGGAAGAGGAAACCTGCTCACAGCTCCAAATAGAATCAAACATCAGAGGGAATTCACTGTAGATATTCAATTCAAACTGATGTACGGGTACCTCCTTTATACCTCCTTAATATGTTAATACCTGAACACTCTGTACTACAGAATTTCACAATTTGGGATCAATAAAGTATTTACAGATCTGTCAGCCTGTCTTTCAGCCCATGCTAACGTTAGCATAGTAAACCCATCTGACTGACTGGTCCAGCAGCAGCAGGGCCAGCTCCGGGTCTCTCTGGAGGCCTGTAGCCGCTCTGAGAGCGACCCAACGCGGCCAGGCAGCTCCGAGAGAGACGGTGCTCCCCGGGAGAGAGAGAGAGAGACGGTGCTCCGGTCCTTTCTGTTCCCCCGGGAGAGAGACGGTGCTCCCAGGGAGAGAGAGAGAGAGACGGTGCTCCGGTCTTTCTGAGGCCGGGGAGAGGAGGCTGTTCCCCGGGAGAGAGAGAGGAGGAGAGCCGCCTAAAGACGAGCAGAGAGCCAACATCTGTCTCTGGAGCAGCGTGTGTTATTAAAGATGTGCACGAGCAACCGCGCGCTCCGTCAGCATGCTGTAGTTCCACTTCTCGCCGCCAGGGGGGGGGCTTTATTATCTTATTTTACAAAAATACATAAATAAAGAAAAACATATAAAATAGCAGCGATATTACAGCAGATCGAGAAGAGAAGAGAGTGTTTTAAATCAAAAGTAGGCTCACGTTATAAATCATTTAATTAATTAAACCATGGAATAAAACAAACAAGTAGCAGTTTGTATATTTTAAAAAGGAACTAAAATGTGTGCAGGTTTTAAATGAAGATGTAAATGTAATCTTTAAAGCTTCCCACGTTTTAAAAGGATCTGATTGGACACTTAGGATCAACAACCTGCAGCTCAGAGTGATGTCATCGTCATGTGACTCCTAAACCTGAGGGAGAGGATTACACCTTCAGTGTCTCTCAGAGGAAGAGGAGAGAGAGTAAGAGGAGAGAGAGGGAGGACCACCTGGAGAGGGACTGCTCTCAGGTTAATGAGGACGTCACAGCTGATTGACAGGTTGATTGATTGACAGGTTGATTGATTGACAGGTTGATTGACAGGTTGATTGATTGACAGATGAAGGGTCAGGTGTGCTTCCTGTTCCTGCTGCTCGTCTGTCTGCAGAGAGCCGGAACCCACCTGCCCCCCCGCCTGCAGGTACATCACAGGTGCATTCTGGGAGGAAGTTCAGCTCAATTAGAGAGACTGATGCATTCACTGACAGCTGGGGGGGGTCTCTATCGTAGAAAAGTATCACTGGTCTCATTTCATGATATATAACTGTAACTTTCTGCCTCAGCCTCCAGGTGTGTTTGGTAGTGAGGTTTCTCTCTGTCTCCTCAGGTGGGGGTCTCAGGGTCTGAAGGGGTCTCTCAGTCTGAAGGATCTCTCCTCTGAAGGTCTCTCAGTCTGGAGGAGTCTCTCCTCTGAAGGTCTCAGGGTCTGGAGGAGTCTCTCAGTCTGGAGGGGTCTCTCAGTCTGGAGGGGTCTCTCTGAAGACACAGAAAGGTCTCAGGCGTCTCCCAGGTCTCTGCCGCCGGCTGAGGAGACGCAGAGTCCTGCTGGTAAACACTGCATCATGTTAATGTGTACTCTGTGATCTTCTAAGACAACGTGGTGACATCACTATCACCAGTGATGTCTAGTGAGCTGTAACACTCGCGCTCCTATTGGCTAGCGCTCCCACACATTGTACGTGATAGGCTAAGGGGCGGGACATGTCTAAGCTGGTTGACCAATCACAACAGAGCTGGCCAGCAAACCAATCAGAGTAGACTGGGCTCTGGTTTCAGACAGAGGGTGAAAAGAGGTGCTGGGTTTATTACACTGAACACATTCTAATTTGACTGTCTGTCTCTCACCTGTCTGTCTCTCACCTGTCTGTCTCTCACCTGTCTCTCTCTCACCTGTCTGTCTCTCACCTGTCTCTCTCTCACCTGTCTGTCTCTCACCTGTCTGTCTATCACCTGTCTCTCTCTCACCTGTCTGTCTCTCACCTGTCTGTCTCTCACCTGTCTCTCTCTCACCTGTCTGTCTGTCACCTGTCTGTCTCTCACCTGTCTGTCTATCACCTGTCTGTCCCTCACCTGTCTCTCTCTCTCTCCTGTCTGTCTCTCACCTGTCTGTCTATCACCTGTCTGTCTCTCACCTGTCTCTCTCTCACCTGTCTGTCTGTCACCTGTCTGTCTCTCACCTGTCTGTCTATCACCTGTCTGTCCTCACCTGTCTCTCTCTCTCCTGTCTGTCTCTCACCTGTCTGTCTATCACCTGTCTGTCTCTCACCTGTCTCTCTCTCACCTGTCTGTCTGTCACCTGTCTGTCTCTCACCTGTCTGTCTATCACCTGTCTGTCCCTCACCTGTCTCTCTCTCTCCTGTCTGTCTCTCACCTGTCTGTCTCTCACCTGTCTGTCTCTCACCTGTCTGTCGGTCACCTGTCTGTCTCTCACCTGTCTGTCTCTCACCTGTCTGTCTCTCCGGTCTCTCTCTCACCTGTCTGTCTGTCACCTGTCTGTCTCTCACCTGTCTGTCACCTGTCTGTCTGTCACCTGTCTGTCTCTCACCTGTCTGTCTCTCACCTGTCTGTCTCTCGCCTGTCTCTCTCTCACCTGTCTGTCTCTCACCTGTCTCTCTCTCACCTGTCTGTCTGTCACCTGTCTCTCTCTCACCTGTCTCTCTCTCCACCTGTATCTCTCTCCACCTGTCTCTCTCTCACCTGTCTCTCTCCACCTGTCTCTCTCTCACCTGTCTCTCTCTCACCTGTCTGTCTGTCACCTGTCTGTCTCTCACCTGTCTGTCTCTCTCTCACCTGTCTGTCTCTCACCTGTCTCTCACCTGTCTGTCTCTCACCTGTCTGTCTGTCTCTCACCTGTCTGTCTCTCTCTCACCTGTCTCTCTCTCACCTGTCTGTCTCTCACCTGCTCTCACCTGTCTGTCTCTCTCTCACCTGTCTCTCTCTCACCTGTCTGTCTCTCACCTGTCCGTCTGTCACCTCTGTCTCTCACCTGTCTCTCTCTCACCTGTCTGTCTCTCACCTGTTTGTCTCTCACCTGTCTGTCTCTCACCTGTCTGTCTCTCACCTGTCTGCCTCTCACCTGTCTTTCTCTCTGTCTCTCACCTGTCTGTCTCTCAACTGTCTGTCTCTTTATCCCACCTGTCTGTCTCTCACCTGTCTGTCTCTCTGTCTGTCTCTCACCTGTCTGTCTCTGTCTCTCTGTCTGTCTCTCACCTGTCTGTCTCTCTGTCTCTCTGTCTGTCTCTCACCTGTCTGTCTCTCACCTGTCTGTCTCTTTGTCTCTTACTCGTCTGTCTCTCAGTGTCACAGAGACAGGTTCTGCTGGAGGGGCCGCAGTGAGACCCGGTCTGTCCAGGTGTGTGTGTGTCCGCGGGGCTCCAGGTGCTCTCACTTCTACCTGCACAGCCATTAGTACACACAGTACACACAGTACACACAGCCATTAGTACACACAGTACACACAGTACACACAGCCATTAGTACACACAGTACACACAGTACACACAGCCATTAGTACACACAGTACACACAGTACACACAGCCATTATACACACAGTACACACAGTACACACAGCCATTAGTACACACAGTACACACAGTACACACAGCCATTAGTACACACAGTACACACAGTACACACAGTACACACAGTACACACAGCCATTAGTACACACAGTACACACAGTACACACAGCCATTAGTACACACAGTACACAAAGTACACACAGCCATTAGTACACACAGTACACACAGTACACACAGTACACAGCCATTAGTACACACAGTACACACAGTACACACAGCCATTAGTACACACAGTACACACAGTACACACAGCCATTAGTACACACAGTACACACAGTACACACAGTACACACAGCCATTAGTACACACAGTACACACAGTACACAGCCATTAGTACACACAGTACACACAGTACACACAGCCTTAGTACACACAGTACACACAGTACACACAGTACACAGCCATTAGTACCACAGTACAACAGTACACACAGCCATCAGTACACACTGTAAACACAGTACACACAGCCATTAGTACACACAGTACACACAGTACACACAGCCATCAGTACACACTGTACACACAGTACACACAGTACCCACAGCCATCAGTACACACAGTACACACAGTACACACAGCCACAGTACACACAGTACACACAGTACACACAGTACCCACAGCCATCAGTACACACAGTACACACAGTACACACAGTACCCACAGCCATCAGTACACACAGTACACACAGTACACACAGCCATCAGTACACACTGTACCACAGCCATCAGTACACACAGTACACACAGTACACACAGTACACACAGCCACAGTACACCAGTACACACAGTACACACAGTACACACAGTACACAGATTGAGAGAAACTGTAATAAAGTGATCTTTATTAAACAGATGTTTCCTCTGAGAGCTTTATTGTGAAAGTCCAGCAGGAAGTCACGTTTATCAAATAAAATCAGTCTCTCTCCCCTGAGACCCCTGAGACCCCCTGAGACCCCTGAGACCCCTGAGACCCCTGAGACCCCTGAGACCCTTGAGACCCCCTGAGACCCCCGAGACCCTTGAGACCCCCTGAGACCCCTGAGACCCCCTGAGACCCTTGAGACCCCTGAGACCCCCTGAGACCCCCTGAGACCCCTGAGACCCCCTGAGACCCTGAGACCCCTGAGACCCCTGAGACCCCCTGAGACCCCCTGAGACCCCTGAGACCCTTGAGACCCCTGAGACCCCTGAGACCCCTGAGACCCCCTGAGACCCCTGAGACCCCTGAGACCCTTGAGACCCTGAGACCCCCTGAGACCCTGAGACCCCTGAGACTCCCTGAGACCCCTGAGACCCCTGAGACCCCTGAGACCCCCTGAGACCCCTGAGACCCCCTGAGACCCTGAGACCCCCTGAGACCCCCTGAGACCCCCTGAGACCCCTGAGACCCCTGAGACCTTGAGACCCCTGAGACCCCCTGAGACCCTTGAGACCCCTGAGACCCCCTGAGACCCTGAGACCCCCTGAGACCCCTGAGACCCTGTTTCAGGAGAGAAAGCCTGTTGGGGAAACACTGAATGTCCTCCTCCAACATGAGAGTCCACATGATAACAAAGGTATCCCAACTGTAGCTGAGAACATGACAGGATGTCTGATTACCTAGAAGAGCATCAGGACTGTTTGAGGCATATGATAGCTATGTGTGAACATGATGATTCAGCCTCTATGGAGAGAGACAGATGACAAGCAGGATCATTTCTGACGTGGAGCTAATCTGAAGTAAACATTGAATACTGCTTTCTATTCCTCCATCTTGTGACTGTGTAACTCCCTCTCTTGGATATCAGCATGTGAAGGACACTGTTCAGGAACTAGTTGATGCTCTGTATGTGATGACTCCTTCCATTCTGGAGAGGATCACGATACATGGATCCTGAGGTTGAAGCTCAAGCCGGGGACCAGGGAGATTTAGAGAAGAGTTAATATACAAACAATACTATATAATAATGAACCATGAAGTCTATCTGATGATAAAGGAGGAGAACCCTCTTCATGTAACGGAGTACAAGAACCTTTAAATACTGCAGTAAAGAAGTCAAAGTAGTTGTATTATACCTAAAGTTACTTTTCACAGCTTTAAATATTAAATAATATTTTCAGCGCTTTTTTTCTGTATTTTGCCTTTTTTTTATATTTAAACCATAAAGTTCAAATTGTTTTATACTTTATATATTTATATTTAGATATATAATATATGTCCTCTGTGATAAGGGACTCTTATTCTGAAAGCGTCCACCGGAAGTGTACACGTGTTTAACGCAGCGAGTCTTTATTGTGGTGGTGTGCACCGGAAGTTTAACAGGAGCTAACCGGCTAACAGACTCGGTACCGATCCGTTTATCTGCTGTTAACCCGGTCAGATCCCGGTCCTTTAGCCGGTCTTCAACCGGAAACAGACTGACGGCTTCAGGTGAGTGTTTACCTGTCCGGAGCTAAGCTAACGCTAGCATATAGCTGCTAATAAACACTATGCTAACCGTTAGCATTAGCTCGTTTGTTTTCTCATGGAGTTTCCAAACAAAGTTATTTATTATTATTGTTGTTATTTATGTAATATGTGACTTTAAATCTCTGCTGACGTCACACCTTGAGTATGTGCTGATGTAATCCGGCTAATAGTGAAGAATCACGTGATTAGCTTGTTAGCTGCTAACGGCTGCTATCTTTGTTTTGTTTCTGTGAAACTCTCACAGCTGAAATACTCCTTTACTTAAAGTACAAATACTTTAAATACTCTGTCACAGGAATAGTCCTGATATAAATACAGTGTGTCTGAAGTACTCTCTATACAGGATTACATGGTTTATTATAATGTTATAAGTATTATCTGATAGTAGCAGTACTGTGTGATCAGTATTAAATACTTCAGCTCATCGTGTATTAATACTACAAAGTGACCGTCAGCGTACATTTAGTAATCACTGGGATATTTGATCAATGCAGTTAAAGTATAAATAAAGTACAAACAAAACAGACTTAAGTAAAAGTACTTAGTAACAGTGAGCCAGGTCACATGACCCTCAGACCAGCTGACCCTGACCTCAGACTGGTCCTCTGCAGGGGGTTATGAGGTTGTGTCTGAGTGGGTCAGGGAGCTCCGGTTCGACCCCCCTGCAGTCAGCATGTCTCTGTGGCTCAGTGGTTAATGTCCTCAGCACTGAGTGTACTTTAGTCTCTTTGGATAAAAGTGTCTAACAAGAGACATGTGATGTAATAACAGCTGGTAGAGTTACAGCTGAGATCATCTCTCTCTCTCTCTCCCTCTCTCTCTCTCTCTCTGTCTCTCTCTCCTCTCTCCCTCTCTCTCTGTCTCTCTGTCTCTCTGTCTCTCTCTCTCCCTCTCTCTCTCTCCCTCTCTCTCTCTCTCTCTCTCCCTCTCTCTCTGTCTCTCTCTCTCTCTCTCCCTCTCTCTCTGTCTCTCGTCTCTCCTCTCCCTCTCTCTCTCTCTCTCTGTCTCTCTCCCTCTCTCTCTCTCTCTCTCCCTCTCTCTCTCTCTCTCCCTCTCTCTCTGTCTTCTCTCTCCCTCTCTCTCTGTCTCTCTCTTCTCTCTCCCTCTCTCTCTCTCCTCTCTCTCTCTCTCCCTCTCTCTCTCTCTCTCTCTGTCTCTCTCTCTCTCTCTCTCTCTCTCTCTGTCTCTCTCTCTCTCTCTCTCTGTCTCTCTCTCTCTCTCTTCTCTCTCTCTTTTAGCCTGGAGACACAACCGAGGGACAGACAGACAGACAGACAGACAGACAGACAGACAGACAGACAGACAGACAGTATAATAATAATAATAATAATAATAATGCATTTTATTTATAGAGCGCTTTTGTAGAATCTCAAAGACACTTTACAGAGTGAGAAATCATAAAGACAAAATTAAAACAACACACTTAAAATATATAAAACACAACATTAATTACAGATATAAGCAGTTCTGAACGGTTGAGTCCCTAGTAGAGGTCAGAGGGGGTCAGCAGAGGTCAGCAGAGGTCATCAGTAGGGTCAGAGGTCCTCAGCGTGGCGGCCCCCCCCCCCTGCTGCCGCCCTCCTGATGGAGAGTGAGTGTCGGGTCCCTTCAGCCTGCTGCAGGCCCCGGGTGCTGGTCCTCCAGGCGCTGTTCTGGAGCCTGGTGTCCCTAAGGTCAGACACACATACACTTTAAATGGGATCAATAAAGTACTTCTGATCTGATGTTAATGAACATTATTGATAACATGATGTGTGTTTCAGAGTGTTTGGAGCCGCCCTGCTGAGCGAGGAGAAAACTACAGGTGAGGGTAGATCAGAATAAACTTTATAAATAAATAGTATGATTATAATATTGATCATTAACCCCCCCCCCCAGTGAAGCAGCAGAGCGCCCCCTGCTGGCTGCTGGAGGACTTCGTGGTGACGGCCGAGTGCTCGCCGTGCACCGCCTTCCAGGACCGTGAGGCTCCACTATGAAGCACATTCACATGTCACAATGTTACGTGATGCCTCCAGAGACCCTGAACGCCTCGCAGGCCTTGTTTACAGCAGCTGCTGCTTGTTGTTGTTGTTACCATGCCGACACATGTTGTTGTTGTTGTCTCAGACGTCCTGGGCGTCCTGCGGGCCGACGGGCTTCGTGGAGCGAGTCAACTGCACCAGATCCAACAAGGACGAGTACAAGAGGTCAGGAGTACTGCGTTTATTACTGCGTATATATACTTTATATACTGTGTTTATATACCAGCAATGGGTCTTGCTCGTTCTTTCGCTTCTCGTCTGATGAAAGGACCAGGAGTGGCTGGATCAAGTTAGCTACCTAGCTAGTAGCAAGCACGTTAGTTAGCATTACAGCCTTAGCCGTGTCATTTTTATTAGCCTTAACATGAAGTAACATGAAGTAACCCAAAGTGTTAAACAGTAGAGTAGTAGTCATATTTCGAGAACCCTTTGAAGAGTACTGTCACACCGGTGTGATCATTCTATAATACAGCTTTAAGCCCGGATGCCCCGGGGGAGACATGCTAACGCTACATTAGCATCGGCGATTCTATTACTTCAAGCTATCTGCACAAATGGTTAACATTGAACATTAAAAAGATCAGGCCGTTCAGGAGAATCAAAGGAAGGCAGCTTTGGATGACATTCTTCTGGACGTGTTTCATGGTGGTGATAGTGAGGGTGATAGTGAGGGTGAGAGGGTGATAGTGAGGGTGAGAGGGAAGTGAGGTGAGAGGGTGATAGAGGGTGATAGTGAGGGTGAGGGTGAGAGGGTGATAGTGAGGGTGAGAGGGTGAGTGAGGGTGAGGGTGATAGTGAGGAGAGGGTGAGAGGGTGATAGTGAGGGTGAGAGGGTGATAGTGAGGGTGAGGGTGAGAGGGTGATAGTGAGGGTGATAGTGAGGGTGAGAGGGTGATAGTGAGGGTGATAGTGAGGGAGAGGGTGAGAGGGTGATAGTGAGGGTGAGGGTGATAGTGAGGGAGAGGGTGAGAGGGTGATAGTGAGGAGATGAGAGGGTGATAGTGAGGGTGAGGGTGATAGTGAGGTGTAGGGTGAGAGGGTGATAGAGGGTTGAGAGGGTGATAGTGAGGTGAGAGGGTGATAGTGAGGGAGAGGGTGAGAGGGTGAGTGAGGGAGAGGGTGATAGTGAGGGTCAGGGAGAGGGAGAGGGTGATAGTGAGGGTCAGGGTGAGGGTGAGAGGGTGATAGTGAGGGTCACGGGTGAGGGTGAGAGGGTGATAGTGAGGGTGAGAGGGTGATAGTGAGGGTCAGGGTGAGGGTGATAGTGAGGGAGAGGGTGAGAGGTGATAGGAGGGAGGGTGAGAGGTGATAGTGAGGAGAGGGTGAGAGGGTGATAGTGAGGGTCAGGAGAGTGATAGTGAGGGTCAGGGTGAGGGTGAGAGGGTGATAGTGAGGGTCAGGGTGAGGGTGAGAGGGTGATAGTGAGGGTCAGGGTGAGGGTGAGAGGGTGATGTGAGGGTCAGGGTGAGGGTGAGAGGTGATAGTGAGGGATAGGGTGATAGTGAGGGTCAGGGTGAGGGTGAGAGGGTGATAGTGAGGGTCAGGGTGAGGGTGAGAGGTGATAGTGAGGGAGAGGGTGATAGTGAGGGTCATGAGAGGTGAGAGGGTGATAGAGGGTCAGGTGAGGGTGAGGGTGATTGAGAGGGTGATAGTGAGGGTCAGGGTGAGGTGATAGTGAGGGTCGGTGTGAGAGGTGATAGTGAGTGAGAGGGTGATAGTGATGGTGAGGGTGATAGTGAGGGTGATAGTGAGGGTGAGAGGGATAGTGAGGTCAGGTGTGAGGTGAGAGGGTGATAGTGAGGGTCAGGGTGAGAGGGTGATAGTGAGGGTGATAGTGAGGGTCAGGGTGAGGGTGAGAGGGTGATAGTGAGGGTCAGGTGAGGGTGAGAGGGTGATAGTGAGGGTGATAGTGAGGGTCAGGTGAGAGGGTGATAGTGAGGGTGATAGGGTGATAGTGAGGGTCAGGGAGAGTCAGGGTGAGGGTGATAGTGAGGTCAGGGTGAGAGGGTGATAGTGAGGGTCAGGGTGAGGTGATAGTGAGGGTGAGAGGGTGATAGTGAGGTGAGCGGGTGATAGTGAGGGTGATAGTGAGGTGATAGAGAGGGTGATAGTGAGGGTGAAGGGTGATAGTGAGGTCAGGGTGAGGGTGAGAGGGTGATAGTGAGGGTGATGGTCAGGTGAGGTGAGAGGTGATAAAGAGGGTGATAGTGAGGGTCAAGGTGAGAGGGTCAGGTGAGAGGGTGATAGTGAGGGTCAGGGTAGGGTGATAGTGAGGGTCAGGGTGAGGGTGATAGTGAGGGTGAGGGTGATAGTGAGGGTCATGAGGTGAGAGGGTGATAGAGAGGGTGAGAGGGATAGTGAGGGTGAGAGGGTGAGGGTGATAGTGAGGGTCAGGGTGAGAGGTGAGGGTGATAATGGGGTGAGATGCCGAGAGGGTCAGGGTGAAGGTGAGGGTCAGGGTGATAGTGAGGTCATAGTGAGGGTCAGGGTGAGAGGGTGAGGGTCAGGGTGAGGGTGATAGTGAGGGTCAGGGTGGGAGGGTGATAGTGAGGGTGAGAGGGTGATAGTGAGGGTGAGATGGTGAGGGTGATAGTGAGGGTGATAGTGAGGGTCAGGGTGAGGGTGATAGTGAGGGTGATAGTGAGGGTCAGGGTGAGAGGGTGAGGGTGAGGGTCAGGGTGAGAGGGTGAGGGTGATAGTGGGGTCAGGGTGAGAGGGTGATAGTGAGGGTGATAGTGAGGGTGAGAGGTTGATAGTGAGGGTGATAGTGAGGGTCAGGGTGAGAGGGTGATAGTGAGGGTGAGGGTGATAGTGAGGGTGAGAGGGTGATAGTGAGGGTGATAGTGAGGGTCAGGGTGAGAGGGTGATAGTGAGGGTGATAGTGAGGGTCAGGGTGAGAGGGTGATAGTGAGTGAGGTGATGAGGGTGATAGTGAGGGTGATAGTGAGGGTCAGGATGAGAGGGTGATAGTGAGGGTGAGGGTGATAGTGAGGGTGAGAGGGTGATAGTGAGGGTGAGGGTGATAGTGAGGGTGATAGTGAGGGTGAGAGGGTGATAGTGAGGGTAGTCAATCCCTTGTTTGGCAAGACAGTAGTGACGGCCATCTTGGTGACGTGTGTTGTGGTGAGAAACCACAGATGCAGTTCATTGAGCGTTTCACACTAAAAGTCTTTCTTCACAGTTTTACGCAAAACCTTTTTTTTAAACATCATTATGTGCACAATTCAAACGGGATCGAAAGATAACTTTTCTCTCCATTGACTTCGCCTCTCTCTGAGGTCCCATGGAGGGCTTCGCCTCTCTCTAAGGTCCCATGAGGTCACCTGAAAGGGAGGGGCTTCACCTCTCTAACGTCCCATGGAGGTCCCCTGAAAGGGAGGGGCTTCACCTCTCTCTAACGTCCCATGGAGGTCCCCTGAAAGGGAGGGGCTTTCACCTCTCTCTAAGGTCCCATGGAGGTCCCCTGAAAGGGAGGGGCTTCACCTCTCTCTAAGGTCCCATGGAGGTCACCTGAAAGGGAGGGGCTTCACCTCTCTCTAAGGTCCCATGGAGGTCACCTGAAAGGGAGGGGCTTCGCCTCTCTCTAACGTCCCATGGAGGTCCCCTGAAAGGGAGGGGCTTTGCCTCTCTCTAACGTCCCATGGAGGTCCCCTGAAAGGGAGGGGCTTCGCCTCTCTCTAAGGTCCCATGGAGGTCCCCAGAAAGGGAGGGGCTTAAGGGGTTTCCTCATAAGCCGTTGCCATGGCGACAGATCACTCGCCATCAACAACACGATGTTCATGTTACTGCTGTAACTTCAATGTACCTAATGAGATGTGTATTAATGTGTATTCATATAATATATTGATCCCCCCCCAGCTGCCGCTCGTCCCTCCTGGAGGAGCGTCTCTTCTGGAGGTTCGAGGCCTCCATGCTGGTCCTCACCCTCTCCTCCTCAGTGGTGGTGGTCCTGAGGCAGAGGCTGCTGGACCGCCTCGCCTCAGAGAAGGTGAGGAGGCAGATAGAGAGCATCTAGAGAGGAGACACCTGGGGGGGGGAGGAGAAACCTGGAGGAGAGAGGAGACACCTGGAGGAGAGAGGAGACACCTGGAGGGGGAGGAGACACCTGGAGGAGAGAGGAGACACCTGGAGGAGAGAGGAGACACGAGAAGGAGAGAGGAGACACGAGAAGGAGAGAGGAGACACCTGGAGGAGAGAGGAGACACCTGGAGGAGAGAGGAGACACGAGAAGGAGAGACACGAGAAGGAGAGAGGAGACACCTGTAGGAGAAAGGAGACATCTGGAGGAGACAGGAGACACCTGGAGGAGAGAGGAGACACCTGGAGGGGGAGGAGACACCTGCAGGGGAGGAGACACCTGGAGGAGAGAGGAGACACCTGGGGGGGAGGAGACACCTGGAGGAGAGAGGAGACACCTGGAGGAGAGAGGAGACACGAGAAGGAGAGAGGAGACACGAGAAGGAGAGAGGAGACACCCGTAGGAGAAAGGAGACACCTGGAGGAGACAGGAGACACCTGGAGGAGACACGAGAAGGAGAGAGGAGACAGATAGAGGACATATAGAGGACTGCAGAAGCTGTGAAAACTTTATTGAAAAAGAATCTGGAGACAGAACGAGCGATGAGGCGTTCAATGACCGTCAGAAACTCTGTGTTTCTCTGTTTCCTGTGAGCACTAAATGTTAACGTGTTGTTCAGACTTTAGTTCTTAAACATTAAAACTGCCAGGAGTTATTATGAACATTATGGAGGTTCAACTGTTGAATAGTCTCTTTGATATCAACAGATGGACCAATCAGAGCCTGTGAATATGATGTCATCTCTAAATATAACGATCTAAATTAAAAACTCGGTCAACAAAAATTGTTGTATTTTCTCTTCACCTGATTGGTCGACTTCATCGCCCTGATCAGCTGACCCTCCTGATTGGTCGACCTCATCGCCCTGATCAGCTGACCCTCCTCTGATTGGTCGACCTCATCGCCCTGATCAGCTGACCCTCCTGATTGGTCGACCTCATCGCCCTGATCAGCTGACCCTCCTCTGATTGGTCGACCTCATCGCCCTGATCAGCTGACCCTCCTCTGATTGGTCGGCTGGCTCCAGGTCTTCAGACTGAAACGTTTTTTCTTTATTTTGTTGCTACGACGTGATTGGCTGACAGGGGAATGTCCCACTGTCTTTGAACGCAGCACCAGGTGTTTGATTGGTTTTCTGTTTCTGGCAAATAATCAGTTTGATGTTTCTGAAACCTTTAACAAAGATTAATTTAGAGGAAAAATGTGTCTGAATATATAAAAGTTCTCTACGTGACTTTAACATGTTTATTTACATCGTACTTTACTGTCTGTTGGAGCCACCTGACCGTGATCTGTAGTCAAGATGGGTTCAAGGACTACAACTCCCAGGGTTCGTCTCAATACCCCTCCTCGACTCCTCTCTTCCCCTCCTCCGGGACTTGACCCGGAAATCGATCAAGACACACCATGTTGAAGGACGTCCCAATAGCTGAAATGCACACGGAGGAGTCGAGGAGGGGTGAGGGAGGAGTCGAGGAGGGTGAGGGAGGAGGGGTGAGGGAGGAGTCGAGGAGGGTGAGGGAGGGAGGAGGGGTGAGGGAGGAGTCGAGGAGGGGTGAGGGAGGAGTCGAGGAGGGTGAGGGAGGAGGGTGAGGGAGGAGTCGAGGAGGGTGAGGGAGGAGTTGAGGGGGAGGGAGGAGGGGGGAGGAGGAGTCGAGGAGGGGAGGGGAGGGAGGAGGGGTGAGGGAGGAGTCGAGGAGGGGTGACGGAGGAGTCGAGGAGGGGGGAGGAGGAGTTGAGGAGGGGGAGGGAGGAGTGAGGGGAGGAGTCGAGGAGGGGGGAGGGAGGAGTTGAGGAGGGGTGAGGAGGATACACGAGAGCAGACCAAGCGGCAGTGTTTTCACTACTCGCGTATACAAGCCCCCCCCCTCCTTCACAGCTGCTCGATTTCAACACAGGAAAACGGAGAACTGGAAGAATGAGTGTGAAAGCGTCACTAAGTGCTCACCGCTCCGTGGGAATTATGATGTGCAGTTCATTTCTTAAGGTTATACTAACAAGTCATGTTTAAGGATCTTGATCGTCACTAAAACAGCTATTAAGAAAGCTATTTCATAAATGGATCGATCTTGATCAATAACAATTATTTTATAGTTTTGTGTTAAAATATTCAGGAGTTAAATTATTTAAAATGCAGTCCTGAATGTGGGGATCTACAGGACACACCTTTTCAGAGTAAAGGCTTTCACATCTATAATTATATTTTTATTGAAATGTACATTTTACACCAAAAGGGAACACGAAGCAGGACCAAGCGTCCTACACTGAATTCCTCTCTAACAAGAGAAAGATTCATTCACTTAAATAAATATTTAACAACAAATGGGCCGGTTCTAAAGGTTATTCAGTAAAGCCCGATGAGGGGATACAGCTGTGCACGTCATCATTAACAGACATCGCTTAGAGTGAACGAGGACGTCCCAATTAATACCTGAGGACTCCTCTGTCCTCGCGTCTCCTCCTCGTGTCTCTCGCTCGCATCTTACGGAGGCGGAGCTAAGACGCAAGGAAGGGACGCGAGTGAGGGAAAGGAGGAGGTGAAATACTCAATTGAGATGAACCTCCAGCCTCTAGAGGGCGAGCTTGTATAAAGTTATTCAAGCTTCTACAAGAAAGAAATGTTCTGACTCTCATAAAGGCCGTTTCCTGTTGAGCTGTGAACGATTATTATATTCTGAGTAACAGCAGGATGTCATCAGGTGATCCATCAGGTGATCATTCAGGTGATCCATCAGGTGATCCATCAGGTGATCATTCAGGTGATCCATCAGGTGATCCAGCAGCTGATCCATCAGGTGATCATTCAGGTGATCATTCAGGTGATCATTCAGGTGATCCATCAGGTGATCCAGTAGGTGATCCATCAGGTGATCCATCAGGTGATCCAGCAGGTGATCCAGCAGGTGATCCATCAGGTGATCCAGCAGGTGATCCATCAGGTGATCCAGCAGGTGATCCAGCAGCTGATCCATCAGGTGATCCAGCAGGTGATCCAGCAGGTGATCCAGCAGCTGATCCAGCAGGTGATCCATCAGGTGATCCATCAGGTGATCCATCAGGTGATCCATCAGGTGATCCAGCAGGTGATCCATCAGGTGATCCAGCAGCTGATCCAGCAGCTGATCCATCAGGTGATCCAGCAGCTGATCCATCAGGTGATCCAGCAGGTGATCCAGCAGCTGATCCATCAGGTGATCCATCAGGTGATCCAGCAGGTGATCCATCAGGTGATCCAGCAGGTGATCCATCAGGTGATCCAGCAGGTGATCCAGCAGCTGATCCATCAGGTGATCCATCAGGTGATCCATCAGGTGATCCGGCAGGTGATCCATCAGGTGATCCGGCAGGTGATCCATCAGGTGATCCGGCAGGTGATCCATCAGGTGATCCGGCAGGTGATCCATCAGGTGATCCATCAGGTGATCCATCAGGTGATCCATCAGGTGATCCATCAGGTGATCCATCAGGTGATCCGGCAGGTGATCCAGCAGGTGATCCATCAGGTGATCCATCAGGTGATCCATCAGGTGATCCATCAGGTGATCCATCAGGTGATCCGGCAGGTGATCCAGCAGGTGATCCATCAGGTGATCCAGCAGGTGATCCATCAGGTGATCCAGCAGGTGATCCATCAGGTGATCCATCAGGTGATCCGGCAGGTGATCCATCAGGTGATCCGGCAGGTGATCCATCAGGTGATCCGGCAGGTGATCCATCAGGTGATCCGGCAGGTGATCCATCAGGTGATCCATCAGGTGATCCAGCAGCTGATCCATCAGGTGATCCAGCAGGTGATCCAGCAGGTGATCCAGCAGGTGATCCATCAGGTGATCCATCAGGTGATCCAGCAGCTGATCCAGCAGGTGATCCAGCAGGTGATCCAGCAGGTGATCCATCAGGTGATCCATCAGGTGATCCAGCAGCTGATCCAGCAGGTGATCCATCAGGTGATCCAGCAGCTGATCCATCAGGTGATCCATCAGGTGATCCAGCAGCTGATCCAGCAGCTGATCCATCAGGTGATCCATCAGGTGATCCAGCAGGTGATCCATCAGGTGATCCATCAGGTGATCCAGCAGCTGATCCAGCAGGTGATCCATCAGGTGATCCATCAGCTGATCCAGCAGCTGATCCATCAGGTGATCCATCAGGTGATCCAGCAGCTGATCCAGCAGCTGATCCAGCAGCTGATCCATCAGGTGATCCATCAGGTGATCCAGCAGCTGATCCATCAGGTGATCCATCAGGTGATCCATCAGGTGATCCATCAGGTGATCCATCAGGTGATCCAGCAGCTGATCCATCAGGTGATCATTCAGGTGATCCATCAGGTGATCCAGCAGCTGATCCAGCAGGTGATCCATCAGGTGATCCATCAGGTGATCCAGCAGCTGATCCATCAGGTGATCATTCAGGTGATCCATCAGGTGATCCATCAGGTGATCCATCAGGTGATCCAGCAGGTGATCCATCAGGTGATCCAGCAGGTGATCCATCAGGTGATCCGGCAGGTGATCCGGCAGGTGATCCATCAGGTGATCCATCAGGTGATCCATCAGGTGATCCATCAGGTGATCCAGCAGCTGATCCATCAGGTGATCCAGCAGGTGATCCAGCAGTGATCCATCAGGTGATCCATCAGGTGATCCAGCAGCTGATCCAGCAGCTGATCCAGCAGGTGATCCAGCAGGTGATCCATCAGGTGATCCAGCAGCTGATCCATCAGGTGATCCATCAGGTGATCCATCAGGTGATCCAGCAGGTGATCCATCAGGTGATCCAGCAGGTGATCCTGTCTCTCTGATAGTGATGGCAAATGAAGCTTTGAATGAAGCATCGAACCTCTTGGACAATTGTGTCAGAAATAGGTTCATTTCTGGAAGCTTCAGTTACAGCGACCTCTCCTGGCGAAGTGCAAGGCTGCAGTGGGTTTAACGGATCTTTGCCTTGAAACAGATTCGATGCATACACACACACACACACACACACATACACACACACACACACACACACACACACACACACACACACACACACACACACACACACTAAGACTGAATATCATGTTCTATTTGCAATTAAAGATTGATAATGGTGTGTATTGGGTTGTTGAGCAGAGACTAGAGAGTGCTGGACATCTCTTTGGGCGGAGACGGCCTTTTATCAGTTATTAAAGTATTAAAGTTGAAAAGCAATGATTCAAAGTTCCTCCGTTCCGGGCTTTGAACCAGCTGCACGGAGGACATCGCAGCATTCAGGCCTCCGGCTCTATCCACTGGGCTATCTATTCCTTACACAATTCAACTGTTTTCATATCACTTTTTGTCTTTTTGTTCACAACTTCTCCACATGTGGAAGTGTTTCCCAGAACGACCTCTCTTTCCTCTGCTTGCTCTCTAATGATCCAATTCAAATGCAATACCAACAACTCAACAGCAACAACGCAAACTACGACAACAACCCACACATTGCGCATTGTTTAGAGCGGTTATAAAGTGTTGAAGCGCTCAAATTCTGAACTGTTTCAACCTGTCACCTGTCAGAATAGAGACGAGGCCGTGCATTGAATCGCGTGATTGGACCGCGAACCAGTCAGGTGATTCATCCAGGAAATGAAGCAGTTGCTGCTTCTGACGTCACATGTCACGTGATTTGAAGCAAGCTTCTATGGAAAAGGAAGTCCAGGTTGAAGCTCCGTTGAAGCTTCAGTGTCAAACTGCCATCACTACTCTCTGCTCCACAGGGGGCGCTGTCTCTCTGCTCCACAGGGGGAGCTGTCTCTCTGCTCCACAGGGGGCGCTGTCTCTCTGCTCCACAGGGGCGCTGTCTCTCTGCTCCACAGGGGGAGCTGTCTCTCTGCTCCACAGGGGGCGCTGTCTCTCTGCTCCACAGGGGGAGCTGTCTCTCTGCTCCACAGGGGGCGCTGTCTCTCTGCTCCACAGGGGGCGCTGTCTCTCTGCTCCACAGGGGGAGCTGTCTCTCTGCTCCACAGGGGGCGCTGTCTCTCTGCTCCACAGGGGCGCTGTCTCTCTGCTCCACAGGGGGCGCTGTCTCTCCACAGGGGGCACTGTCTCTCTGCTCCACAGGGGGCGCTGTCTCTCTGCTCCACAGGGGGCGCTGTCTCTCCACAGGGGGCACTGTCTCTCTGCTCCACAGGGGCGCTGTCTCTCTCTCCACAGGGGGCGCTGTCTCTCTGCTCCACAGGGGGCCCTGTCTCTCTGGTCCACAGGGGGCGCTGTCTCTCTGCTCCACAGGGGGCGCTGTCTCTCTGCTCCACAGGGGGCGCTGTCTCTCTGGTCCACAGGGGGCGCTGTCTCTCTGGTCCACAGGGGGCGCTGTCTCTCCACAGGGGGCGCCGTCTCTCTGCTCCACAGGGGGCGCTGTCTCTCTGCTCCACAGGGGGCCCTGTCTCTCTGCTCCACAGGGGGCGCCGTCTCTCTGCTCCACAGGGGGCGCTGTCTCTCTGCTCCACAGGGGGCGCTGTCTCTCTGCTCCACAGGGGGCGCTGTCTCTCTGGTCCACAGGGGGTGCTGTCTCTCCACAAGGGGCACTGTCTCTCTGCTCCACAGGGGGCGCTGTCTCTCTGGTCCACAGGGGGCGCTGTCTCTCCACAGGGGGCACTGTCTCTCTGCTCCACAGGGGGCGCTGTCTCTCTGCTCCACAGGGGAAGCTGTCTCTCCTCCACAGGGGGTGCTGTCTCTGCTCCACAGGGGGCGCTGTCTCTCTGCTCCACAGGGGGGCGCTGTCTCTCTGCTCCACAGGGGGCGCTGTCTCTCTGCTCCACAGGGGGCGCTGTCTCTCTGCTCCACAGGGGGCGCTGTCTCTCTGGTCCACAGGGGGCGCTGTCTCTCTGGTCCACAGGGGGCGCTGTCTCTCCACAGGGGGCACTGTCTCTCTGCTCCACAGGGGGCGCTGTCTCTCTGGTCCACAGGGGGCGCTGTCTCTCCACAGGGGGCACTGTCTCTCTGCTCCACAGGGGGCGCTGTCTCTCTGCTCCACAGGGGGCGCTGTCTCTCTGCTCCACAGGGGGCGCTGTCTCTCTGCTCCACAGGGGGCGCTGTCTCTCTGGTCCACAGGGGGCGCTGTCTCTCCACAGGGGGCACTGTCTCTCTGCTCCACAGGGGCCCTGTCTCTCTGCTCCACAGGGGGCCCTGTCTCTCTGCTCCACAGGGGGGCGCTGTCTCTCTGCTCCACAGGGGGCGCTGTCTCTCTGCTCCACAGGGGGCGCTGTCTCTCTGGTCCACAGGGGGCGCTGTCTCTCCACAGGGGGCACTGTCTCTCTGCTCCACAGGGGGCCCTGTCTCTCTGCTCCACAGGGGGCCCTGTCTCTCTGCTCCACAGGGGGCCCTGTCTCTCTGCTCCACAGGGGGCTGTCTCTCTGCTCCACAGGGGCCCTGTCTCTCTGCTCCACAGGGGGCCCTGTCTCTCTGCTCCACAGGGGCGCTGTCTCTCTGCGCTCCACGGGTTAAACTCAAGTAATGTGTGAGAGATTTTCAACAAAGATTTTTATTGAAGACAAACTTTCCATCAAGAGATTATAAAATAACAGGAACTTTAGAAAATCAAATAAACCCCCCAGGTGGTATTTCCTCCTGAGTGGAACTGAATGTCATGTGATCAGATTCACTCGGCTTTAAATCAAAACATGATTACAATTCATTATAAAACTCTTATAAAAGGTGGGATAATTATCTGACAAGTGAGCACCCTGGCTCCTGATTGGCTGTCGGTCATCCCGTGTTAATATTTAAAAAATGTCTCTGTCGTCTCATTGGCTGAGCCCCAGCCCTCAGTTGATTGGCTCGTAGTTCGAGGCCGACGCCCTCTTCCTGACGCAGACGAAGACTCCGCCCAGAACCAGGAGCATCATGGGAGTTCCTAAACCCACCGCCATCATGATGAGGACCACCGGGGAGAAGGAGTCCATGGGGGGCGTCCCAACACCCAGTAACACCGTCCTGAAAGTAGAGAGGACACGTCAAGGAGAGAGGAAACACGTGAAGGAGAGAGAAGACACGTGAGGGAGAGAGGAGACACATGAAGGAGAGAGAAGACACGTGAGGGAGAGAGGAGACACATGAAGGAGAGAGAAGACACGTGAAGGAGAGAGAAGACACGTGGGGAGAGGAGACACATGAAGGAGAGAGAAGACACGTGAGGGAGAGAGGAGACACGTGAAGGAGAGAGGAGAAGGAGTCCATGGGGGGCGTCCCAACACCCAGTAACACCGTCCTGAAACCCACGAAGAAGAGAGGAGAAACGTCAAGGAGAGAGGAAACATGTGAGGGAGTGAGGAAAAGGAGAGAGGAGACACATCAAGGAGAGAGGAAACACGTGAAGGAGAGAGGAGGAGAGAGGAACCCTACCAGCTGAGGAACCGAGATCTGTTGTAGAACGGTTCTCCGGAGATGGCGAAGCTGACGTTCATCCCGAAGGTTTCTGGTTCTGCGTAGAACGCTGTGATCAGAGCGGAGAACGCCTCCTCGCCTCTCTGAGGGCGGGGGGGGAGGACCGCGTCGGAGAACCCTCCTCCACCGAGGGGGAGGACTGGCGGTACGAGACCGGCTTCCACTGGAGGAACCCAGAACCATGGGAGGTTCTGTTGAGGGGGGGCAGCCACTGGAGAACCTGAGGAAATACACACATTTAGTTAATCAATCACTGTGAATATGAATTACTATTACACTGCCTTAGTAGGATACTCCATCCTGATCGCTAGTGATGGCAGTTTGACACTGAAGCTTCAACGGAGCTTCAACCCTGGACTTCCTTTTCCATAGAAGCAGTGCTTCGAAGCTTGCTTCAAATCACGTGACATGTGACGTCAGAAGCAGCAACTGCTTCATTTCCTGGATGAATCACTTGACTGGTTCGCGGTCCAATCACGCGATTCAATGCACGGCCTCGTCTCTATTCTGACAGGTGACAGGTCGAAACAGTTCAGAATTTGAGCGCTTCAACACTTTATAACCGCTCTAAACAATGCGCAATGTGTGGGTTGTTGTCGTAGTTTGCGTTGTTGCTGTTGAGTTGTTGGTATTGCATTTGAATTGGATCATTAGAGAGCAAGCAGAGGAAAGAGAGGTCCTTCTGGGAAACACTTCCACATGTGGAGAAGTTGTGAACAAAAGACAAAAAGTGATATGAAAACAGTTGAATTGTGTAAGGAATAGATAGCCCAGTGGATAGAGCCGGAGGCCTGAATGCTGCGATGTCCTCCGTGCAGCTGGTTCAAAGCCCGGAACGGAGGAACTTTGAATCATTGCTTTTCAACTTTAATACTTTAATAACTGATAAAAGGCCGTCTCCGCCCAAAGAAATGTCCAGCACTCTCTAGTCTCTGCTCAACAACCCAATACACACCATTATCCATCTTTAATTGCAAATAGAACATGATATTCAGTCTTTGTGTGTGTGTGTGTGTGTGTGTCTGTGTGTGTGTGTGTGTTTGTCTGTGTGTGTGTGTGTGTGTGTGTGTGTGTCTGTGTGTGTGTGTTTGTCTGTGTGTGTGTGTGTCTGTGTGTGTGTGTGTGTCTGTGTGTGTGTGTGTGTCTGTGTGTGTGTGTGGTGTGTGTGTGTGTCTGTGTGTGTGTGGTGTCTGTGTGTGTGTGTGTGTGTGTGTTGTCTGTGTGTGTGTCTGTGTGTGTGTGTGTGTGTGTGTGTGTGTGTGTGTGTGGTGTGTGTGTGTGTGTGTGTGTGTGTGTGTGTTGCATCGAATATGTTTCAAGGCAAAGATCCGTTAAACCCACTGCAGCCTTGCACTTCGCCAGGAGAGGTCGCTGTAACTGAAGCTTCCAGAAATGAATCTATTTCCGACACAATTGTCCAAGAGGTTCGATGCTTCATTCAAAGCTTCATTTGCCATCACTACTGATTGGTCAATTTGTAGCTTACTGGTCACATGATCAGGTGACACTCTGTCCCTCTGTCTGCTCTCAGCAGGGCCGGCCCTGACCAATTTGCTGCCCTAGGCAAGATTTTAGCTGGCGCCCCCCCCCAAAATGCACTCACTATGACTCGCGCATGCATGCACGTGCACGGTGTGGCATGACCACCACAACAGAAAGATATGGACACAACATGATTTAAGTGGGGAGGGGTCCTAACCTCCTCTAGGGGGTCCTAACCTCCTCTAGGGGGTCCTAACCTCCTCTAGGGGGTCCTAACCTCCTCTAGGGGGTCCGGGGGCATGCTCCCCTGGGAAGATTTTTTTTTTTATATATTGAAGTTAAAAGCATCAATCTGGTGCATTTGAGAGCAACATGAAGAGATCTATGGAAACATCTCTCAACACCAGATGGAACAGAACTGTAAACAGATTTTCGTTTTCTTTATGGGTATTTTACAAATCACTCCTCTTTCAAACTCTATTCTTGTTTATTAATAACAACTTTTTTTACTGTCATATAGTATTTTATACAATAAGAGAATAGATGAAAATCTTCTCTTATTGTTTTATAACTATAATGATCATATAAAGGTGTGCCTTTACCTCACTGAGCTGAGGTTATCAGAGCCGCTCAGTCTGTCAGGAGAGAGCTCTCTAAAGCCCCCCCCCCCCGCGGACGCTTACACAGTAAATACGTTTTTTGGGAGTTTGATTTATTTTAAATTAACACAAATACAAAATGGAAACCTATAATTGCACTAAAACCATTATTTCAAAAAAAGAACTATTTCACATAAACCTCTGGGGGGGGGTGCGCCATAGTTTATGGGCGCTGTACGCAATATAGGCGTAGTTCTGTTTGTATAAGATAATAAGATGTAATTTGTTGATCCAAAATTGGGTAATTGTGTTTTTATGAAAGATGCGCCCCGATGGGTCGACGCGCCCCGATGGGTCGACGGGGTCGACGCGCCCGATGGGTCGACGGGGTCGACGCGCCCCGATGGGTCGGCGCGCACCGATGGGTCGACGCGCCCCGATGGGTCGACGGGGTCGGCGCGCCCCGATGGGTCGACGGGGTCGACGCGCCCCGATGGGTCGACGGGCTCGACGCGCCCCGATGGGTCGACGCGCCCCGATGGGTCGGCGCGCCCCGATCGGTCGACGGGGTCGACGCGCCCCGATGGGTCGGCGACTGTACGGGTTTGTCCTGCTTTGCTTTCTGTTATTTTGTTCATGTCTGTAACACGTTGCTGTTGTCGACCCCCTTGAAAACCAGACGGTGCATCTCAAGGTTTATCCTAATCAATACATTTATATATATCTGACATTTCAGAAGTTGTTAATACTCGATAAAACACTGAAGATTGATGATGATTAATCACCTTGAATACTAATGATTAATCAACTTGAATACCAATGATTAATCACCTTGAATACCGATGATTAATCAACTTGAATACCAATGATTAATCACCTTGAATACCAATGATTAATCACCTTGAATACCGATGATTAATCAACTTGAATACCGATGATTAATCAACTTGAATACCGATGATTAATCACCTTGAATACCAATGATTAATCAACTTGAATACCGATGATTAATCACCTTGAATACCAATGATTAATCACCTTGAATACTGATGATTGATCACCTTGAATACCGATGATTAATCAACTTGAATACCAATGATTAATCACCTTGAATACCGATGATTAATCACCTTGAATACTGATGATTGATCACCTTGAATACCGATGATTAATCAACTTGAATACCAATGATTAATCACCTTGAATACTAATGATTAATCACCTTGAATACTGATGATTGATCACCTTGAATACCGATGATTAATCACCTTGAATACCAATGATTAATCACCTTGAATACCAATGATTAATCACCTTGAATACTAATGATTAATCACCTTGAATACCAATGATTAATCACCTTGAATAATAATGATTAATCACCTTGAATACTAATGATTAATCACCTTGAATACTAATGATTAATCACCTTGAATACCAATGATTAATCACCTTGAATACTAATGTAATCACCTTGAATACTAATGATTAATCACCTTGAATACCAATGATTAATCACCTTGAATACTAATGATTAATCACCTTGAATAGCGATGATTAATCAACTTGAATACTAATGATTAATCACCTTGAATACTAATGATTAATCACCTTGAATACCAATGATTAATCACCTTGAATACCAATGATTAATCACCTTGAATATTGATGATTAATCACCTTGAATATTGTCGGCGTGAACTCGTCATCGATCGATCGGCGGACCTCCACCCGGCTCAGAGGATAAGCCCGCCCACCGCCTGGAGCTCCAATAGGAAGGGGAACGCGATGCCCGCGGCAACAAGCCATCGAGCCACACCTCCAGCTGGGAGGAGTTAGCGGAGTGGAGGAGGGGGGCAACATCTGGTCCCGCCCCTCAGAGTCAAACACCGTCAGCTGGGGAACAACAAAATAAATGTGTTTATTTATGTAATTATTGTTTGTATATTAACTCTTCTCTAAATCTCACTGGTCCCCGGCTTGAGCTTCAACATCAGGATCCATGTATCTGTGATCCTCTCCAGAATGGAAGGAGTCATCACATACAGAGCATCAACTAGTTCCTGAACAGGGTCCTTCACATGCTGATATCCAAGAGAGGGAGTTACACAGTCACAAGATGGAGGAATAGAAAGCAGTATTCAATGTTTACTTCAGATTAGCTCCACGTCAGAAATGATCATGCTTGTCATCTGTCTCTCTCCATAGAGGCTGAATCATCATGTTCATCACATAGCTATCATATGCTCTTCTAGGTAATCATACATCCTGTCATGCACTCAGCTACAGCTGGGATACCTTTGTTATCATGTTACTCTCATGTTGGAGGAGGACATTCAGGATTTTCACAACATTAACCTAAAGGTGTTGCCGTGACGACAGTGTGACCTCTGACCTTCAGGCACAGCGAGCCGTTAGCGAAGGTCGCGGCGGCGCCACAGAGCAAAGCGCTAGCTCCCGACAGGTTGAGAGGCGCCCAGGTGAAGTCCTGAAGGTCGTAGGGCGGGAAGAGGTCAGAGGTCGCGTTGGCCGTGTCGTTCACATCATCGTACTCCAACAGCTGCACGAGAGGAAGTCAGGGTTTCACAATAAAAGCCTTAACATCATATCATCTAAATTCAGATTTAAGACGGACTGACTGATAGCAAATTTAAGGTGGACTGTGAGCAGATTTAAGGTGGACTGACAGTAGATTTAAGGTGGACTGATAGCAGATTTGAGGGGGACTGACAGCCGATTTAAGGTGGACTGATAGCAGATTTGAGGGGGACTGACAGTAGATTTAAGGTGGACTGATAGCAGATTTGAGGGGGACTGACAGTAGATTTAAGGTGGACTGATAGCAGATTTGAGGGGGACTGACAGCCGATTTAAGGTGGACTGATAGCAGATTTGAGGGGGACTGACAGCCGATTTAAGGTGGACTGACAATAGATTTAAGGGGGACTGACTGATTTAAGGTGGAATGACAGCAGATTTAAGGTGGACTGACTGATTTAAGGTGGACTGACAGCAGATTTAAGGTGGACTGACTGATTTAAGGTGGACTGACAGCAGATTTAAGGTGGACTGACCCTGCTGAACACGATGGCGTTGCTCTGCAGGATGCTGCTCTCTGGCTCCACCCTCAGGCTGCCGCTGACATTTCGCATCAAAAACTGAGGCCAGTCGACCTGAAAAACATCATAACACCTGTGAGCTGTCGACCAATCAGAAGCAGCTTCAGAGTGTCTGTAGTCCTCCGAGGGTTAAAGAGCGTATATATATAAGTATATAGACCTCCACAGTAGAAGAAGAAGAGTTGGTGTGGACGAGCAGTAGCGTTGGCGCCCCCTGGCTGCAGAACAGGAAGTGCAGCGTGTCGTTGAGTCCCACGGCTCTCACATGCAGCAGGTCGCCACCAGGGGGCGGGGGGGCGGGCCAGCCGGGGTTCAGCTCCACCGACAGCTGCAGGAGAGAAGAACCTCTTTAACTAGCTTTACATTTCACTCTGACTTTATTCTGAAAATCTCAAACTTTAGACTTTATTCTGAAAATCTCAGAATTTTGACTATTTTCTAAAATCTCAAACTTTAGACTTTATTCTGAAAATCTCAAAATGTTGACTTTATTCTGAAAATCACAACATTTAGACTTTATTCTGAAAATATCAGAATTTTGGCTTTTTTCTAAAATCTGAAAATGAAGACTTTATTCTGAAAATCTCAAAATGTATGCTTTATTCTGAAAATCCCAAAATGTAGACTTTATTCTGAAAATCTCAAAATGTAGACTTTTTTTCTAATATCTCAGAATTTTGACTTTCTTCTGAAAATCCCAAAATGTTGACTTTAATCTGAAAATGTTGACTTTATTCTGAAAATGTCAGAATATTTGTAGATTCACACAACATATGAAGTAGAATGAAATGAAACGCTCCTGATTGAAGTAACAGGAAACTTCTCTAAAGACATTTACTCAGATTGTTGTAGAGAGCAGTTTCACTTCCTGGCTCTCTGGGCTCTTCTCTGGGCTCTCTGGGCTCTCTGGGCTCTTCTCTGGGCTCTCTGGGCTCTGGGCTCTTCGGCTCTGGGCTCTTCTCTGGGCTCTTCTCTGGCTCTCTGGCTCTCTGGGCTCTCTGGGCTCTCTGGCTCTCTGGCTCTCTGGGCTCTTCTCTGGGCTCTTCGGCTCTGGGCTCTTCTCTGGGCTCTCTGGCTCTCTGGCCTCTTCTCTGGGCTCTTCGGCTCTGGCTCTTCTCTGGGCTCTTCTCTGGCTCTCTGGCTCTCTGGGCTCTCTGGGCTCTCTGGCTCTCTGGCTCTCTGGGCTCTTCTCTGGGCTCTTCGGCTCTGGGCTCTTCTCTGGGCTCTCTGGCTCTCTGGCCTCTTCTCTGGGCTCTTCGGCTCTGGGCTCTTCTCTGGGCTCTCTGGCTCTCTGGCTCTGGGCTCTTCTCTGGCTCTCTGGGCTCTCTGGGCTCTCTGGGCTCTTCTCTGGCTCTCTGGGCTCTCTGGGCTCTCTGGGCTCTTCTCTGGCTCTCTGGGCTCTTCTCTGGCTCTCTGGCTCTCTGGCTCTGGCGTGCTATCTGAGTGCTATCTGAGTGCTATCTGAGTGCTAACGGCTCAATGATACACAGTTGATATGAATAGTTTGTATAGTTGACGCAGTTGACGCAGTTGATGAAGAGTCAGTGCTCACCTTCCTCCGGAAAGAGTCTCCTCTGAAAACACTTTGACTTTCACTCGAAACTAAAAGCAGGAAAAATAAATAAAAACAAAACGCTCCGCAGCTCCTCACCGCCGCCATCTTTGTTGTGACCAAGCGCGCGGGTCACATGACCGCCGCGTCATCAGTCAGCTGACTCCGAGGAGAAACTTTATTAACAGTAAACGCGTTGACAACATGAACAACAAAGATGACTAGTTGATTAAACAATGAAATAAATACATGAATATAAATAACAGATCGATATTAAAATAAATATTGATCCCAGATCTTTACAATAACTTAAAGCAGATAAATGTGAAGATAATATTCAGGTTTCAGAGATTATATAACTCTGATCAGTTTTACTGCAAACTGGTATTTAAACATGTATATAATTAGATTTATTGATCCCAGTTTGGGATTCATTTGTTGCAGCAGAACTCTTTTGAGACGTTTACATTTTAGAGTTGTTTATTTCTACTCTTATGCCTCATTTCCCAAATTGGGATCAATCGAGTACACCTTATAGAGGAGGTCTTTATTCTGACAGGAAGACATCAGACTTTCTAATTGGTGACGTCTCTGGTCCTGAAGGGACGCAGAGCTGCAGCTCCGAGGGACGGAGCGTCGCGACACGCTGACTTCCTGTAGATTGGGTTCTAGTCAGTAACATCTCAGAGGTAGTCATACTTTAGTGACGTTAACTCGGAGTACTTTCTCGCATGGCATGAAATAACAGTTGAAACAGAACAGCCGGGTGGTGTGATGTGAAAAAGGTTTTATTTCTTACAGTTAATGAGGAGGCGTTGATCTGTCAATAATCAGAACAAACTTCACAAACAGGTTTCTAACTTTCACTTTTATTGACGGTTTATTTAGTTTCAGTGAGTCATCTGGTCCCCACACACACATATACACACACACACACACATATACACACACACACACACACACACACTCAGAGACTCTCTCTCAGTAACAGATGATGATCTACTCCGCTCCCTGTCCTCCCGTCTGACCGTCTTTGTCCTTCTTCTTGTGACCGGAGACGATGTCATCGATACGCAGCAGCAAGATGGCCGTCTGCAGAGAGAGAGACAGGTAGGGACAGAGAGAGAGAGACAGGGAGAGAGACAGAGAGAGAGACAGGTAGAGACAGGGAGAGAGAGAGAGACAGGGAGAGAGAGAGAGACAGGGAGAGAGAGAGAGACAGGGAGAGAGAGAGACAGAGAGAGAGAGAGACAGGTAGAGACAGGGAGAGACAGGGAGAGAGAGGGAGAGAGAGACAGAGAGAGAGAGACAGGTAGAGAGACAGAGAGAGAGACAGGTAGAGACAGGGAGAGAGAGACAGGGAGAGAGAGAGAGACAGGGAGAGAGAGAGACAGAGAGAGAGAGACAGCAGGTAGAGACAGGGAGAGAGACAGGGAGAGAGAGGGAGAGAGAGACAGAGAGAGAGAGACAGGTAGAGAGAGAGACAGAGAGAGAGAGACAGGTAGAGACAGGGAGAGAGAGAGAGAGCCAGGTAGAGAGAGAGAGCCAGGTAGAGAGAGAGGGCCAGGTGAGTCACTGCTGGACATACAGGTGATAATAACCCAGGTGATATTAATGTACAAAGAGCCTCACCTCCACAGCGGTCTTGTAGACCTGAGCTTTGACAGCCAGCGGCTCCCAGATCCCCAGCTCCATCATATCAGAGAGGCAGCCGGTCTCTCGTCCACGCCCCAGTTCACACTGTCCGGCTGGGTGTGCTTCGCCTGCAACAACACAACCTCATTAATACACTCTGCACACACACACTCTGCACACACTACACACTCTACACACACATACGCACACTCTATACACACACACATATGCACACACACACACACACACACACACAGGGTGTAACGGTTCAAACATTTCGGTTCAGCAGAAAAAATGATCACAAAAATATATTATTTTTTAAATTATTATTAAACTGAACATTCACTCAAATAAATACAAAATATAAAAAACAAACATTAAGGTGCAGCATTTTGATGAACTGAAATAATCTGTACTAGTACCTGAGCAGCCAGCTTGACATTAGGCTTCTCATTGTATTTTCATGTTTCTTTAAGAAAGATGAACTTGTCCACATTGCTTGCTGAAAGAGCAGATCTGCTGGCACTAACAATGTCTCCTGCTGTGGAGAACACCCTCTCTCTAGGGACAGAGGTAGCAGATACAGCCAGGTAGCGCTTTGCTAACATGGCAACATAAGGATCTTTGGCCTTTGTAATAGCTTTGGCTCGGTCTGAGTGGTGGAGGCTTAAATGCTAGTGGGAGTTGGTTTGCACTTCAATCATTTTTCCTTTGGTACCGGTGATATTCACGTTCGGGTGATGCCTTTTCAAACGAGTGTGCCAGTTTGAAGTATTGCCAGCCGCGTAACCAATGTTAGCTGAACAATGCCGACAAACAGCTTTGGTTCGGTCCACCTGTCTTTGTCCGTCATCCTACGTAACTGCGAAACCAAAATGTTCCCAAACCGGAGACTTCAATGATGCTGGAGGATTTTCGAGCTCAACTTTATCTGCGTTCGCCATTTCCTCAAATTACTGACTACATTTGAACGCATCCCTGTGACCAGCTCTCATAGTATGCCTCTCGTCCAATGAAATGACTTGGTCGCTCTATGAGGCGTTGAACCCAATGTGAGCAAATTACACTGAACGCTGCGACACAGCACCTGAGATTACTTCCAAAAAGTTGTTCATGTTCTCAATCTTTTACGTTTAACGTTATATTCGTTAGGTACACTTCGGTACACACTGTACCGAACCGAAGGGCCCATACCGATATATTTCGGTACGAATACGTATACTGTCACACACACACACACACACACACACACACACACACACACACACACCACACACACACACACAACACACACACACACACACACACACACACACACACACACACACACACACACACACACACACACAAACACACACACACACACACACACACACACCACACACACCACCACACACACCACCACACACACACACACACACACACACACACACACACACACACACACACACACACACACACACACAACACACACACACACACACACACACACACACACACACACACACACACACACACACACACACACACACACACACACCACACACACACACACAACACACACACACACAACACACACACACACACACACACACACACACAACACACACACACACACACACACACACACAACACACCAGTAATATTGTAAAGGCTGTTGGTGAAGCTGCTGTCAGTGTGAAGCCGCTAGTGTCAGTGAAGCCGCTAGTGTCAGTGAAGCCGCTAGTGTCAGTGAAGCTGCTAGTGTCAGTGAAGCCGCTAGTGTCAGTGAAGCCGCTAGTGTCAGTGAAGCCGCTAGTGTCAGTGTGAAGCGCTAGTGTCAGTGAAGCCGCTAGTGTCAGTGAAGCTGCTGTTAGTGAAGCTGTTGTTTACCCTGAGAGAGGTGAGCACCCGGATGGTGGAGGCTCCACAGTTCTGGATCAGGGTTCTAGGGATGACCTCCAGGGCGTGGGCCACGGCTCTGTAGGGCCACTGGTCCACGCCTGTGAGAGAGCGAGAGCGCTCCATCAGACGCTTAGAGACGGCCATCTCCACCGCGCCGCCTCCAGGCAGCAGGGCGGGTTCTAACAGAACGTTACGGCACACCTGCATGGCGTCCTGCAGGTTCCTCTCCACCTCCTAAACACACAGGTTCCTCATCAGACACAGAACACGTTCCCTAATCACAGAACAGGTTCTCTAGGAGGTTCTAAGGGTTCTCACCGCCAGGATCTCCTTGCTGGCCCCTCTCAGCAGGATGGTGCAGGCTTTAGGGTCTTTGCACTCGGTGACGAAGGTGAAGTACTCGTCGCCGATCTTCTTCACCTCGAACAGACCGGCTCCGGTTCCGATGTCCTCCTCACGCAGCTCGTCAGTGCGGTTAGCGATACGAGCGCCACACGCCCTGAGAGGAGAACACGTTAATAACACACTAACTGATAACATGTTTATATCACCACGGTACATCACATGGCACTACATGCTCTGGCATTGTCACAGTACGGACTGACAGCTGATTGGCTGCAGCTCACAGTGTGTGCTCACAGTGTGTGCTGACAGCTGATTGGCTGCAGCTCAGTGTGTGCTGACAGCTGATTGGCTGCAGCTCAGTGTGTGCTGACAGCTGATTGGCTGCAGCTCAGTGTGTGCTGACAGCTGATTGGCTGCAGCTCAGTGTGTGCTGACAGCTGATTGGCTGCAGCTCAGTGTGTGCTGACAGCTGATTGGCTGCAGCTCAGTGTGTGCTGACAGCTGATTGGCTGAAGCTCAGTGTTTGATGACAGCTGATTGGCTGCAGCTCAGTGTTTGATGACAGCTGATTGGCTGCAGCTCAGTGTGTGCTGACAGCTGATTGGCTGCAGCTCAGTGTGTGCTGACAGCTGATTGGCTGCAGCTCAGTGTGTGCTGACAGCTGATGATGGCTTGGCTGCAGCTCACAGTGTGCCCTCTGACAGCTGATTGGCTGCATCTGACAGCTGATTGGCTGCAGGTCATGTATGCTGACAGCTGATTGGCTGCAGGTCATGTATGCTGACAGCTGATTGGCTGCAGTTACCTGGCGATGCGGTTGTTGTCGGTCTTCCTCACACGGCGGATGGCGGTGATGTTGGCCTTCATCAGGTAGTGCTGAGCCAGATCTGAGGAGAGGAACATGTTGATTCTATCTCATCCAAAACTCCTATGTTCTCTACTGCACTTCCTGTGGATTTCACAATAAGAGCCCTACCTTCCTTTACAGGCAGACACTGTGTAAATATATAAACATAGAGTGTGTGTGAGAGTGAGTGAGTGTGTGTGTCTGTGAGTGTGTGTGTCTGTGGCCGTTTCTCAATGTCGAGTATACCTGCTGCAGAGCCACTATTTCAAGTATACTACGTCATGGAGTGGCGCCGAAGGACTGTTTAAATGCCCAGCATTCGGCGCCACTCCATGACGTAGTATACTTGAAATAGTGGCTCTGCAGCAGGTGTACTCCACATTGAGAAACTGTCCGTGTGTGTTTGTGAGAGTGCGTGTGTGTCTGAGTGAGTGACTGTGTGGGTGTGTGTGACTATGTGTGTGTGTGACTGTGTGTGTGTGTGTCTGAGTGAGTGTCTGTGTGTGTGTGGGTGTGTGTGTGTCTGAGTGAGTGACTGTGTGTGTGTCTGAGTGAGTGAGTGACTGTGTGTCACTGTGTGTGTGTGTCTGAGTGAGTGACTGTGGGTGTGTGTGGGTGGGTGTGTGTCTGAGTGAGTGACTGTGTGTGTGACTGTGTGTGTGTGTGTGTGTGACTGTGTGTGTGTGTGTGTCTGTGTGTGTGTGTGTATGTGTGTCTGAGTGAGTGACTGTGTGTGTGTGACTGTGTGTGTGACTGTGTGTGTGTGTGTGTGTGACTGTGTGTCTGTGTGTGTGTGTGTGTGTGTGTGTGTGTGTGGGGTGTGTGTCTGAGTGAGTGACTGTGTGTGTGTGTGACTGTGTGTGTGACTGTGTGTGTGTGTGTGTGTGTCTGAGTGAGTGACTGTGTACCTGAGATGCCCTTCTCGGTGAACAGCAGGTCTGGCTTCAGGCGGATGATGTCCTCACAGATGTGCTGGATGTATTCCTCCTCCATCTGCAGGATCCGGGCGAAGTCCTCCTCCTTACTGATCTCAATGTCCGTCTGCACACACACAGAATAAAATGAGTGTGTGTGCGTGTGTGTACCTGGCTCTCCCCCTTCTTGTACTCCAGAGAGCAGTGTGTGTGTGTGTACCTGGCTCTCCCCTTCTTGTACTCCAGAGAGCAGTGTGTGTGTGTGTGTGTGTGTGTGTGTGTACCTGGCTCTCCCCCTTCTTGTACTCCAGAGAGTGTGTGTGTGTGTGTGTACCTGGCTCTCCCCCTTCTTGTACTCCAGAGAGCTGTGTGTGTGTGTGTGTACCTGGCTCTCCCCCTTCTTGTACTCCAGAGAGCAGTGTGTGTGTGTGTGTGTGTGTGTGTGTGTGTACCTGGCTCTCCCCCTTCTTGTACTCCAGAGAGCTGTGTGTGTGTGTACCTGGCTCTCCCCCTTCTTGTACTCCAGAGAGCTGTGTGTGTGTGTGTGTACCTGGCTCTCCCCCTTCTTGTACTCCAGAGAGCTGTGTGTGTGTGTACCTGGCTCTCCCCCTTCTTGTACTCCAGAGAGCTGTGTGTGTACCTGGCTCTCCCCCTTCTTGTACTCCAGAGAGCAGTGTGTGTGTGTGTGTACCTGGCTCTCCCCCTTCTTGTACTCCAGAGAGCTGTGTGTGTGTGTACCTGGCTCTCCCCTTCTTGTACTCCAGAGAGCAGTGTGTGTGTGTGTGTGTGTACCTGGCTCTCCCCTTCTTGTACTCCAGAGAGCAGTGTGTGTGTACCTGGCTCTCCCCCTTGTACTCCAGAGAGCAGTGTGTGTGTGTGTGTGTATACCTGGCTCTCCCCCTTCTTGTACTCCAGAGAGCAGTGTGTGTGTGTACCTGGCTCTCCCCCTTCTTGTACTCCAGATAGCTGTGTGTGTGTGTGTACCTGGCTCTCCCCCTTCTTGTACTCCAGATAGCTGTGTGTGTGTGTGTACCTGGCTCTCCCCCTTCTTGTACTCCAGATAGCTGTGTGTGTGTGTACCTGGCTCTCCCCTTCTTGTACTCCAGAGAGCTGTGTGTGTGTGTACCTGGCTCTCCCCCTTCTTGTACTCCAGATAGCTGTGTGGTGTACATGGCTCTCCCCCTTCTTGTACTCCAGAGAGCAGTGTGTGTGTGTGTGTGTACCTGGCTCTCCCCCTTCTTGTACTCCAGAGAGCAGTGTGTGTGTGTACCTGGCTCTCCCCCTTCTTGTACTCCAGAGAGCAGTGTGTGTGGTGTGTGTGTACCTGGCTCTCCCCCTTGTACTCCAGAGAGCAGTGTGTGTGTGTGTGTGTACCTGGCTCTCCCCCTTCTTGTACTCCAGAGAGCAGTGTGTGTGTGTGTGTACCTGGCTCTCCCGTTCTTGTACTCCAGAGAGCAGTGTGTGTGTGTGTGTACCTGGCTCTCCCCCTTCTTGTACTCCAGAGAGCAGTGTGTGTGTGTACCTGGCTCTCCCCCTTCTTGTACTCCAGAGAGCAGTGTGTGTGTGTACCTGGCTCTCCCCTTCTTGTACTCCAGAGAGCAGTGTGTGTGTGTGTACCTGGCTCTCCCCCTTCTTGTACTCCAGAGAGCAGTGTGTGTGTGTACCTCGCTCTCCCCCTTCTTGTACTCCAGAGAGCAGTGTGTGTACCTGGCTCTCCCCCTTCTTGTACTCCAGAGAGCAGTGTGTGTGTGTGTGTGTACCTGGCTCTCCCCCTTCTTGTACTCCAGAGAGCAGTGTGTGTGTGTGTGTGTACTGGCTCTCCCCCTTCTTGTACTCCAGAGAGCAGTGTGTGTGTGGTGTGTGTGTGTGTGTGTGTACCTGGCTCTCCCCTTCTTGTACTCCAGAGAGCAGTGTGTGTGTGTGTGTGTACCTGGCTCTCCCCCTTCTTGTACTCCAGAGAGCAGTGTGTGTGTGTGTGTGTGTACCTGGCTCTCCCCCTTCTTGTACTCCAGAGAGCAGTGTGTGTGTGTACCTGGCTCTCCCCCTTCTTGTACTCCAGAGAGCAGTCCAGCAAGATGATGCGGGGCTCTTTGATCAGGCGTCTCATGCGGGGGTGAGTCACGTCTTTGTTCACCATGACGCCGCGCAGCACGCACGAGTCCTCGATGAATCCTCCGGGGACCTTCTCCACCTTGGCGTACTTCTTGATGTCGATCTCTTTACGCCCGTTGTCCTCCAGCTCCACGGTGCGTACAGCGTCCAGCGCGATGCCGCACGCCATCTCTGACCAGCGGCTCAGAGCCTTGGTGTTGATGGCGGAGTGCACGATCTTCAGCATCATGGAGCGGTCGGACGTGTCCACCGGGGTGCTGGGGGGATACAGACATTACCACGCCACATTAGCCTCTCAATAGGAATACAATACAAAACTGGTCTTGTTGTTGATACACATTCATGTCCCATGTTGTCCCCCCCCCCCACCCATCACCACTTCCTGCTGCCCTTTCAGAGTAAGAGCGTGCTGCTTTTCAGAGTAAGAGCGTGCTGCTTTTCAGAGTAAGAGCCTGCTGCCCTTTCAGAGTAAGAGGTAGCTTGCTGCCCTTTCAGAGTAAGAGCGTGCTTGCTGCCCTTTCAGAGTAAGAGCGTGCTTGCTGCCCTTTCAGAGTAAGAGCGTGCTTGCTGCCCTTTCAGAGTAAGAGCGTGCTGCTTTTCAGAGTAAGAGCCTCCTGCCCTTTCAGAGTAAGAGCGTGCTTGCTGCCCTTTCAGAGTAAGAGCCTGCTGCCCTTTCAGAGTAAAAGCATGCTTGCTGCCCTTTCAAAGTAAGAGCATGCTGCCCTTTCAGAGTAAGAGCGTGCTTGCTGCCCTTTCAGAGTAAGAACATGCTGCCCTTTCAGAGTATGATCCTGCTGCCCTTTCAGAGTAAGAGCATGCTTGCTGCCCTTTCAAAGTAAGAGCATGCTGCCCTTTAAGAGTAAGAGCGTGCTTGCTGCCCTTTCAGAGTAAGAGCGTGCTGCTTTTCAGAGTAAGAGCGTGCTTGCTGCCCTTTCAGAGTAAGAGCGTGCTGCTTTTCAGAGTAAGAGCGTGCTTGCTGCCCTTTCAGAGTAAGAGCCTGCTGCCCTTTCAGAGTAAGAGCCTGCTGCCCTTTCAGAATAAGAGCGTGCTGCCCTTCAGAGTAAGAGCCTGCTGCCCTTTCAGAATAAGAGCGTGCTGCCCTTCAGAGTAAGAGCCTGCTGCCCTTTCAGAATAAGAGCGTACTGCTGTACCTGATCTCCTTCAGCGCCTCCAGGATGTCGTCCAGAGCCTGTCTGTAGGCGCTGATCACCACCGTGGGGTGCATCTGCTGTTCCAGGAACTGCTCTGCCACCGACAGCATCTCCCCCGCTGCACACACACACAGGAATATCAATAAGAGTCCTGAACATGACTCAGCAGTATAACAAGGGAGATGGTGCCTTCAGCGACCCCCACAGAAACCCTGCTGCTCTGTATAATATTAATAATAATACGGACCCAGGATGATGACGGACGTGGTGCCGTCGCCCACCTCCTCGTCCTGAGTGCGGCTGATCTCGATCATGGACTTGGCTGCAGGGTGCTGAACCTGGATCTGTTACCACGGAGACAGAGAGGGCCTTGGTTACATCCAATAATACTCAACTTAAAGACATGCATTAACCTGTTAAACCCTGAGCCTTTTTCCAGGTCTCAGGCTCAAAAGGACATTCCCAGAACAAATGACCTTCTCTTCTAAAAGGGGTAAATTAATAATCCTTTTCTCAAAGCAATGATAAACCTGTGAGCTGGATTTAGAAGAGTCAGAATCAATATAGATGTTTTCATTTTTAAGTAAATTCAGATTGAACATAGTAAATAAATGTAAATTATAGCGTCCGTCCAAAAATAAAACATGACTTATAGTGAAAGCACCCTTGAATGATGGGATGGTAGACTACAAGCTTTAGGAATCCAAACTATAACATCATAAGTACCCTGCATCAAGACTGATGCAAAACAAGTGACCTTTGACCTTTTTAGAGAGGTTTAGAAAGAAAACCCACTTCTGGGGTCATTTGGGTGCATTTTCCATATCTCTGGCCCCCTCGGTCGATTTTGATGATTGACATCTCTTTTGAACCGTTAGAGCCAATAGAATCGAGGGGATGTTCACATACACACACAGGTTACCAAATAAGGAGTGAGAGTGACGCGTAGCCAAAACAGGAAGCTGTCATACACTCTAGTAGCTATCATTAGCAGCTAACATGAAGAAAATAAACTCCGTTTTTGACATAAAAATGGAATTATGGATTATCAATAATCATTTCAAAGTGACAGACACATTGGATGAACCTATGGATTAACCTTCAGCAGCGTTTCTCGTTTTAATGCCATTGAACACGACTTTTGATCAGAATAACAGCATATCTCCGTGTGTTGCTACCTAAAGCTACGTGGTGTGTTGTCTGTATTTGCTTCCCCTGTCACGAGTTCTGATCGCTCAGTGATGATCCTTATATTTCTATAATCTGTGGAATCTCAGGATGTTAGCTAAGCTTGTTTGTGCAGATCCAATAAGTATATCGCTCGATTTATACCTAGAGTTCTGTGCTAAGTGCATTAGCATGTTTTCGCTCAGGGCTCATTTACACCGGCGGGGGCTATGGGGCTTAACAGGTTAATGTTTTAAAGTGCACCCGCTCCAATGCACAGCTGCTCCTGACAGCAGGTCCCCGTTAAACACAGACTGGTGATTATTATTGTCCGTCTGTCACGTGTTAATAAAGTTGTGTGTTCGGGCTCACCTCTCTCAGGATGGCGTTTCCATCGTTGGTCATCACGATGCCCCCCATGGGGTCGAGCAGCATCTACACACAAAACAAGGAATTCAATATAAATCCTGCTGAACAGTTCATCTCATTTAAATACCTTTCTAAATATGAATCTCTGCATTATGGCTTTGCATTTAAAAGTCTGTAAATATGTTGAGTCCTTCCCTGCGTCCCAGAGGATGAGTTTAGACTCTAAAGAGATCACTTTATTATAAAACAGAGAAGACGTGAGCGGCTGGAGACGGACCGGAGAGATGTGTGTGTGTGTGTGTGTGCAGTTTAGACTGGGTCATATTGAAGTGTGTGTGTGTGTGTGTGTGTGTGTGTGTGTGTGTGTGTGTGTGTGTGCAGTTTAGACTGGGTCATGTTGAAGTGTGTGTGTGTGTGTGCGCAGTTTAGACTGGGTCATATTGAAGTGTGTGTGTGTGTGTGTGTGTGCGCAGTTTAGACTGGGTCATATTGAAGTGTGTGTTAAGAATGTGTGCTGCAGGCAGACCTTCATCATGGCCCGCGGGCCGAGGCAAGTCCGGATCACATCAGCGATCGCCTGAAACACAAGTCACATTTATTTATTAAAATAGCACATTTAAAACCATCAGTTTCAAATAAATAAATCAGCAATCAATTGAAGACTTCATTATACACGGGTTAAAGAAACATCTAAACACATCAGCACCATGAGCGAGTACCCGGTTCAGGTTGCAGGGACTTATTTCTGATTAAATACCAAACCTTTAATGAATATTGGGAAACTCTTAATATAACTCTATTATAGTCTATATGACTCAGCAGCGTGTAACATCCTGACAGCATTTCAAAGTAAGAGCACGCAGTCTGAGCTTTGATACGATGCAGAAACACGGACCTTAGCGGCGCCGATGTTCCCCGTCTGGACCTTACGGCCCGACTCCCTCTTCATGTTCTGGTCTGTGAGGAAGAGAAAACATGTATTAATACAGAAGGTAAGAGTCGTGACGTCTGTCCAGAGAGAGACATGTGACCCAGGAGGTGCATGAAGCTCTCATTAACCCATGGGACACATCGTGGCTACAGAGACAACACTGCTGTTGGTTATTAAATACTAACAATGATAGCATTACACCAGATTAAGGGAACATATGTTAAAGTGCTGAATTTACTATAATAAACACTGGAATGAAATCAATAATTCAAACATTTATCCAAGAAAATGATAAGCTAGAATGTTATTTTAATGATGAACTTTTAGCTTCCTCTGTAGTCTGTCCTCAGGCCGTTACACTTTACTATCTTTAGTTATTTAAAGAAGAACTCCGAGAACTATAATAATCCATATCCTCTGCACACAGGTGAGTCAGGAGTTGATATAGTACGGTAGTTTATCAAACATATATCTTATAAACAGGATCAGCGCCGCCACAGTACTGTCTCTAGAAACACCCTGACTCAGATATAAACGAGTCACTGGAACAGACGCTCACCTCCTCTGGGTTAGCACTTATATATTAAATATTAGTGTTAGCCCTGAAGGATCAGTGTGACGCAGTTGAATTAATGATCAAAAGTGAAAGAAAGGTATGTTTAATAAATGTGTTGGAAGTGATGCTTGTTGAAAGCCTGAGATAAAGAAGAGCTTCATTGATCCCACTGTGTGAAATGTTTCTGTTGCAGCAGAAAGGCATTGTTCATCAGAGACATTAAAAGAAATAAACAATCCAAAATATAAACATCTCATTAGAAATAAAATAGCATTCAATTTAAACCAACAATAATATAATATCTACTAACAATTTAACATGACAATGACTATTAATAACAGACTTTATACTTCCCATAACCAGCCTGTTAGCACCATGACAGCAGCTGGTAGCAGCTCATTCATATATATTATGGGATGGTTTCTCAGTGAGGGTGTGGCTGACTGCAGCACATTGTGTTAGCATTAGCTCTGTTAGCTCTCACTCTTTGTAAACACATCTGAAAACACTGCTCACCTAAAGCTATTCAATTATAAAAAAATAAAAACATTTACACGCAATGAGGCTAACTGAGGATGCTAAAGTGTTAGCTTAGCATGATGCTGGATGACTGCGCGTTTATCCGGCTAACAAAGACACTGGAGAACAGTGAATATCACCCGGGATATGAAGTGTGTTTCCTGCACAGATCTGTTAGATACCTTGCACATACAGTGTGTATATTAAACAGATAGTGTCTGAATAACAGTCACATTAAAGTAGGTTGTTAGCACCGTCAGGGGCTAGCTGCTAGCTCCAACCATCTCGGTTTTATGGTGAATAAAGTGTCGCCTTTTTAAAAACAGTTTCAAAAACATCCAAAGAGTCATTTAAAATCTAACTGATTATAGACAAAGACGGAATAAATACATACTTAATAACGTATTAAACCATCTCAGAATAAGGAGTGATGGAAAGTAACAGCTTAGTCAAGTATTGTATTTAACTACTTTTTTTAATATATTTGTAATTTAATATTTGTATTTATTTAACGGCTTCTCTATTCTTCCACTCAAATACATTTCAAAAGGCAAATACTGTAGTTTTTACTGCATTTATAAACTCTCAGTGACTTTGCTAACATATAACAGACCCGATGTTCTGTATATATGGGATTAGCCGCTCCGTGATGCTAACAGTTAGCAGTTAGCCACATGGTTAGCTGTTAGCCGGTTAGCTCAGTGATGTTAACCCGATTAGGATTTAGCATATAGCCACATTAGCTCCGTTAGCTCCGGTTCCTCTTTGTGTCGCAGCCCGGCAGCTCTCCCGGTTACCGGCTACACATCTCGCCGATAATCACCACACACATCCCCCCCGTCAGAGAATACATGTTAAAGTATATTTAAAGTATTTATCGGTACTTACTGAGCACTAAAACCTGCTGGCCCATCATTTTGACAGCGCGTGCAGGATCTTCAGACTGGAAGGTTCTGGGAGGCACGAGGAGAAGGAGGCATGAAGGCTCGGGGGCGGGAAAACAACCGCAGGTCTGACCAATCAGCAGAGGGCATCAGTGTGATTGACAGGCGCGTTCACCAATCGGGTGAATGAGCTGAAAGGGTTAAAGTGTTAACGGGCTCAGCCTTTTATGGTGAGAACCAACCGGACTCCATTTGGAGTTTACATGATGCAGAATTCACTTTATCATGTTTGTTTTTAATAATGACTGTTATTCAAGAAGACATGTCATCACTAAACATTCATTCAGATGTTATTATGGTGTAATACAGGTTGTGATGTGATGTGTTTACAGATATGAAGTCATGTAGATGTTATATTTAGTTAGAAAGAATGAAATATTGTCCTGTTATGTGTGTGATGTGTGTGTGTGTGTGTGCGTGTGTGTGTGTGTGTGTGTGTGTGTGTGTGTGTGTGTGTGTGTGTGTGTGTGTGTGTGTGGTACCATTTCAGCCAGCTCTGTGTACACCAGCTCCAGCTTCTTGCAGTGTGTGTGTGTGTGTGTGTGTGTGTGTGTTGTGTGTGTGTGTGTGTGTGTGTGTTGTGTGTGTGTGTGTGTGTGTGTGTGTGTGTGTGGTGTGTGTGTGTGAACTGATCACAGACCCCAGTGTGGTTGTGAAGGCCAACATCACAACACCTCAGGAAGAGACTGTGGAACTGCACAGAGACTCTGTAAGGAGGGTTCTGCTCAGCATGAAGCAGTGTGAGATCAGGCAGCACTGGTGTGGACTCAGATTACAGGGAAAGCTAGCCTGTTTGGGGTTTGCTGACCACTCAGTCTCACACTCAGTGTTTAAGAACGCCGCTGTTGGTGAGGATGTTCTGACATTTACCATCAAAGCAAGACTGCAGGTATTACCTACTAAGTACAATCTGTCCACCTGGTACCCTCACATTCACACTCCATTCTGTTTAAACCATCAGGATTCACAAAAACACCTAGAATCCATTGCACACATAACAAATGGATGTAATGCATACAAACGCCTGTACATAGCCCGTCATGACCGTATTGTGGACATTGTGTCTGATGCGGTACAAAACATCTTACCATCTAGCGCAGCAATGTACAAGCACACTAGAGTGCTACCAGAATGGTTTGGTTTTACCAATGATGTCTTTGCTAACATCCCAAATACACCTGATGTTGTTTTTGTTGACACCAACCACAAGGAGGTGCTAATCTTAGAAGTAGGCTGTGCCTTTGACCTGTACATGGACCAGGCTTTCCAGGACAAGTATATCAAATACCAACCACTGCTCGATGTGATAACCAGCTTTGGGTACAAGTGTAGATATAGCATACTCATATTCGGAAGTCTTGGCCATGTATATAAATGCACCATGATTGGTCTGAGAATTGCTGGAATGTCAAAGAGAAAATCCAAACTGCCAAAATTGCTCTGTTTCAGCTTTTATTGGCAGCTTAGCCGTGTGGAGAAGGAGATGCTATGTGTTCCCTTAAGGCTGCTGCTAGCCGTGTGGAGAAGGAGATGCTATGTGTTCCCTTAAGGCTGCTGCTTAGCCGTGTGGAGAAGGAGGTGCTATGTGTTCCCTTAAGGCTGCTGCTAGCCGTGTGGAGAAGGAGTGCTATGTGTTCCCTTAAGGCTGCTGCTAGCCGTGTGGAGAAGGAGATGCTATGTGTTCCCTTAAGGCTGCTGCTTAGCCGTGTGGAGAAGGAGGTGCTATGTGTTCCCTTAAGGCTGCTGCTAGCCGTGTGGAGAAGGAGATGCTATGTGTTCCCTTAAGGCTGCTGCTTAGCCGTGTGGAGAAGGAGATGCTATGTGTTCCCTTAAGGCTGCTGCTTAGCCGTGTGGAGAAGGAGGTGCTATGTGTTCCCTTAAGGCTGCTGCTTAGCCGTTGGAGAAGGAAGTGCTATGTGTTCCTTAAGGCTGCTGCTTAGCCGTGTGGAGAAGGAGATGCTATGTGTTCCCTTAAGGCTGCTGCCTAGCCGTGTGGAGAAGGAGGTGCTATGTTCCCTTAAGGCTGCTGCCTAGCCGTGTGGAGAAGGAGGTGCTATGTGTTCCCTTAAGGCTGCTGCTAGCCGTGTGGAGAAGGAGGTGCTATGTGTTCCCTTAAGGCTGCTGCTTAGCCGTGTGGAGAAGGAGGTGCTATGTGTTCCCTTAAGGCTGCTGCCTAGCCGTGTGGAGAAGGATGCTATGTTTCCCTTAAGGCTGCTGCCTAGCCGTGTGGAGAAGGAGGTGCTATGTGTTCCCTTAAGGCTGCTGCTTAGCCGTGTGGAGAAGGATGCTATGTGTTCCCTTAAGGCTGCTGCTTAGCCGTGTGGAGAAGGAGGTGCTATGTGTTCCCTTAAGGCTGCTGCCTAGCCGTGTGGAGAAGGAGATGCTATGTGTTCCCTTAAGGCTGCTGCTAGCCGTGTGGAGAAGGAGATGCTATGTGTTCCCTTAAGGCTGCTGCTTAGCCGTGTGGAGAAGGAGATGCTATGTATTCCCTTAAGGCTGCTGCTTAGCCGTGTGGAGAAGGAGATGCTATGTGTTCCCTTAAGGCTGCTGCTAGCCGTGTGGAGAGGAGGTGCTATGTGTTCCCTTAAGGCTGCTGCTAGCCGTGTGGAGAAGGAGGTGCTATGTGTTCCCTTAAGGCTGCTGCTTAGCCGTGTGGAGAAGGAGATGCTATGTTCCCTTAAGGCTGCTGCTTAGCCGTGTGGAGAAGGAGGTGCTATGTGTTCCTTAAGGCTGCTGCTTAGCCGTGTGGAGAAGGATATGCTATGTGTTCCCTTAAGGCTGCTGCCTAGCCGTGTGGAGAAGGAGATGCTATGTGTTCCCTTAAGGCTGCTGCCTAGCCGTGTGGAGAAGGAGATGCTATTGTTCCCTTAAGGCTGCTGCCTGCCGTGTGGAGAAGGAGATGCTATGTGTTCCCTTAAGGCTGCTGCCTAGCCGTGTGGAGAAGGAGATGTTATGTGTTCCCTTAAGGCTGCTGCTAGCCGTGTGGAGAAGGAGATGTTATTGTTCCCTTAAGGCTGCTGCTAGCCGTGTGGAGAAGGAGATGTTATGTGTTCCCTTAAGGCTGCTGCTAGCCGTGTGGAGAAGGATGTTATGTGTTCCCTTAAGGCTGCTGCCTAGCCGTGTGGAGAAGGAGATGTTATGTGTTCCCTTAAGGCTGCTGCTAGCCGTGTGGAGAAGGAGATGTTATGTTCCCTTAAGGCTGCTGCCTAGCCGTGTGGAGGAGATGTTATTGTTCCCTTAAGGCTGCTGCCTAGCCGTGTGGAGAAGGAGATGTTATGTGTTCCCTTAAGGCTGCTGCCTAGCCGTGTGGAGAAGGAGATGTTATGTGTTCCCTTAAGGCTGCTGCCTAGCCGTGTGGAGAAGGAGATGTATGTGTTCCCTTAAGGCTGCTGCTAGCCGTGTGGAGAAGGAGATGTTATGTGTTCCCTTAAGGCTGCTGCCTAGCCGTGTGGAGGAGATGTTATGTGTTCCCTTAAGGCTGCTGCCTAGCCGTGTGGAGAAGGAGATGTTATGTGTTTCCCTTAAGTGTTCTGTGCTGCTTAGCCCCGATATATTTGATTCCCTGTCTTATGTAATATAATTTGTGGAACCAAATAAATATTTGTGTGTGTGTGTGTGTGTGTGTGTGTGTGTGTGTGTGTGTGTGTGTGTGTGTGTAGACCTGAGGCCTGTACTACGAAGCTGGATTTTCGCGAGGTAACTTCAGGGGTAACTCTGGGTTTCCGGTCCTACGGGGTGTAGTCTCTATTTTAACCTGTATAATGAAATATTGTCCTGAGTTGGAGACAATAGGGTTATTACATATTAATATCAAGTAGGGTTTGAGTGAGGATTGAATATGTAATTCTTAGTGTGAGTTAAGAGTTTATAATGTTATTCTAAATGAAAGTAGTTCATATTTAATACCTGTTGTTTGTATACAGTTTACTACACACTGAATATAACTGCAACCTGTTTCTATAGTTAGATCAGTACACAGACTCCGGGTTATTTCCGTCCGTTTTATTAAATATTCCTAAGGCTCAGATTTTTCACAAAATACAAAAACATGAAGTTTAAATAAAAGATTTGTCAAAAATACAAAAACACAGATTGACATAAATCAATAAAGAGGTCAGCATTAAATAAACATCAATAACAGTGAAGTAGTGACAGGAAGTGAAATTACAATTAATACATCTGTAAAATAAAAAATAAAAAATAACTTAAAAATAAGTCAAAGTTGAAATAATAAAGTCTCAAAAACTGAACCAATAAAAAAAAGATCAAATAGATCATCATTTAATTGACATGGGGGGGGGGGTGTTTCTCTTTTGAAAAGACCCAAAGGAAAGGACTCATACGTACAAAAAGACATGTTTCAATCTCAAATATCATTCACTACGTTTCCCAGAATGCCTTTCAACGTCCCCAAAAACCTGCAAAGTGACCACGCCCCCTTTCACATGCACATCTCAATAAATAAATCAATAAAAAAACATAATTTAGAAGTGTCTCTCGGTCCGTTGTCATGGAGACGGGGTGCAGTCTCTTCTGATTGGATGATGGAGGCGTGTCAGAGCACGGGCTGTAGTCTCTTCTGATAGGACGATGGAGGCGTGTCAGAGCTCGACCTTCGCCCCCCCGACTCTCAGCCGATGAGTCGATTCGCTCTTCAGGAACTTCAGGAAGTCTCTGAGCTCCCGCCCCCCCTGAGGAGAGACAATCACATGTATTATTAATGATCCAATCAGGATTAGATAAGAGCGTCATGTGATGAAGGTCAGAGGTTCCTACAGAGTCTCTATCACTCCATAAAAAGTCCTTCCTGTTGGATCTATCTATATATTGATATCTGACATGATGTAGTGACAGGTGTGTGTTCACCTCGTATCTGATTGGCTCGTCCTTCCTGCCGGCCCGGGCCAGGTAGATGGTGGGATACCTGCAGAGAGAGGGATAGTGTTTATATACACAGTACACTCACATGTATATATTGTTATATATTCATGTGGAACAGGAGCTCACCCCTGCACGTCGTATCCGTTGGGGACGTCGTTGTCGCCGGCGTTCATCCGGGCGATCACGATGTTGGGATTAGAGGAAAGCTGACCACATGCAGGTAACATAAACACACAGGTAAACATAAACAAAAACATTATGATAACACACCTCCGGCTGCAGGTGAGCAGAAAAACATGGGGCATTCTGGGAAGTTTTCTAGTTCGAAAATTACATTTTTAACAGAAACGTTGGACATGTTTATATTAATACGTAAACGTCCCTCAGTGTACCGTGTGTGTGTGTGTGCTGTGTGAGTACCGTGTGAGTACTGTGTGTGTGAGTGCTGTGTGATTGCTGTGTGAGTACCGTGTGTGTGTGTGCTGTGTGAGTACTGTGTGTGAGTACTGTGTGTGTGAGTGCTGTGTGAGTGCTGTGTGTGTGTGTGTGTATGTGCGTGTGTGAGTACTGTGTGAGTGCTGTGTGAGTACCGTGTGTGTGTGTGCTGTGTGAGTACTGTGTGTGAGTACTGTGTGTGTGTGCTGTGTGAGTACTGTGTGAGTGCTGTGTGAGTACCGTGTGTGTGTGTGCTGTGTGAGTACTTTGTGTGTGTGCTGTGTGAGTACTGTGTGAGTGCTGTGTGAGTACTGTGTGTGTGTGTGCTGTGTGAGTGCTGTGTGAGTACTGTGTGTATGTGTGTTGCTGTGTGAGTACTGTGTGTGTGTGTATGTGTGTGTGTGCTGTGTGAGTGCTGTGTGAGTGCTGTGTGTGTGTGTATGTGGTGTGTGTGAGTGCTGTGTGAGTACTGTGTGTGGTGTATGTGTGTGTGTGTGGTGTACCGTCTCAGCCACTCTGTGTACACCGGCTCAGCTTCTTGCAGTGAGAACAGGATCGAGAGTAGAACTGGATCAGAACGTCTCTCTCCGGGCTGTTGACCAGATCGTCAAAATTCTCCGCTACCACCGTCTGAGGATTATTTAATAATAAAGTGTATTAGCTCTCCCTCATTGGCTGACATCACCGGCTCTCCTCTCATTGGCTGACATCACCAGGCTCTCCTCTCATTGGCTGACAGGTAAACTCACCTTGACTGCAGCAGAGTTCCTCTCAGGGATCGGTCAGACTTTATGAAACGCTTCAAACGACCTGCAAAATAATCGTTCAGAAACCTCTCCAAGGACTGCCCGTCCCTCCTGAAACACACACACACACACATTTAGCCTGGTTGGGCCTGGTTACGTCCGTGAACTCCTCTCATGGTGTAATATTTAGCCTGGTTGGGCCTGGTTAATATTTAGCCTGGTTACGTACGTGAACTCCTCTCGGTGTAATATTTAGCCTGGTTGGGCCTGGTTATGTACGTGAACTCCTCTCATGTTTAGCCTGGTTGGGCCTGGTTAATATTTAGCCTGGTTTGGCCTGGTTACGTACGTGAACTCCTCTCTCATGTTTAGCCTGGTTTGGCCTGGTTAATATTTAGCCTGGTTGGCCTGGTTCGTACGTGAACTCCTCTCTCATGTTTAGCCTGGTTGGGCCTGGTTAATATTTAGCCTGGTTGGGCCTGGTTACGTGCGTGAACTCCTCTCTCATGTTTAGCCTGGTTAGGCCTGGTTAATATTTAGCCTGGTTGGGCCTGGTTAATATTTAGCCTGGTTGGGCCTGGTTACGTACGTGAACTCCTCTCTCATGTTTAGCCTGGTTAATATTTTAGCCTGGTTGGGCCTGGTTACGTACATGAACTCCTCTCATGTTTAGCCTGGTTGGGCCTGGTTAATATTTAGCCTGGTTGGGCCTGGTTACGTACGTGAACTCCTCTCTCATGTTTAGCCTGGTTGGGCCTGGTTAATATTTAGCCTGGTTGGGCCTGGTTACGTACGTGAACTCCTCTCTCATGTTTAGCCTGGTTGGGCCTGGTTAATATTTAGCCTGGTTGGGCCTGGTTACGTCCGTGAACTCCTCTCTCATGTTTAGCCTGGTTGGGCCTGGTTAATATCTAGCCTGGTTGGGTCTGGTTACTTACGTGAACTCCTCTCTCATGTTTAGCCTGGTTGGGCCTGGTTACGTACGTGAACTCCTCTCATGTTTAGCCTGGTTGGGCCTGGTTAATATTTAGCCTGGTTGGGCCTGGTTACGTACGTGAACTCCTCTCTCATGTTTAGCCTGGTTGGGCCTGGTTAATATCTAGCCTGGTTGGGCCTGGTTACGTACGTGAACTCCTCTCTCATGTTTAGCCTGGTTGGGCCTGGTTAATATTTAGCCTGGTTGGGCCTGGTTACGTACGTGAACTCCTCTCCCATGTTTAGCCTGGTTGGGCCTGGTTAATATCTAGCCTGGTTGGGCCTGGTTACGTACGTGAACTCCTCTCTCATGTTTAGCCTGGTTGGGCCTGGTTAATATTTAGCCTGGTTGGGCCTGGTTACGTACGTGAACTCCTCTCATGTTTAGCCTGGTTGGGCCTGGTTAATATTTAGCCTGGTTGGGCCTGGTTACGTACGTGAACTCCTCTCTCATGGTGTACTTGTGGCCCAGTTTGGTCCGGATCGTGACGAAGGGCAGTTCTCCTCCGTCAGATGTTCCCAGGCCGAAGTCCTCCTCCAGCTCAGACAGGAAGTCCTTCTTATTGGCTACTGAGAAAAACAGGCCCCGCCCAGAAAACGTTGACGCCATCTTCATCACCCTAGCAACGAGACACAAGAGGCGGGCTTAACAACATAAAACTTTACACGGGTAAGAAGGTTGTCAAGTGTGTTGACCTGTACGTGTTTACCTGTGTGTGTTCACCTGTGTGTGTGACCTGTGTGTATTGACCTGTGTGTGTTCACCTGTGTGTGTGTTGACCTGTGTGTGTGTTGACCTGGGTGTGTGTGTGTTCACCTGTGTGTGTTTACCTGGGTGTGTTGACCTGTGTGTATTGACCTGTTTGTGTTCACCTGTGTATGTTCACCTGTGTGTGTTTACCTGGGTGTGTTTACCTGGGTGTGTTTACCTGGGTGTGTTCACCTGGGTGTGTTTACCTGTGTGTTCACCTGGGTGTGTTCACCTGGGTGTGTTTACCTGGGTGTGTTTACCTGGGTGTGTTCACCTGGGTGTGTTTTACCTGTGTGTTCACCTGGGTGTGTTCACCTGGGTGTGTTTACCTGTTCCTCCAGTAGTTGGACCCCCTGGGGTTGTGT
>JAAKFY010000026.1:888300-900800 GCA_011823955.1 Dissostichus mawsoni
CACACACACCCACACACACACACACACACACACACACACACACACCACACACACACACACACACACACACACACACACACACACACAGTAAGGTAGGGATGGTACATAACAGGTGAGGTAAACCAAGAGACGTGACATGATCTAATGTGACCTCGCTTTACTAAACTCAGGTAAGGCTAGGTACGTTCCGTCCTGCTGGCACTGACTCCACATCTCTGCATCGTGATGGAAGGACAAAGTCAGTAGGACGATGTAACATAGCCTCATAGAGAAGGATAACGAGACGCTGAGGTGATCGTGTGGTTATGAACGCGGGGTGATCGTGGCGTTATGAACACGGGGCGTATCAATGTGGTTATGAACGCGGGGTGATCTTACCGACCACACTGGCGTCGTAGTGTTTGATGAAGGTCTGCAGCTCGTCTTCAGTCTGCAGGAGAACAGAGTCCGGACCCGTCTGCTTCTTCATGTGCTGATAGATCCCATCTATATACACACACACACACACACACACACACACACACACACACACACACACACACACACACACACACACACACACACACACACACACACACACACACACACACACACACACACACACACACACACACACACACACACACACACACACACACACACACACACACACACACACACACACACACACACACACACACACACACACACACACACACACACACACACCACACACACACACACACACAACACACACACACACACACCCACACCCCTGTTCAGCACACCTGTGTGATTGTATTCTGTGTGTGTGTGTGTGTGTTACCTGCAGAGCGGGGTCCGTCGTAGGGGCCGGAGTCTCTCCCGTTCCTAAAGATCTTCAGCGTGGGGTAACCCGACACTCCGAACCGCCCACACACCTCCAGGTTAGCTGTGCAGTCCACCTGAGGACAGGTGAGAGACAGGTGAGAGAGGAGAGACAGGTGAGAGAGGAGAGACAGGTGAGAGACAGAGTGAGAGAGGAGAGACAGGTGAGAGAGGAGAGACAGGTGAGAGAGACAGGTGAGAGAGGAGAGACAAGTGAGAGAGACAGGTGAGAGAGGAGAGACAGGTGAGAAAGGTGAGAGAGGAGAGACAGGTGAGACACAGGTGTGAGAGAGAGAGACAGGTGAGAGAGGTAATGATGATGATGGGGATGATGAGTGTGTTTACCTTTGCCAGCTGCACGGTTCCCTTCAATCTGGTCGCTGCCTTCTCAAAATCTGGAGCTAACTTCTTACAGTGACCACACCTGAGGAGGAGGAGGAGGAGGAGGAAGAAGAAGATGAAGAGGAGGAGGAAGATGATGATGAAGGTTAGCAGCATCACAGACCCGGTTATGTGCATGAATGTTGAGCTACCTATGCTAATGCTTACAGTTACCATTGTTTACATTAAGAGCTAGCTATGCTAAGCTAACGGTTACCATGGAGCGTAGAACGTCACCAGCAGGGTCTCGTGTTCCGCGGACAGGTAGTCGAAGTCCGCGTCACTGAGCTCGAGTACATCTCTGCGCGAGGACCCCGGCGCGGGAACACAAGACAGCAGCGCGAGCGCGAGGAGGCGGGCACGAGCCTCCATCACGGAGAGAACCGGGAGGAAAAGATTTCTGATGAAAGAAATAGACCGTTAGACACACCGGGGAGTGATGACGTCACCTGCCGCGTTTCCGGTTACAGGTTTCAAAATAAGATGAGATACTTTATTTATTACAGGCATTGATTAGAGGGACACATATTTACAGATAACACAAACATCACATATATCTCTGTGGTTTGTAGCTTTATAGATTTCCTGCTAATCTGATGCTTCACATAAATAAAGTTTCTCTTGATCTTATTGTGAAGGCACAGCTACTACTTCCGGTGCTCGCCTCTGAAACAGATCCTCTCTCCAGCTGTCAGATGAAGGGCGGGGCGTAAAGAGAAAATACGGCAATGTTTTCTCTGATTGGTGCAGAGCGCTTAGAGGTGACGTTCTGGTTGGTCCAAGGAGCTGTCAATCACAGAGCGCCCCCTGCAGCAAGGAGGCAATGTTAAAATAGTAATAATTATTAAATCCCTGAAATGTTAAATATATAATCTACAGAGGAAATATCCAGTGATGATAAATAATACATCTAGTGGTTTAAATCACTGTTGAATTAAATAATCTAAGTTAATTAAATATCTAAATATATTTTCTAACGGACGATAAACATTAATAAGACTTTAGTACTTTATTCTCTATTTCTCTTTTGTATTTATTTAGGAATTATGTATTTTAGTAATCTGAATAAATAGATGTATTGATCCGTTAAATAAAGTAAATCAGGGAGAAATGTAAAAATATTAGATTGAAGCGGTCGACCTTCATTCCTATTCAATATAAATAAATGAACACGTTTCCATCAAACCTGAAATTAAATCCTTGATTGAATGAAGGGAAAAAACAGTTCATTTGTTTTTCTCAATGTTATTACAGTGTAATAACATTGAGAAAAACAAATGAACTGTAATAACAGGTGTAATAACAGGTGTAATAACAGGTTATCATCGCAGGTTATCATCGCAGAAACTCCGTTCAAACATCAACACGTTCAGCTCGGTCAGGAATCGATGGCTATTACTTTTCTCATCATAACTTTCATAATTCCAGAGATACATCCCATAATACATCCCATTTTAACATGGAGTCAATGGAGGAAAATCTTCAGACTTTAACAATCTTCATGCAACTTCAACTGCTAACTGCTCCTTCTTCAACTGCTAACTGCTCCTTCTTCAAACTGCTATGCTCCTTATTCAACTGCTAACTGCTCCTTCTTCAACTGCTAACTGTTCCTTCTTCAACTGCTAACTGCTCCTTCTCAACTGCTAACTGCTCCTTCTTCACTGCTAACTGTCCTTCTTCAACTGCTAACTGCTCCTTCTCCAACTGCTAAACTGCTCCTTCATCAACTGCTAACTGCTCTTCTCCAACTGCTAACTGCTCCTTCATCAACTGCTAACTGCTCCTTCTCCAACTGCTAACTGCTCCTTCTCAACTGCTAACTGCTCCTTTCTTCAACTGCTAACTGCTCCTTCTTCAACTGCTAACTGCTCCTTCTTCAACTGCTAACTGCTCCTTCTTAACTGCTAACTGCTCCTCTTCAACTGCTAACTGCTCCTTCTTCAACTGCTAACTGCTCCTTCTTCAACTGCTAACTGCTCCTTCTTCAACTGCTAACTGCTCCTTCTTCAACTGCTAACTGTCCTTCTTCAACTGCTAACTGCTCCTTCTTCAACTGCTAACTGCTCCTTCTTCAACTGCTAACTGCTCCTTCATCAACTGCTACTGCTCTTCTTCAACTGCTAACTGCTCCTTCTTCAACTGCTAACTGCTCCTCTCCACTGCTCCTTCTCCAACTGCTCCTTCTTCAAACTGCCAACTGCTCCTTCTTCACTGCTAACTGCTCTCCTCACTGCTCCTTCTTCAACTGCTCCTTCTTTCAACTGCCAACTGCTCCTTCTTCAACTGCTAACTGCTCCTTCTTCAACTGCTAACTGCTCCTTCTTCAACTGCTAACGCTCTTCTTCAACTGCTAATGCCTTTCAACTGCTACTGCTCCTTCTTCAACTGCTAACTCCCTTCATCAATGCTAACTGCTCCTTCATCAACTGCTAACTGCTCCTTCTTCAACTGCTAACTGCTCCTTCTTCAACTGCAACTGCTCCTTCTCCAACTGCTCCTTTCAACTGCTCCTTCTTCAACTGCCAACTGCTCCTTCTCAACTGCTAACTGCTCCTTCTTCAACTGCTCCTTCTTCAACTGCCAACTGCTCCTTCTTCCAACTGCTCCTTCTCAACTGCTAACTGCTCTTCTTCAACTGCTAACTGTCTTCTCAACTGCTAATGCTCCTTCTTCAACTGCTAACTGCTCCTTCTTCAACTGCTAACTGCTCCTTCATCAACTGCTAACTGCTCCTTCATCAACTGCTAACTGCTCCTTCTTCAACTGCTAACTGCTCCTTCTTCAACTGCTAACTGCTCCCTTCATTCAACTGCTAACTGCTCCTTCTTCAACTGCTAACTGCTCCTTCATCAACTGCTAACTGCTCCTTCTTCAACTGCTAACTGCTCCTTCTTCAACTGCTAACTGCTCCTTCTTCAACGCTAACTGCTCTTCATCAACTGCTAACTGCTCCTTCTTCAACTGCTAACTGCTCCTTCTTCAACTGCTAACTGCTCCTTCTTCAACTGCTAACTGCTCCTTCATCAATGCTAACTGCTCCTCTTCAACTGCTAACTGCTTCTCACTGCTAACTGCTCCTCTTCAACTGCTAACTGCTCCTTCTTCAACTGTTAACTGCTCCTTCTTCAACTGCTACTGCTCCTTCTCCAACTGCTCTTCTTCAACTGCTCCTTCTTCAACTGCTAACTGCTCCTCTTCAACTGCTCCTTCTTCAACTGCTAACTGCTCCTTCTTCAACTGCTCCTTCTCCAACTGCCAACTGCTAACTGCTCCTTCTTCAACTGCTCCTTCTCCAACTGCCAACTGCTCCTTCTTCAACTGCTAACTGCTCCTTCTTCAACTGCTCCTTCTCCAACCTTCTTCAACTGCTAACTGCTCCTTCTTCAACTGCTAACTGCTCCTCTTCAAACTGCTAACTGCTCCTTCTTCAACTGCTAACTGCTCCTTCTTCAACTGCAACTGCTCCTTCTCCAACTGCTAACTGCTCCTCTTCAACGCTAACTGCTCCTTCATCAACTGTTAACTGCTCCTTCATCAACTGCTAACTGCTCCTTCTTCAACTGCTAACTGGCTCCTTCTCCAACTGCTAACTGCTCCTTCTTCAACTGCTAACTGCTCCTTCATCAACTGCTAACTGCTCTTCTCCAACTGCTAACTGCTCCTTCTTCCAACTGCTAACTGCTCCTTCTTCAACTGCTTAACTGCGCCTTCTCAACTGCTAACTGCTCCTTCTCAACTGCTAAGACTCTTCTCCAACTGCTAACTGCTCTTCTTCAACTGCTAACTGCTCCTTCTTCAACTGCTAACTGCTCCTTCTCCAACTGCTAACTGCTCCTTCATCAACTGTTAACTGCTCCTTCATTCAACTGCTAACTGCTCCTCTCAACTGCTAACTGCTCCTTCTCCAACTGCTAACTGCTCCTTCATCAACTGCTAACTGCTCCTTCTTCAACTGCTAACTGCTCCTTCTTCAACTGCTAACTGCTCCTTCTTCAACTGCTAACTGCTCCTTCTCAACTGCTAACTGCTCCTCTCAACTGCTAACTGCTCCTCTTCAACTGCTAACTGCTCCTTCTTCAACTGTTAACATGCTCCTTCATCAACTGCTAACTGCTCTTCTTCAACTGCTAACTGCTCCTTCTTCAACTGCTAACTGCTCCTTCTTCAACTGTTAACTGCTCCTTCATCAACTGCTAACTGCTCTTCTTCAACTGCTAACTGCTCCTTTTCAACTGCTAACTGCTCCTTCTTCAACTGTTAACTGCTCCTTCTTCAACTGCTAACTGCTCCTTCTTCAACTGTTAACTGCTCCTTCATCAACTGCTAACTGCTCCTTCTTCAACTGCTAACTGCTCCTTCTCCAACTGCTAACTGCTCCTTCTTCAACTGCTCACTGCTCCTTCATCAACTGCTAACTGCTCCTTCATCAACTGCTAACTGCTCCTTCTTCAACTGCTAACTGCTCTTCTTCAACTGCTAACTGCTCCTTCTTCAACTGCTAACTGCTCCTTCTTCAACTGTTAACTGCTCCTTCATCAACTGCTAACTGCTCCTTCTTCAACTGCTAACTGCTCCTTTCCAACTGCTAACTGCTCCTTCTTCAACTGCTCACTGCTCCTTCATCAACTGCTAACTGCTCCTTCATCAACTGCTAACTGCTCCTTCTTCAACTGCTAACTGTTCCTTCTTCAACTGCTCCTTCTCAACTGCTCCTTCTTCAACTGCTCCTCTCCAACTGCTAACTGCTCCTTCTTCAACTGCTAACTGCTCCTTCTCAACTGCTAACTGCTCCTTCTTCAACTGCTAACTGCTCCTTCTCCAACTGCTAACTGCTCCTTCTTCAAACTGCACTGCTCCTTCTTCAACTGCTAACTGCTCCTTCTCAACTGCTAACTGCTCCTTCTTCAACTGCTAACTGCTCCTTCTTCAACTGCTCAACTGCTCCTTCTTCAACTGCTACTGCTCCTTCTTCAACTGTTAACTGTCCTTCATCAACTGCTAATGCTCCTTCTTCAACTGCTAACTGCTCCTTCTTCAACTGCTAACTGCTCCTTCTTCAACTGTTAACTGCTCCTTCTTCAACTGCTAACTGCTCCTTCTTCAACTGCTAACTGCTCCTTCTTCAACTGCTAACTGCTCCTTCTTCAACTGTAACTGCTCCTTCTTCAACTGCTAACTGCTCCTTCTTCAACTGTTAACTGCTCCTTCATCACGCTAACTGCTCCTTCTTCAACTGCTAACTGCTCCTTCTCCAACTGCTAACTGCTCCTTCTTCAACTGTTAACTGCTCCTTCTTCAACTGCTAACTGCTCCTTCTTCAACTGTTAACTGCTCCTTCATCAACTGCTAACTGCTCCTTCTTCAACTGCTCACTGCTCCTTCATCAACTGCTAACTGCTCCTTCATCAACTGCTAACTGCTCCTTCTTCAACTGCTAACTGCTCCTTCTTCAACTGCTAACTGCTCTTCTTCAACTGCTAACTGCTCCTTCTTCAACTGTTACTGCTCCTTCATCAACTGCTAACTGCTCCTTCTTCAACTGCTAACTGCTCCTTCTCCAACTGCTAACTGCTCCTTCTTCAACTGCTCACTGCTCCTTCATCAACTGCTAAACTGCTCCTTCTTCAACTGCTAACTGTTCCTTCTTCAACTGCTAACTGCTCCTTCTTCAACTGCTAACTGCTCCTTCTTCAACTGCTAACTGCTCCTTCTTCAACTGCTAACTGCTCCTTCTTCAACTGCTAACTGCTCCTTCTTCAACTGCTAACTGCTCCTTCTTCAACTGCTAACTGCTCCTTCTTCAACTGCTAACTGCTCCTTCTCAACTGCTAACTGCTCCTTCTTCAACTGCTAACTGCTCCTTCTTCAACTGCTAACTGCTCCTTCTTCAACTGCTAACTGCTCCTTCTTCAACTGCTAACTGTTCCTTCTTAAACTGCTCCTTCTTCAACTGCTCCTTCTTCAACTGCTCCTTCTCCAACTGCCAACTGCTAACTGCTCCTTCTTCAACTGCTCCTCTCCAACTGCAACTGCTCCTTCTTCAACTGCTAACTGCTCCTTCTTCAACTGCTCCTTCTCCAACTGCCAACTGCTCCTTCTTCAACTGCTAACTGCTCCTTCTTCAACTGCTAACTGCTCCTTCTTCAACTGCTAACTGCTCCTTCTTCAACTGCTAACTGCTCCTCTTCAACTGCTAACTGCTCCTTCTCCAACTGCTAACTGCTCCTTCTTCAACTGCTAACTGCTCCTTCATCAACTGTTAACTGCTCCTTCATCAACTGCTAACTGCTCCTTCTTCAACTGTAACTGCTCCTTCTCCAACTGCTAACTGCTCCTTCTTCAACTGCTAACTGCTCCTTCATCAACTGCTAACTGCTCCTTCTCCAACTGCTAACTGCTCCTTCTCCAACTGCTAACTGCTCCTTCTTCAACTGCTAACTGCCCTTCTCCAACTGCTCCTTCTCCAACTGCTAACTGCTCCTTCTCCAACTGCTAACTGCTCCTTCTTCAACTGCTAACTGCTCCTTCTCCAACTGCTAACTGCTCCTTCATCAACTGTTAACTGCTCCTTCATCAACTGCTAACTGCTCCTTCTTCAACTGCTAACTGCTCCTTCTCCAACTGCTAACTGCTCCTTCATCAACTGCTAACTGCTCCTTCTTCAACTGCTAACTGCTCCTTCTTCAACTGCTAACTGCTCCTTCTTCAACTGCTAACTGCTCCTTCTTCAACTGCTAAACTGCTCCTTCTTCAACTGCTAACTGCTCCTTCTTCAACTGCTAACTGCTCCTTCTTCAACTGTTAACTGCTCCTTCATCAACTGCTAACTGCTCCTTCTCAACTGCTAACTGCTCCTTCTCAACTGCTAACTGCTCCTTCTTCAACTGCTCATGCTCCTTCATCAACTGCTAACTGCTCCTTCATCAACTGCTAACTGCTCCTTCTTCAACTGCTAACTGCTCCTTCTTCAACTGCTAACTGCTCCTTCTTCAACTGCTAACTGCTCCTTCTTCAACTGTTAAACTGCTCCTTCATCAACTGCTAACTGCTCCTTCTTCAACTGCTAACTGCTCCTTCTCCAACTGCTAACTGCTCCTTCTTCAACTGCTCACTGCTCCTTCATCAACTGCTAACTGCTCCTTCATCAACTGCTAACTGCTCCTTCTTCAACTGCTAACTGTTCCTTCTTCAACTGCTAACTGCTCCTTCTTCAACTGCTAACTGCTCCTTCTTCAACTGCTAACTGCTCCTTCTTCAACTGCTAACTGCTCCTTCTTCAACTGCTAACTGCTCCTTCTTCAACTGCTAACTGCTCCTTCTTCAACTGCTAACTGCTCCTTCTTCAACTGCTAACTGCTCCTTCTTCAACTGCTAACTGCTCCTTCTTCAACTGCTAACTGCTCCTTCTTCAACTGCTAACTGCTCTTCTTCAACTGCTAACTGTCCTTCTTCAACTGCTAACTGCTCCTTCTTCAACTGCTAACTGCTCCTTCATCAACTGCTAACTGCTCCTTCTTCAACTGCTAACTGCTCCTTCTTCAACTGCTAACTGCTCCTTCTTCAACTGCTAACTGCTCCTTCTTCAACTGCTAACTGCTCCTTCTTCAACTGCTAACTGTCTCTTCAACTGCTAACTGCTCCTTCTTCAACTGCTAACTGCTCCTTCTTCAACTGCTAATGCTCCTTCTTCAACTGCTAACTGCTCCTTCATCAACTGCTAACTGCTCCTTCTTCAACTGCTAACTGCTCCTTCTTCAACTGCTAACTGCTCCTTCTCCAACTGCTCCTTCTTCAACTGCAACTGCTCCTTCTTCAACTGCTAACTGCTCCTTCTTCAACTGCTAACTGCTCTTCTTCAACTGCTAACTGCTCCTTCTTCAACTGCTAACTCCTTCATCAACTGCTAACTGCTCCTTCATCAACTGCTAACTGCTCCTTCTTCAACTGCTAACTGCTCCTTCTTCAACTGCCAACTGCTCCTTCTCCAACTGCTCCTTTTCAACTGCCAACTGCTCCTTCTTCAACTGCTAACTGCTCCTTCTTCAACTGCTCCTTCTTCAACTGCCAACTGCTCCTTCTTCAACTGCTAACTGCTCCTTCTTCAACTGCTAACTGCTCCTTCTTCAACTGCTAACTGCTCCTTCTTCAACTGCTAACTGCTCCTTCTTCAACTGCTAACTGCTCCTTCATCAACTGCTAACTGCTCCTTCTTCAACTGCTAACTGCTCCTTTTCAACTGCTAACTGCTCCTTCATCAACTGCTAACTGCTCCTTCTTCAACTGCTAACTGCTCCTTCATAAACTGCTAACTGCTCCTTCTTCAACTGCTAACTGCTCCTTCTTCAACTGCTAACTGCTCCTTCTTCAACTGCTAACTGCTTCTTCATCAACTGCTAACTGCTCCTTCATCAACTGTTAACTGCTCCTTCTTCAACTGCTAACTGCTCCTTCTTCAACTGCTAACTGCTCCTTCATCAACTGCTAACTGCTCCTTCTTCAACTGCTAACTGCTCCTTCTTCAACTGCTAACTGCTCCTTCTTCAACTGCTAACTGCTCCTTCTTCAACTGTTAACTGCTCCTTCTTCAACTGCTAACTGCTCCTTCTTCAACTGCTCCTCTTCAACTGCTAACTGCTCCTTCTTCAACTGCCCTTCTTCAACTGCTAACTGCTCCTTCTTCAACTGCTCCTTCTCCAACTGCCAACTGCTAACTGCTCCTTCTTCAACTGCTCCTTCTCCAACTGCCAACTGCTCCTTCTTCAACTGCTAACTGCTCCTTCTTCAACTGCTCCTTCTCCAACTGCTCCTTCTTCAACTGCTAACTGCTCCTTCTCCAACTGCCTTCTTCAACTGCTAACTGCTCCTTCTTCAACTGCTAACTGCTCCTTCTTCAACTGCTAACTGCTCCTTCCCAACTGCTAACTGCTCCTTCTTCAACTGCTAACTGCTCCTTCATCAACTGCTAACTGCTCCTTCTCCAACTGCTAACTGCTCCTTCTCCAACTGCTAACTGCTCCTTCTTCAACTGCTAACTGCTCCTTCTCCAACTGCTAACTGCTCCTTCTCCAACTGCTAACTGCTCCTTCTCCAACTGCTAACTGCTCCTTCTTCAACTGCTAACTGCTCCTTCTTCAACTGCTAACTGCTCCTTCTCCAACTGCTAACTGCTCCTTCATCAACTGTTAACTGCTCCTTCATCAACTGCTAACTGCTCCTTCTCAACTGCTAACTGCTCCTTCTCAACTGCTAACTGCTCCTTCATCAACTGCTAACTGCTCCTTCTCAACTGCTAACTGCTCCTTCTTCAACTGCTAACTGCTCCTTCTTCAACTGCTAACTGCTCCTTCTTCAACTGCTAACTGCTCCTTCTTCAACTGCTAACTGCTCCTTCTTCAACTGCTAACTGCTCCTTCTTCAACTGCTAACTGCTCCTTTTCAACTGCTAACTGCTCCTTCTCAACTGCTAACTGCTCCTTCATCAACTGCTAACTGCTCCTTCTTCAACTGCTAACTGCTCCTTCTTCAACTGCTAACTGCTCCTTCTTCAACTGCTAACTGCTCCTTCTTCAACTGCTAACTGCTCCTTCTTCAACTGCTAACTGCTCCTTCTTCAACTGCTAACTGCTCCTTCTCCAACTGCTAACTGCTCCTTCATCAACTGCTAACTGCTCCTTCTTCAACTGCTAACTGCTCCTTCTTCAACTGCTAACTGCTCCTTCTTCAACTGCTAACTGCTCCTTCTCCAACTGCTAACTGCTCCTTCATCAACTGCTAACTGCTCCTTCTTCAACTGCTAACTGCTCCTTCTCAACTGCTAACTGCTCCTTCTTCAACTGCTAACTGCTCCTTCTTCAACTGCTAACTGCTCCTTCTTCAACTGCTAACTGCTCCTTCTTCAACTGCTAACTGCTCCTTCATCACTGCTAACTGCTCCTTCTTCAACTGCTAACTGCTCCTTCTCCAACTGCTAACTGCTCCTTCTTCAACTGCTCACTGCTCCTTCATCAACTGCTAACTGCTCCTTCATCAACTGCTAACTGCTCCTTCTCCAACTGCTAACTGCTCCTTCATCAACTGCTAACTGCTCCTTCATACTTTCATTCAGAAAGTAGCTTGAAAATGACCAAAATTAAGCAAAAATAATTAAACAAATGCCTCTTGAGGCATGAAGTGACACAACGTTCAACATGTCTCCATTAAAGCCCATTGTAAGTTCAGGCTGCTCTTTCCTCACAGCAGCCGCACACCTTTAGTTAATCTGCCAAAAAGGCCACATTATTGACCCGAAAGTACACAAAAAGCACACAAAAAGCACACTTCAGATGCTCAAGGTCCTTGAGATGCTTCACGCTTTGAAATTTCACCGATTTCTGTTACGGTTCTTCAACAAAACGTTCCCATGTAAGAGGTTTATCTCTCATTCAGAACCATGGAAACCTTTGATCTCTGGACACCTCGTGTCATGGAACACGATGATGTCATACTGTAACTGACGTGCTCAGAGCAGCAGACTCCAGATAATGGTTAACGGTCCTGCCCTCAACAGCTCTACGTCAATTATGGGGTGTCATCATATGCCGTTTCCATGGAAACTTATCCCTCGCCATAAAACACGATGTCGCTGTAACTCCAATGAAAATGTTCAAAAAGTGCTCAAACTTCACGTGTGCTAACAGTCCAGCCGTGACGACATCTACGGGACAGTTTTGAGATTTATTCAAATGCCGTTGCCATGGCAACACAATGCTCGCCATGAAACACGGTTTTCTCATAACTTCAGTGAAAATGCTCCAAACGGCCCAAAACTTCACAGGTTTGCTAACGATGCAGCCATCAACGCATCTAAGCGTATTATGGGATGTCATCAAATGCCGTTGCCATGGCGACAGATCATTCGCCATCAAGTTAGTTCAAAAGTTTGCAGTTCAAATATTCTGCTGCTTTTCCAAGCCTTTTTACTTTCTTTTCTTCTCTCTTCACACATTCAAGCCCCCGGTGTTCATGGATCATTTCAATCTAAATTCTTCACTTTCTTCTTACACATTACATTTCAGCATAAAGCATTCCCACTAGCAGTTTCTTCAGGAATTGCATTCTCTAGTTACAGTTTAATATTCTGTTCAATTAGTTCAAAGAGTAAATCAGTGAGAAATGTAAAGGTATTTTATTGAAGCGTTCGACCTTCACTCATATTCAATATGAATAACAAACAGGTCCATTTACACACATTCATAGCTCACACGGGCTGCTGAGGCATTGTGGGTAATATC
>JAAKFY010000026.1:905800-959631 GCA_011823955.1 Dissostichus mawsoni
ACAACGTTTCATTGGTCCCTCTTCTTTAGAGAAGACCAGGAAATGATGGATACACGGATCGTGTTCAAATCAATAGGCACGCAATGACTCTAAATAATAATGATCACGCCACCAAACACACATTCAGACTAAAGGAACCAGCCTGTTTGGAACATGGAAGAAGTAGAAAGTACAGGTATTTGGGTTCAACATGAAGAAGTAGAAAGTACAGGTATTTGGGTTCAACATGTAAGAAGTAGAAAGTACAGGTATTTGGGTTCAACATGTAAGAAGTAGAAAGTACAGGTATTTGGGTTCAACATGTAAGAAGTAGAAAGTACAGGTATTTGGGTTCAACATGAAGAAGTAGAAAGTACAGGTATTTGGGTTCAACATGTAAGAAGTAGAAAGTACAGGTATTTGGGTTCAACATGAAGAAGTAGAAAGTACAGGTATTTGGGTTCAACATGAAGAAGTAGAAAGTACAGGTATTTGGGTTCAACATGAAGAAGTAGAAAGTACAGGTATTTGGGTTCAACATGTAAGAAGTAGAAAGTACAGGTATTTGGGTTCAACATGTAAGAAGTAGAAAGTACAGGTATTTGGTTCAACATGTAAGAAGTAGAAAGTACAGGTATTTGGGTTCAACATGAAGAAGTAGAAAGTACAGGTATTTGGGTTCAACATGTAAGAAGTAGAAAGTACAGGTATTTGGGTTCAACATGAAGAAGTAGAAAGTACAGGTATTTGGGTTCAACATGTAAGAAGTAGAAAGTACAGGTATTTGGGTTCAACATGAAGAAGTAGAAAGTACAGGTATTTGGGTTCAACATGAAGAAGTAGAAAGTACAGGTATTTGGGTTCAACATGTAAGAAGTAGAAAGTACAGGTATTTGGGTTCAACATGAAGAAGTAGAAAGTACAGGTATTTGGGTTCAACATGTAAGAAGTAGAAAGTACAGGTATTTGGTTCAACATGTAAGAAGTAGAAAGTACAGGTATTTGGGTTCAACATGTAAGAAGTAGAAAGTACAGGTATTTGGGTTCAACATGGAAGAAGTAGAAAGTACAGGTATTTGGTTCAACATGTAAGAAGTAGAAAGTACAGGTATTTGGGTTCAACATGTAAGAAGTAGAAAGTACAGGTATTTGGTTCAACATGTAAGAAGTAGAAAGTACAGGTATTTGGGTTCAACATGTAAGAAGTAGAAAGTACAGGTATTTGGGTTCAACATGTAAGAAGTAGAAAGTACAGGTATTTGGGTTCAACATGTAAGAAGTAGAAAGTACAGGTATTTGGGTTCAACATGTAAGAAGTAGAAAGTACAGGTATTTGGTTCAACATGTAAGAAGTAGAAAGTACAGGTATTTGGGTTCAACATGTAAGAAGTAGAAAGTACAGGTATTTGGGTTCAACATGTAAGAAGTAGAAAGTACAGGTATTTGGGTTCAACATGTAAGAAGTAGAAAGTACAGGTATTTGGGTTCAACATGTAAGAAGTAGAAAGTACAGGTATTTGGGTTCAACATGTAAGAAGTAGAAAGTACAGGTATTTGGGTTCAACATGTAAGAAGTAGAAAGTACAGGTATTTGGGTTCAACATGTAAGAAGTAGAAAGTACAGGTATTTGGGTTCAACATGAAGAAGTAGAAAGTACAGGTATTTGGGTTCAACATGTAAGAAGTAGAAAGTACAGGTATTTGGGTTCAACATGTAAGAAGTAGAAAGTAAAAAGTAAAAAGTAATAAGTAATAAGTAGTGGAGTAAGTACTGATACTAGAGAAATGTATTCAAGTACAGTGACAGTACAGTCCTAATTCTACTTGAGGAGGAGAGAGCACCTCGTGAACTGTTAGCTCGGTGTTAGCACCTCGCGGAGCGCTCAGCGTAAAGCAAAAACTCCCAGACATTTCAATGATTTGTACGGCAAGTAAGGTTTGGAAACGATATCATTTCCTTTTTGGCGGTGAACGCGACCACTGGTGTGTTGTGTGTGTGTGTGTTGTGTGTGTGTGTGTGTGTGTGTCTCCTCACCGGGTCCAGATCACTTTTTCGTCACTCAGAGTCATGATTTTGGCGCCGTCGTTTGCTCTACTCCGCCTCTTCTGGTCGTTCTGATCCGCCTCCTCAAGTTGTTTTGACCCCGCCTCCTCAAACTCCGCCTCCTCAAGTTCTTCTGACTCCGCCTCTTCAAGTTGCTCTGACTCCGCCTCTTCAAGTTGCTCTAACTCCGCCTCCTCAGGTCTCTCGTCCTCTTCCTGTCCCGTTCAGAGGAGGATTCTGGGAAATGGAGTCCGTCTCTACGGCCCGGCCGTGAAGCTGCTTGAAAAACTCCCAGAATTCTTTGTGCAGGTCGCCGTGACAACCCAGAGAGACGAAATCTGAGAGCAGAAAGTATTGTGGGATGGAAATAAAATAATCTAACATAATTGACTCTATAGTTAATATATGTGTAGATAATCAATGAATGATGATCATAACGTGTTGCTTACCTGCTCCATGTCCTCAGGTAAGGGGGCGGAGCTTCCCGCAGCACTGACACCACCTGCTGGAAGGGGGCGGAGCCTTTCCCAGGCCACGCCCCAATCTGCGGAGGAACCTCCGGCTGCGTTCAAACAGCTGCTGCTCTACCAGCTGGAAAACACCACAGAAGAGAGGAGGCCTTTTAACACATGAGTCAGCATTATGAGTCCTGAACCCTGACATGAGTCAGCATTATGAGTCTAAACCCTGACATGAGTCAGCATTATGAGTCCTAACCCCTGACATGAGTCAGCATTATGAGTCTAAACCCTGACATGAGTCGCATTATGAGTCCTAACCCCTGACATGAGTCAGCATTATGAGTCTAAACCCTGACATGAGTCAGCCTTATGAGTCTAAACCCTGACATGAGTCAGCATTATGAGTCTAAACCCTGACATGAGTCAGCATTATGAGTCCTAACCCTGACATGAGTCAGCATTGAGTCCTAACCCCTGACATGAGTCAGCATTATGAGTCCTAACCCCTGACATGAGTCAGCATTATGAGTCTAAACCCTGACATGAGTCAGCATTATGAGTCTAAACCCTGACATGAGTCAGCATTATGAGTCCTGAACCCTGACATGAGTCAGCATTATGAGTCTAAACCCTGACATGAGTCAGCATTATGAGTCTAAACCCTGACATGAGTCAGCATTATGAGTCTAAACCCTGACATGAGTCAGCATTATGAGTCCTGAACCCTGACATGAGTCAGCATATGAGTCCTGAACCCTGACATGAGTCAGCATTATGAGTCCTGAACCCTGACATGAGTCAGCATTATGAGTCCTAAACCCTGACATGAGTCGGCATTATGAGTCCTAAACCCTGACATGAGTCGGCATTATGAGTCTAAACCCTGACATGAGTCAGCATTATGAGTCCTAACCCTGACATGAGTCAGCATTATGAGTCTAAACCCTGACATGAGTCAGCATTATGAGTCTGAACCCTGACATGAGTCAGCATTATGAGTCCTAAACCCTGACATGAGTCAGCATTATGAGTCTAAACCCTGACATGAGTCAGCATTATGAGTCCTGAACCCTGACATGAGTCAGCATTATGAGTCCTAAACCCTGACATGAGTCAGCATTATGAGTCCTGAACCCTGACATGAGTCAGCATTATGAGTCCTAAACCCTGACATGAGTCAGCATTATGAGTCTAAACCCTGACATGAGTCAGCATTATGAGTCCTAAACCCCTGACATGAGTCAGCATTATGAGTCCTAACCCTGACATGAGTCAGCATTATGAGTCCTAAACCCTGACATGAGTCAGCATTATGAGTCTAAACCCTGACATGAGTCAGCATTATGAGTCCTGAACCCTGACAGAGTCAGCATTATGAGTCCTAACCCCTGACATGAGTCAGCATTATGAGTCTAAACCCTGACATGAGTCAGCATTATGAGTCTAAAACCCTGACATGAGTCAGCATTATGAGTCCTAACCCCTGACATGAGTCAGCATTATGAGTCTAAACCCTGACATGAGTCAGCATTATGAGTCCTGAACCCTGACATGAGTCAGCATTATGAGTCCTAAACCCTGACATGAGTCAGCATTATGAGTCTAAACCCTGACATGAGTCAGCATTATGAGTCTAACCCTCACATGAGTCAGCATTATGAGTCCTAAACCCTGACATGAGACAGCATTATGAGTCCTGAACCCTGACATGAGTCAGCATTATGAGTCCTGAACCCTGACATGAGTCAGCATTATGAGTCTAAACCCTGACATGAGTCAGCATTATGAGTCTAAACCCTGACATGAGTCAGCATTATGAGTCTAAACCCTGACATGAGTCAGCATTATGAGTCCTGAACCTTGACATGAGTCAGCATTATGAGTCTATATATATATAGTTCCTTTATAGCCTAACATTAGCCGCCTTTAGCTTAGCGGTGGTGAGGTCATGTGATATAATCTCTCACCAGTCCGCAGCTCCTGGCCTGTGATTGGCTCAGGAAGGCAGCGAAGTCTCTGAGCAGCTGAGGCCACGCCCCCAACACGCCTCGCAGCTCGCTGTACAGACACACCACTGAGGAGGGGGGGGAGAACCCATCCAACACCTGTAACAGGTGATCAGAGAGGGGGGGGGAGGACTGCAGCGCATCACACACCTGCAGAGAGAACACACACATTATCACACACCTGCACAGAGAACACACACATTATCACACACCTGCACAGAGAACACACACAGTAACACACACCTGCACAGAGAACACACACATTATCACACACTGCACAGAGAACACACACAGTAACACACACCTGCACAGAGAACACACACAGTAACACACACCTGCAGAGAGAACACACACAGTAACACACACCTGCAGAGAGAACACCACACAGTAACACACACCTGCACAGAGAACACACACAGTAACACACACCTGCACAGAGAACACACACAGTAACACACACCTGCAGAGAGAACCACACAGTAACACACACCTGCAGAGAGAACACACACAGTAACACACACCTGCACAGAGAACACACACAGTAACACACACCTGCACAGAGAACACACACAGTAACACACACCTGCACAGAGAACACACACAGTAACACACACCTGCAGAGAGAACACACACAGTAACACACACCTGCACAGAGAACACACACAGTAACACACACCTGCACAGAGAACACACAGTAACACACACCTGCACAGAGAACACACACAGTAACACACACCTGCACAGAGAACACACACCTGCACAGAGACACACACACAGTAACACACACTGCACAGAGAACACACACAGTAACACACACCTGCACAGAGAACACACACAGTAACACATACCTGCACAGAGAACACACACAGTAACACACACCTGCACAGAGAACACACACAGTAACACACTCCTGCACAGAGAATACACACAGTAACACACACCTGCAGAGAGAACACACACAGTAACACACACCTGCACAGAGAACACACACAGTAACACACACCTGCACAGAGAACACACACAGTAACACACTCCTGCACAGAGAATACACACAGTAACACACACCTGCAGAGAGAACACACACAGTAACACACACCTGCACAGAGAACACACACAGTAACACACACCTGCACAGAGAACACACACAGTAACACACACCTGCACAGAAAACACACACAGTAACACACACTGCACAGAAAACACACACAGTAACACACACCTGCACAGAGAAACACACACAGTAACACACACCTGCACAGAGAACACACACAGTAACACACACCTGCAGAGAGAACACACACAGTAACACACACCTGCACAGAGAACACACACAGTAACACACACCTGCACAGAGAACACACACAGTAACCACACCTGCACAGAGAACACACAGTAACAACACCTGCACAGAGAACACACACAGTAACACACACCTGCAAAGAGAACACACACAGTAACACACACCTGCACAGAGAACACACACCTGCAGAGAGAACACACACAGTAACACACACCTGCAGAGAGAACACACACAGTAACACACACCTGCACAGAGAACACACACAGTAACACACACCTGCACAGAGAACACACACAGTAACACACACCTGCACAGAGAACACACACAGTTGGAAAATAATCAGTGATGTTATTGAAAACAGGAGGTCTCACTCTGAGCAGATAATCCTCAGCAAACACTTCGTCTTCAGAATGCAGAGGATCCTCTTCATCCTACACACACACACACACACACACACACACACACACACACACACACACACACACACACACACACACACACACACACAACACACACACACACACAACACACACACACACACACCACACACACACACAACACACACACACACACACACACCACACACACACACACACACACACACCACACACACACTAAAGTACTTCTTATCTTATTTCTTTCCACAGATCATAATATTTATCATAGAGACTGTATAAAGGTGTCTCACCTGCAGCTGGAGGCGGGGCTTTGCAGACGTCACTTCCTGTTCGGTGTCTGACTCGGACAGCGTCAAATGGAAGTCACTCTCTTCCTCCTCTTCATCCTCCTCTTCCTCCCTCCTGATGACATCATCACCCTCCTCCTGTGAGGGGATGGGGCCTGCAGGAAGGGGCGGGGCCTCGTCCCTCAGGCTGCAGAGCGTCCGATAGTGGCGTCTGATTCGCTCTCTGGTCCCGATCGAGAGGGTGGAGGAAGAAGGGGGCGGGGCTTCATGTAATGGAGGGTGAGCCGACGGAGGGCAGGGGGGGAGGAAGGGGGCGGGGCTTCATTGTGACGCAGGGTGAGCCGACGGAGGGCAGGGGGGGAGGAAGGGGGCGGGGCTTCATTGTGACGCAGGGTGAGCCGACGGTGGGCAGGGGGGGAGGAAGGGGGCGGGGCTTCATTGTGACGCAGGGTGAGCCGACGGAGGGCAGGGGGGGAGGAAGGGGACGGGGCTTCATTGTGACGGAGGGTGAGCCGACAGAGGGCAGGGGGGGAGGAGGGGGGCGGGGCTTCATGCCGGGGGGGAGGAGCCGGCCTCACGAAGCCGATGCGTCTGAAAGGAAGAGTTTGGGGAGGTGGGGGGGGGTAGAGGGTGCCGGGGGGGAAGCTGTAAGTCATGTGACGCCTCCTGACAGGCAGGGGGGCGGGGCCTCGGGGGCAGAGCCTGGATGGAGGTTATAGTCTCTGATGGGGGGGTGGAGGACCGGGAGGCTCCTCTGTGGGATGGGGGGGCATTAATACATCTTTAATTTCAGGACATCATCACAGATCCTCCAACAACACAACTTAAAGGTCTCCTATCATCCAGAATGCACTCTCTGATGTCCTCTCTACATCACCATGTGTCCCCGGTGTGTCAGGAGACTCACAAAGTGATGTCCTCTCTACATCACCATGTGTCCCCGGTGTCAGGAGACTCACAAAGTGATGTCCTCTCTACATCACCATGTGTCCCCGGTGTGTCAGGAGACTCACAAAGTGATGTCCTCTCTACATCACCATGTGTCCCCGGTGTGTCAGGAGACTCACAAAGTGATGTCCTCTCTACATCACCATGTGTCCCCGGTGTGTCCCCCGTGTGTCAGGAGACTCACAAAGTGATGTCCTCTCTACATCACCATGTGTCCTTGGTGTGTCCCCGGTGTGTCCCCGTGTGTCAGGAGACTCACAAAGTGTCAGGAAACAAACCCCTCTCTCTTTCCTCCGTACCCACATCTCTAAAAACGGGGGAACAACGGAGCTGATCCAGATTTGCTGCGTCATGACGACATTACTAAAATGTGGGCGGGCTTTACACCCACGGGCCAATCAGAAACGTTGCTGTCAGAAACAATGAGACGTGTTCTGGAAGTAATATGGTCTGTGTTTACATTAGCATGCTAACACTCAGAGCTAACCTGTAGCAGTTTTTTTAAAGCTACAGACCCAGAATCATCTCTTTAGTAACAGCTGAGAGAGAGGGGGGGGGCTACAATGATCTGTTTGGGGTTTGGAGCAGGACACTTCAGAGACATGTTTTTATATCTGAGACCTTTAATATATGCCTAAAAATAGTATAACAGGAGACCTTTAAAACAAACAAAGAAGAGATGACATGTTGCCAGGCTGATGCAGGTCGTTTTAAAATGTAGTGTGTGTCGTACCATCAGCCAGAGGGGCATGCGCTCCTCCTCCCTCTCCACAGGGGGGCGCTGCTCTGTAGGGAGACCCCCCAGACAGGGCTGCAGCATGGGCCACAACACATGCTGATACCTGAAGGCCTACACACACACACACACACACACACACACACACACACACACACACACACACACACACACACAAACACACACACACCACACACACACACACACACACACACACACACAACCACACACACACACACACACACACACACACACACACACACACACACACACACACCACACACACACACAACACACACACACACACACACACACACACACCACACACACACACACCACACACACACACACACAATAGAGAGAGAGAAAGAGACACACACACCAATGAATCCAGTGTTCTCATCCCGTACAGTAGCTCATATTGTTAGCATGTAGCTCGTTACCTTGACGATGTTGTCGGGGCTCCCGGCCGGCAGCACTGCAGGATCCTCCTCCTCACCTGGACCAGAGTCTTCCTCAGCAGAACTGAGACACCAGCTTCGGGGGTCAAATGACCCCTCATGTTCCTGAGGCCCAGCACCAGCAGGCTGACACACACAGGTTAATGTTATAAAGGAACTACAGCACGGTCACATGACTTCCATCCGCTAAGCTAAAGGTGGCTAATGTTGGCTATAAAGGAACTACAGCACGGTCACATGACTTCACCTCCGCTAAGCTAAGGTGGCTAATGTTGGGCTATAAAGGAACTACAGCACGGTCACATGACTTCACCTCGCTAAGCTAAAGGGAGGCTAATGTTGGGCTATAAAGAACTACAGCACGTCACATGACTTCACCACCGCTAAGCTAAAGGTGGCTAATGTTGGGCTATAAAGGAACTACAAGCACGGTCACATGACTTCACCACCGCTAGCTAAAGGTGCTAATGTTGGGCTATAAAGGAACTACAGCACGGTCCCATCACTTCACGTCACCACCGCTAAGCTAAAGGCGGCTAATGGGTGTTTACTGACGTTATTATTATTTGAGGTGTGTTAGTACCAGTCCTCGGCTGCAGTGAAGGCAGCCGTCCTGCGGGGGCAGTAGAGAGCGGGGTCCAGGCTGGCGCAGGGCAGCAGCTCGGGGTAGAGGAAGACAGGTCGCGTCGCGAAGAGCCAGGCGAGCTCAGCCGGAAGCACGGGGAAACAACGCACTGCACACACACACACATTTATTTATTAGTACATATATACATCATTTGTTTATTTGTACTCACTGAGTGACTTCCTGTGTGTGTGTGTTGTTGGTGTGTTGTGTGTGTGTGTGTCGGTACTCACTGAGTGACATCCTGTGTGAGTGTGTGTGTGCGTGTGTGTCAGTACTCACTGAGTGACGTCCTGTGTGTGTGTGTGTGTGTCAGTACTCACTGAGTGACGTCCTGTGTGTGTGTGTGTGTGTCAGTACTCACTGAGTGACGTTCTGTGTGTGTGTGTGTGTGTCGTACTCACTGAGTGACGTCCTTGTGTGTGTGTGTGTGTTGTGTGTGTGTCAGTACTCACTGAGTGACGTCCTGTGTGTGTGTGTGTGTGTGTGTCAGTACTCACTGAGTGACGTCCTGTGTGTGTGTGTGTGTGTGTCAGTACTCACTGAGTGAACGTCCTGTGTGTGTGTGTGTGTGTGTGTGTGTCAGTACTCACTGTACCCCCTGGCGTCGGGCTGTTTCTCCTGCAGCAGCAGAGTTGCAGGCGTCTTCACCTCCTGCAGCAGCTGCAGCGCCCCCTGCAGGTTGGAGGCTCTGAAGACGCTGCAGAAGACGGACGTCCTGCAGACAGAAGCAGCTCTCCTCTCTGAGCCAGCAGCTCCAGCTCCACCTGGCACACTTATTCATTACTAATTACACTTATTAGATTCAAGGCTTCATCACCATGAGCTCAGCAGCTACGGAGTAGATATGGAGAGGGAGAAACTGAAGTCCTCCTCCAACAGAGCAACATGAATATATATAGCACATAAAAATAATAAAACAGATAAAATAGCGCAAGAGAATGTTTTGAGATGCATCTGCACTTGCATGAAATCATATTATAATTATTTGTATTTATATGCTTTGTCTTTAATATGTGTGTGTGTGTGTGTCTGAGTGTGTCTGTTTGTGTGTGTGTGTGCCTGTCTGTTTGTGTGTGTGTGCCAGCCTGTGTGTGTGCCTGTGTGTGTGTGTGTGTCTGTGTGTGTGTCTGTGTGTGTGTCTGTGTGTGTGTCTGTGTGTGTGTCTGTGTGTGTGTGTGTTTCTGTGTGTGTGTCTGTGTTTGTGCCTATGTGTGTGCGTGTGTATGTATGTCTGTGTGTGTGTCTCTGTGTGTGTGTGTGCGTGTGTGTGTATGTGTGTGTGTCTCTGTGTGTGTGCGTGTGTGTGTGCCTGTGTGTGTGTCTCTGTGTGTGTGCCTGTGTGTGTGCCTGTGTGTGTGTCTGTGTGTGTCTGTGTGTGTGTGCCTGTGTGTGTGTCTCTGTGTGTGTGCGTGCCTGTGTGTGTGCCTGTGTGTGTGTCTCTGTGTTTTGTGTGCCTGTGTGTGTGTCTGTGTGTGTGTCTGTGTGTGTGTGTGCCTGTGTGTGTGTCTGTGTGTGTGTCTCTGTGTGTGTGTGCCTGTGTGTGTGTCTGTGAGTGTCTCTGTTTGTGTGTGCCTGTGTGTGTGTGTGTGTGTGTGTCTCTGTGTGTGTGTGTGTGTGTGTCTCTATGTGTGCGTGTGTGTGTATGTGTGTGTGTCTCTGTGTGTGTGCGTGTGTGTGTCTCTCTGTGTGTGTGTGTGTGTGTGTGTGTCTGTGTGCGTACGTGTCTGTGTTTGTGCCTGTGTGTGTGCATGTCTGTGTGTGTGTCTGTGTGTGCGTGCGTGTGTGTGTTTGTGCCTGTGTGTCTCTCTGTGTGTGTGTGTGTGTTTGTGTGTGTGCCTGTGTGTCTCTCTGTGTGTGTGTGTGTGTGCCTGTGTGTCTCTGTGTGTGTGTGTTGTGTGTGTGTGTGTGTCTCTGTGTGTGTGTGCCTGTGTGTGTGTGTGTGTGCCTGTGTGTCTCTGTGTGTGTGTGTGTGTGTGTGTGTGTCTCTGTGTGTGTGTGCCTGTGTGTGTGTGTGTCTCTTTGTGTGTGTGTGTGTGTGTGTGTGTGGTGTGTGTGCCTGTGTGTCTCACCAGGAAGTGTCTGCAGGTGTGGGCGTCGCTCTGCAGGACGGGGACAGGTGAGCTCAGCAGGTGGATCTGAGTCAGCAGCTGCACGTGCTGAGAGCGTTTATGAAGACACGTATTGATGAGTGATCTGATTACAGACAGGCAGCGTCTCTCACTCAGCTCAAACCAAACAATGATATTTATCCAGGTTAGCATGGAGCTAAAGTCTAGCAGAGAACCATCAGCAGCAGCTTCACCTGTACGGTGGCCCAGAGGGGTCAAACCAACCGCATTCAACTGCGTTTTGTGTGTGTGGTATTACTAAAGCCAAGACATAGGACGTGTGTAACTCTATAGCATTATTATTACTATTTATGATTATTATGATCATGCCCTGCTTCTCCTCCAGTAGGACTCAGATGATGCACTCTCCCTTGTTCCTGTGATGTTTTTTGTTGTTGTTGTTGTTTTGTTTCTTTCCGTTAACTGTCAAGTGGGAACGAAGTATTTTTTTGTACATTTTTGTGTTTCTCTATTTTCCTACGAGACTTTTATGATTGGCTGTGAATGAGAAAATATGAAGGACAGGCCATATTTCTATTTCTATTTCTATTTCTAGTTATTTATTTTCTTTGAGAAAGGGCCGGTCGTATCAGATTATTGTCTCTTTTGGGGTACGGTGTGTTTCTAGAGACATGTTCTGTAGATAATACATTAAGCAGACCATGAACGGATCAGATCTAAATGAAATGAAATACCTGTATATATAAACTACATATGAGTGCTGAGTTATAGCCAGTATATATAAAGTATTTAAGTATATATATATGTTAGAGCGTACCTGTGTGAGCTGCTGCTGCTGAGTTATAGCCAGTATATATAAAGTATTTAAGTATATATATATGTTAGAGCGTACCTGTGTGAGCTGCTGCTGCTGAGTTATAGCCAGTATATATAAAGTATTTAAGTATATATATATGTTAGAGCGTACCTGTGTGAGCTGCTGCTGCAGGCGGCTCCTCTGCTGCGCGCTCAGCTTCAGTGTGTGCGGCTCTGCGCAGTGTGTGTGTGTGTCGCAGTGTGTGTGCAGGCCGAGCTGCTTCTTCTTCCGGATCAGAGCCAGCTGCTGCTTCACCGTACGCAGCTCTGTGATTGGTCGGTCCTCCTGCTCGCCGTCAGCTGACCCTCTGGAAATAAATAATAATTATCAAACAAAGCAAAGAATATAAAATAAATACATGATTTAGTTAATGAAAAGTAAAGGTGCCACCCACGTGTGGAGCTGCTCCTCAGGTGTGTGTGTGTGAACAGGCTCCTCCTCTTCCTCGTGGCCTTCGTCTTCCACTTCCTGTCCAGCCAGGTCCTCTTTCAACTGACACACAAAATAACATCCATCATTGATCTCGCTCAGTGACCCTATCATCTCTGTTATATGTGTTGTCTCTAAATGAACGCGACGTTTCGTATTTAACAAGATAACAATTACTGCGATTGATAATCCTCTAAACAGCAGCACAGGCTAGCAGTTTCCCTCTACTACCACTGTTAATGCTAAGCTAAGCTAAGCTATGCTAAGCTATGCTAAGCTATGCGACTCACCGTCTCAAACAGCTCCTCCATCAGCTCGTTCACTTCCTTCTCTGCACGACAAAAAACATATTATCATAGTTTATATCAGACAACACGTCACTTTATTGAGGTGTGTGAGTGAGTGAGGTGTGTGTGAGTGAGTGAGGAGTGAGGTGTGTGTGTGAGTGAGGAGTGAGGTGTGTGTGTGAGTGAGGAGTGAGGTGAGTGAGGAGTGAGGTGTGTGAGTGAGTGAGGAGTGAGGTGTGTGTTGAGTGAGTGAGGAGTGAGGTGTGTGTGTGAGTGAGGAGTGAGTGTGTGTGTGAGTGAGGAGTGAGGTGAGTGAGGAGTGAGGTGTGTGTGTGAGTGAGGAGTGAGGTGTGTGTGTGAGTGAGTGAGGAGTGAGGTGGTGTGTGAGTGAGGAGTGAGGTGTGTGTGTGAGTGAGTGAGGAGTGAGGTGTGTGTGTGAGTGAGTGAGGAGTGAGGTGTGTGAGTGAGTGAGTGAGGAGTGAGGTGTGTGAGTGAGAGGAGTGAGGTGTGTGTGAGTGAGTGAGGAGTGAGGTGTGTGTGTGAGTGAGTGAGGAGTGAGGTGTGTGTGTGACTGAGTGATGTGTGTGTGTGAGTGAGGTGTGTGTGAGTGAGGAGTGAGGTGTGTGAGTGAGTGAGGTGTGTGTGAGTGAGTGAGGAGTGAGGTGTGTGTGATTGAGGAGTGAGGTGTGTGAGTGAGTGAGTGTGTGTGTGTGTGAGTGAGGTGTGTGTGTGAGTGAGTGAGGTGTGTGTGAGTGAGGTGTGTGTGTGTGAGTGAGTGAGGTGTGTGTGTGAGTGAGGTGTGTGTGTGTGTGATTGAGGTGTGTGTGAGTGAGTGAGGTGTGTGTGTGAGTGAGGTGTGTGTGTGTGAGTGAGGTGTGTGTGAGTGAGTGAGGAGTGAGGTGTGTGAGTGAGTGAGGAGTGAGGTGTGTGAGTGAGTGAGGTGTGTGTGTGTGTGTGAGTGAGGTGTGTGTGTGTGTGAGTGAGGTGTGTGTGAGTGAGTGAGTGTGTGTGTGAGTGAGGTGTGTGTGTGTGTGTGAGTGAGGTGTGTGTGTGAGTGAGGTGTGTGTGTGTGAGTGAGTGAGTGTGTGTGTGTGAGTAAGTGAGGTGTGTGTGTGTGTGAGTGAGGTGTGTGTGTGTGAGTGAGTGAGGTGTGTGTGTGAGTGAGTGAGGTGTGTGTGTGGTGAGTGAGGTGTGTGAGTGAGGTGTGTGTGAGTGAGTGAGGTGTGTGAGTGAGGTGTGTGAGTGAGTGAGTGAGTGTGAGTGAGTGAGTGAGTGAGGTGTGTGTGTGTGTGTGTGGTGTGTGTGTGAGTGAGTGAGTGAGGTGTGTGTGTGAGTGAGTGAGGTGTGTGAGTGAGGTGTGTGTGAGTGAGGTGTGTGAGTGAGGTGTGTGTGAGTGAGTGAGGTGTGTGTGTGAGTGAGGTGTGTGTGTGTGAGTGAGGTGTGTGAGTGAGGTGTGTGTGAGTGAGGTGTGTGAGTGAGTGAGTGTGTGTGAGTGAGGTGTGTGAGTGAGTGAGGTGTGTGTGAGTGAGTGAGGTGTGTGTGTGAGGTGTGTGTGTGTATGTGTGTGTGTGTGTGAGGTGTGTGTGAGTGAGGTGTGTGTGAGTGAGTGAGGTGTGTGTGTGTGAGTGAGTGAGGTGTGTGAGTGAGATGTGTGAGTGAGTGAGGTGTGTGTGTGTGTGTGTGTGTGTGTGGTGTGTGTGTGGTGGTGTGTGTGTGAGTGAGTGAGGTGTGTGTGAGTGAGTGAGTGAGGTGTGAGTGAGTGAGGTGTGTGTGAGTGAGTGAGGTGTGTGAGTGAGTGAGGTGTGTGTGAGTGACTGAGGTGTGTGTGAGTGAGGTGTGTGAGTGAGGTGTGTGAGTGAGGTGTGTGTGTGAGTGATGTGTGTGAGTGAGGTGTGTATGAGTGAGGTGTGTGTGAGTGAGGTGTGTGTGAGTGAGGTGTGTTTGAGTGACTTAGGTGTGTGTGTGTGAGTGAGGTGTGTGAGTGAGGTGTGTGTGAGTGAGGTGTGTGTGAGAGTGAGGTGTGTTGAGTGAGGTGTGTGAGAGTGAGGTGTGTGTGAGTGAGTGAGGTTGTGTGAGAGTGAGGTGTGTGTGAGTGAGTGAGGTGAGTGAGTGAGTGAGTGAGTGAGGTGTGTGTGAGTGAGTGAGGTGTGTGTGTGTGAGTGAGGTGTGTGTGTGAGTGAGGTGTGTGTGTGTGGTGAGGTGTGGTGTGTGAGTGAGTGAGTGAGGTGTGTGTGGGTGTGTGTGTGAGTGAGGTGTGTGTATGTGTGAGTGAGGTGTGTGAGTGAGTGAGAGGTGTGAGTGAGTGAGGTGTGTGTGTGAGTGAGGTGTATGTGTGTGTGAGTGAGTGAGGTGTGAGTGAGGTGTGTGGTGTGAGTGAGGTGTATGTGTGTGTGAGTGAGTGGTTTTGTGTGAGTGAGTGAGGTGTGTGTGTGTGTGAGTGAGGTGTGTGTGTGAGTGAGTGAGGTGTGAGTGAGTGAGGTGTGTGTGAGGTGTGTGAGTGAGTGAGGTGTATGTGTGTGTGAGTGAGGTGTGTTTGTGTGAGTGAGTGAGGTGTGTGAGTGAGTGAGGTGTGAGTGAGTGGTGTGTGTGAGTGAGTGAGGTGTGTGAGTGAGTGAGGTGGGTGAGTGAGTGAGGTGTGTGAGTGAGGTGTGTGAGTGAGTGAGGTGTGTGAGTGAGTGAGGTGTGTGAGTGAGTGAGTGTGTGAGTGAGGTGTGTGTGTGAGTGAGGTGTGTGAGTGAGGTGTGTGTGTGTGTGAGTGAGGTGTGTGAGTGACTGAGGTGTGTGTGTGTGTGTGTGTGAGTGAGTGAGGTGTGTGTGTGTGAGTGAGGTGAGTGAGGTGTGTGAGTGAGTGAGGTGTGTGAGTGAGGTGTGTGAGTGAGGTGTGTGAGGTGTGTGTGTGAGTGAGTGAGTGATGTGAGTGAGTGTGAGGTGTGTGAGTGAGGTGTGTGTGTGGTGAGTGAGTGAGGTGTGTGTGTGAGTGAGGTGTGTGTGTGAGTTGTGAGTGAGTGAGTGAGGTGTGTGTGAGTGAGGTGTGTGAGTGAGTGAGGTGTGTGTGAGTGAGTGAGTTGTGTGTGAGTGAGTGAGTGAGGTGTGTGTGAGTGAGGTGTGTGTGTGAGTGAGTTATGTGTGTGAGTGAGTATGGTGTGTGTGTGAGTGAGGTGTGTGTGTGAGTGAGTGAGTGAGGTGTGTGTGAGTGAGTGAGTGGGTTGTGTGTGTGTGTGTGTGTGTGTGTGAGTGAGGTGTGACTGAGTGAGTGAGGTGTGTGTGAGTGAGGTGTGTGTGTGAGTGAGTGAGGTGTGTGAGTGAGGTGTGTGTGTGTGAGGTGTGAGTGAGTGTGTGTGTGAGTGAGGTGTGTGAGTGAGTGAGGTTTGTGTGTGAGTGATGAGGTGTGTGAGTGAGTGAGTGAGGTGTGTGTGGTGTGATGAGTGAGGTGTGTGAGTGAGTGAGGTGTGTGAGTGAGTGAGGTTTGTGTGTGAGTGAGTGAGGTGTGTGTGTGTGTGTGTGTGAGTGAGTGAGGTGTGTGTGTGAGTGAGTGAGGTGTGTGTGTGTGAGTGAGTGAGGTGTGTGTGTGAGTGAGTGAGGTGTGTGAGTGGTGAGGTGTGTGTGTGAGTGAGGTTGTGTGTGAGTGAGTGAGTGTGTGTGTGAGTGAGTGAGGTGTGTGAGTGAGGTGTGTGTAGTGAGTGAGGTGTTGAGTGAGTGAGGTGTGTGTGTGTGTGTGAGTGAGTGAGGTGGGTGGGTGAGGTGTGTGTGAGTGAGGTGTGTGAGTGAGTGAGGTGTGAGTGAGTGAGGTGTGTGTGTGTGTGTGTGTGTGTGTGTGAGTGTGTGAGTGAGTGAGGTGGGTGGGTGTGAGTGAGGTGGGTGTGAGTGAGCTAGGTGTGTGTGTGTGAGTAAGTTAGTGTGAGTGAGTGAGGTGGGTGTGAGTGAGCTAGGTGTGTGTGTGTGTGTGTGTGTGTGAGTGTGTGAGTGAGTGAGGTGGGTGGGTGTGAGTGAGTGAGGTGTGTGTGTGTGAGTAAGTGTGTGAGTGAGTGAGGTGGGTGGGTGTGAGTGAGGTGGGTGTGAGTGAGTGAGGTGGTGTGTGAGTAAGTGTGTGAGTGAGTGAGGTGTGGTGAGTGAGGTGTGTGTGTGGTGAGTAAGTGTGTGAGTGAGTGAGGTGGGTGTGTGTGAGTGAGGTGTGAGTGAGTGAGGTGTGTGTGTGTGAGTGTGTGAGTGAGTGAGGTGGGTGGGTGTGAGTGAGGTGGGTGTGAGTGAGTGAGGTGTGTGTGTGTGTGAGTAATGTGTGTTGTAGTGAGTGAGTGTGTGTGATGTGTGAGTGAGTGAGGTGGGTGTGAGTGAGTGAGGTGTGTGAGTGAGGTGTGTGAGTGAGTGAGTGAGGTGTGAGTGAGTGAGTGAGGTGTGTGAGTGAGTGTGTGTGAGTGAGGTGTGTGAGTGAGGTGTGAGTGAGTGAGTGTGTGTGTGAGTGAGGTGTGTGAGTGAGTGAGGTGTGAGTGAGTGAGGTGTGTGTGTGTGAGTGTGTGAGTGAGTGAGGTGGGTGGGTGTGAGTGAGGTGGGTGTGAGTGAGTGAGGTGTGTGAGTAAGTGTGTGTGTGGAGTGAGTGAGGTGTGAGTGAGTGAGTGAGGTGTGTATGTGTGTGTGTGTGTGTGTGTGTGTGAGTGAGTGAGGTGTGTGTGAGTGTGTGATGAGTGAGGTGGGTGTGAGTGAGTGAGGTGTGTGAGTGAGGTGTGTGAGTGAGTGAGGTGTGAGTGAGTGAGGTGTGTGTGAGTGAGGTGTGTGTGAGTGAGGTGTGTGAGTGAGGTGTGTGAGTGAGGTGTGTGAGTGAGTGTGTTGTGTGAGTGAGGTGTGTGAGTGAGTGAGGTGTGAGTGAGTGAGTGAGGTGTGTGTGTGTGTGTGAGTGTGTGAGTGAGTGAGGTGGGTGGGTGTGAGTGAGGTGGGTGTGAGTGAGTGAGGTGTGTGAGTAAGTGTGTGTGAGTGAGTGAGGTGTGAGTGAGTGAGTGAGGTATGTGTGTGTGTGTGTGTGTGTGTGTGTGTGTGTGTGTGTGAGTGAGGTGTGTGTGTGTGGGTGTGTGTGTGTGAGTGAGTGATGTGTGAGTGAGGTTTGTGTGTGAGTGAGTGAGGTGTGTGTGTGAGTGAGTGAGGTGTGTGAGTGAGGGTGTGTGAGTGAGTGAGGTGTGTGAGTGAGTGAGGTGTGTGTGTGTGAGTGAGTGAGGTGGGTGGGTGAGGTGTGTGTGAGTGAGGTGTGTGAGGAGTGAGGTGTGAGTGAGTGAGTGAGGTGGTGTGTGTGTGTGTGTGTGTGTGTGTGTGTGAGTGTGTGAGTGAGTGAGGTGGGTGGGTGGGTGTGAGTGAGGTGGGTGTGAGTGAGCTAGGTGTGTGTGTGAGTAAGTGTGTGAGTGAGTGAGGTGGTGTGAGTGAGCTAGGTGTGTGTGTGTGTGTGTGTGAGTGAGTGAGTGAGGTGGGTGGGTGTGAGTGAGTGAGGTGTGTGTGTGAGTAAGTGTGTGAGTGAGTGAGGTGGGTGGGTGTGAGTGAGGTGGGTGTGAGTGAGTGAGGTGTGTGTGAGTGAGTGAGGTGTGTGTGTGTGAGTAAGTGTGTGAGTGAGTGAGGTGGTGTGTGTGAGTGAGGTGTGAGTGAGTGAGTGAGGTGTGTGTGTGTGTGTGAGTGTGTGAGTGAGTGAGGTGGGTGGGTGTGAGTGAGGTGGGTGTGAGTGAGTGAGGTGTGTGTGTGTGTGTGAGTAAGTGTGTGTGTGAGTGAGTGAGGTGTGTGTGAGTGTGTGAGTGAGTGAGGTGGGTGGTGAGTGATGGTGTGTGAGTGAGGTGTGTGAGTGAGTGAGGTGTGAGTGAGTGAGTGAGGTGTGTGTGAGTGAGGTGTGTGTGAGTGAGGTGTGTGAGTGAGGTGTGTGAGTGAGTGAGTGTGTGTGTGAGTGAGGTGTGTGAGTGAGTGAGGTGTGAGTGAGTGAGTGAGGTGTGTGTGTGTGTGAGTGTGTGAGTGAGTGAGGTGTGGGTGTGAGTGAGGTGGGTGTGAGTGAGTGAGGTGTGTGAGTAAGTGTGTGTGTGAGTGAGTGAGGTGTGAGTGAGTGAGTGAGGTGTATGTGTGTGTGTGTGTGTGTGTGTGTGTGTGTGTGAGTGAGTGAGGTGTGTGTGAGTGTGTGAGTGAGTGAGGTGGGTGTGAGTGAGTGAGTGAGGTGGTGAGTGAGGTGTGTGAGTGAGTGAGGTGTGAGTGATGAGTGAGGTGTGTGTGAGTGAGGTGTGTGAGTGAGGTGAGTGAGTGAGTGTGTGTGTGAGTGAGGTGTGTGAGTGAGTGAGGAGTGAGTGAGTGAGGTGTGTGTGTGTGTGAGTGTGTGAGTGAGTGAGGTGGGTGGGTGTGAGTGAGGTGGGTGTGAGTGAGTGAGGTGTGTGAGTAAGTGTGTGTGTGAGTGAGTTAGGTGTGAGTGAGTGAGTGAGGTGTATGTGTGTGTGTGTGTGTGTGTGTGTGTGTGTGGTGTGTGTGAGTGAGTGAGGTGTGTGTGAGTGAGGTGTGTGTGAGTGAGGTGTGTGAGTGAGTGAGGTGTGTGAGTGAGGTGTGAGGGAGTGAGTGTGAGTGAGGTGTGTGTGTGTGTGTGTGTGTGTGGTGTGTGAGGTGTGAGTGAGTGAGTGAGTGAGTGAGTGAGTGAGTGAGTGAGTGATGAGTGATGTGTGTGTGTGTGTGTGTGTGTGTGCTCACTGGTGATGCGGACGGCCTTGTCGTCACGGTAATCCTCCACGTCGGGTTCATCGATTTCAGACAGGAAGTTGTACTCGGGGTCGTCTTCGTCATCGCACTCCTCTGAGAGAGACAGGTTATTAAACAGCTGATACTCTCACAGGAAGTGACTCATCACTCATCGTTTTTCATTCATCTTTTCAACATCAGACATTCTCCATCCAACAAAGTCCAGGGCAGACAGACAAAGCAACAAGACATCAGAGACAAAGCAACAAGACATCAGAGACAAAGCAACAAGACATCAGAGACAGACAAAGCAACAAGACATCAGAGACAGACAAAGCAACAAGACATCAGAGACAGACAAAGCAACAAGACATCAGAGAGAGACAAAGCAACAAGACATCACAGACAGACAAAGCAACAAGACATCACAGAGACAAAGCAACAAGACATCAGAGAGAGACAAAGCAACAAGACATCAGAGAGAGACAAATGTACAACATTTGATTTGGAGTCAGCCCATTTCTTTTTATAGATATGAAATTTCCTTAAAATACAATTAATTGCCCAAAAAAATCACGAATTACTTTACTGACCTTCGTTCTCCATGTCTGATGTCATCAGGCCTCTCAGCCAATCGGTCCACTCCCTGTCCTCGGGGGCGGAGCTACAGTCGTACATGTCAGGTGTGATGTCAGGAGCTCGTAGCTCCGCCTCCAGACGACCCAGCGGGACGTCCCTCAGCGTTCGCTTCGACCGCGTCCGACACGCCATCAGACCGGAGGACTCCGGCACCACCAGGGGCTGAGCAGAGAGAGCAGGGTTTACATATTGTTGTTGTTGTTGTCGTCCTGTCTCTAAGGAGATGTTGGTACCTGGAAGGGCTCCAAGCAGACGGCCAGCTCCTCCTCCACAGCATGAAGTTTCTCCAGGAACAAGCTGTCCGTCACTTTGGGGGGCGGGGCTCTGGGAGGAGGGGGCGGGCCCATCGGAGGCCCCGCCCTCAGACGCCTGGAGCGACTCCGAGACACCTGGAGATAACGCCTCATTAGCATATTTTAACTTGACATGTCAGCTGACTTGTCTGAATGTCCACAAACATCTTCTCACAGGAAGTGTGAATATGATGATCACCTGCCAGGGACTGCAGCTCTCCTCCTCGACTCAGACGACTACCTCTGGGAGACGAGGCCGTGCTCTCCATGTCACTCTCTAGGAACGTCTACACACACACACACACACACACACACACACACACACACACACACACACACACACCACACACACACACACACACACACACACACACACACACACACACACACACACACACACACACACACACACACACACACACACACACACACACACACACACACACACACACAACACACACACACACACACAGAGAGAGAGAGAGAGAGAGACAGAAAGAGAGAGACAGAAAGAGAGAGAGAGACAGAGAGAGACACACAGACAAACAGAGAGAGACACACAGAGAGAGAGACACAGAGACACAGGGAGAGACACAGAGAGAGAGAGAGAGATAGACACAGAGAGAGAGAGCACAGAGAGAGAGACAGAGAGAGAAACAGAGAGAGAGAGAGACACAGAGAGAGAGACAGAGAGACACAGAGAGAGAGAGAGACAGAGAGATAGACAGAGAGAGACAGACACAGGGAGAGACACAGAGAGAGAGACAGAGACAGAGAGAGAGACACAGGGAGAGACACAGAGAGAGAGACACAGAGAGAGAGAGACACAGAGAGAACAGAGAGAGAGACACAGAGAAAGAGAGACACAGGGAGAGACACAGAGAGAGAGACACAGAGACAGAGAGAGAGACACAGAGAGAGAGAGACACAGGAGAGCCAGAGGACACAGAGACAGACAGAGAGACACAGAGACAGAGAGACACAGAGAGAGAGAGAGACACAGGGAGAGACAGAGAGAGAGACACAGAGACAGAGAGAGAGACACAGAGAGAGAGAGAGACACAGGAGAGACAGAGAGAGAGACACAGAGACAGAGAGAGAGACACAGAGAGACACACAGAGAGAGACACAGGAGAGACACAGAGAGAGAGAGACGCATTAGTAGAGAGCCTCAGTGTGAGCAGGGCAGCAGCCAATCAGCTGTGAGCCTCACGTCCTCTGCGGTCTCGTCTTCCTCCTCTTCATCAGGATGATACTCTTCATCAGAGGAGTCTTCCTCCGCCAGCTGGATGTCCACGAACTGAGGAGCCTGAACGCATCATGAGGACAACAAACAACACCTTTAGCATTAAAGAGCCTGAACACATCATCATGAGGACTACACCTTTAGAGAGCCTGAACGCATCATCATGAAGACTACGCCTTTAGAGAGCCTGAACGCATCATCATGAGGACTACGCCTTTAGAGAGCCTGAACGCATCATCATGAGGACTACGCCTTTAGAGAGCCTGAACGCATCATCATGAGGACTACGCCTTTAGAGAGCCTGAACGCATCATCATGAGGACTACGCCTTTAGAGAGCCTGAACGCATCATCATGAGGACTACGCCTTTAGAGAGCCTGAACGCATCATCATGAGGACTACGCCTTTAGAGTGCCTGAACGCATCATCATGAAGACTACACCTTTAGAGAGCCTGAACGCATCATCATGAGGACTACACCTTTAGAGAGCCTGAACGCATCATCATGAGGACTACACCTTTAGAGTGCCTGAACGCATCATCATGAAGACTACACCTTTAGAGAGCCTGAACGCATCATCATGAGGACTACACCTTTAGAGAGCCTGAACGCATCATCATGAGGACTACACCTTTAGAGAGCCTGAACGCATCATCATGTAACTCTAACCTCACTTCATCTGCTAACTGCTAACATCTAGCGGCTAACTGCTAACAGCTAAGTCCTGACGGCTTAATGCTAACAGCTAAGTGCTAACATCTTAATGCTAACAGCTTACTACTAACATCTAACGTCTTAATGCTAACAGCTTACTACTAACATCTAACGTCTTAATGCTAACACTTCACTTTGTCTGTTAACAGCTAACATCTAACTGCTAACAGCTAAGTGCTAACATCTAACAGCTAACTGCTAACATCTAACTGCTAACATCTAACTGCTAACAGCTAACTGCTAACATCTAACTGCTAACAGCTAACATCTAACAGCTAACATCTAACTGCTAACATCTAACTGCTAACAGCTAACTGCTAACTGCTAACATCTAACAGCTAACAGCTAACTTCTAACAGCTAACTGCTAACATCTAACTGCTAACATCTAACAGCTAACTGCTAACAGCTAACAGCTAACTGCTAACATCTAACAGCTAACTGCTAACTGCTAATATCTAACTGCTAACAGCTAACAGCTGATGTAGCTAGCTCTTCTGCTACACAGAGACATGCCCCCTGACAGGAAGTGAAGGACCCCTGACAGGAAGTGTCTCACCTTGTTGGCGTCGCTGGTCTTCTTGATGGGAGACAGGTTCCATGCTGGGATCACCTGAGAGGAGAAAGATATGGAGATCAGTGGTTCTCAGCTGGTCCACTTTTTCCTTGGTCAATAAATCGCGACCCAAAATTTGAACCACTCAAATCTATTCAACAGAAAATGGTGCGGTAATATATATATATATATAATATATATAATATATATATATATATATATATATGCCTTTCAGCAGACATTATTAATGAAAGTGAAGTACAGGGCATATGTCCCTTATATCCCTTCACAGAACTAAAGTATGCTTTAAAGGTCCCATGTCATGCTTTTCCGGTTCTGACCCGTCACCTTGTGTGTTCTGTAGCTTCTGCATGTAAACGGTCTGCAGAGTCACAAACCCTCAAAGTGCACCCTGTAGCGAGTAAAACTCTAACACAGAAAATTCCTCCCCAAAACGCCTCGTTGGAGATTTCTCAGTTTCTTTCTTTGCCCCGCTGATTGGTCCAAATTGACCAATCCACGGACTTCCTCACACACACACTCAGTGCAGGCAGCTCTGCTGATTTCTCCTCCCTGGCTGCAGGCTGATAACAGACAGTTGGGATCTCTCTGAAGTTCTCTCTGCAGACCCATTCTCACAGCGTTTATCAACCTTTTTCTGACTCAATATCAAGCCACACTTATTGTCTTTACTTCGGCTGTGAGTTTGTGTGTGCTCAGGATGAGTTTGGCTGTGTTTCGCTGTGTTCGCTAAACAAGGAAACCACACCTCCACGGAGCTCAGCGCGATTCACAACGTCCCGACCAATCAGAGCACACTGTGCTCACAGGGAGGGGGGGGCAAGAGCTGCAACGAGCCGTTTAGTGGAGAGAGTGAATACTGCTGAATACACACACTTTACAGAGATGCTGTATGAGAAACCAATGTGAGTTTGGAACAATGCACAGTATAAATCTATTTTAGTATACCTCAACAATGGAATTATGATCAGTGGAAAAGGCCATGACATGGGCCCTTTAAACTCACAGAACTAAAGCATGCTTTAAAGGTTTAATGAGATGATGGAATCAAAGCTGAACTGAATCACATCAAAAGGCCCACATGCTGAGAACCCAACCCCAGCAGGGGTCTGGGGGGATTCTCCCCCAAGAGATTTTTAGAAATACTAACATATAAACTACGCATTCTGGTACACTCTGAGAAGAACATAAATACATCTGTTACTACCCGACATATTCATAATATTTGATGCCATTGTTTGTGTTTCACTTTGTTCTGACAGCTTGCTGCAGAGAGGAGAGCAAAGAGGAGAGAGTTTGTGTGAATCACTTAGTGGGTAAGGGAGAGAGCCCCCATTGTTCTGTGACCTGTCAGTCATCAGACCGGGGGTCAGATCTCATCATGTGTTCATTTCTATCTGAAGTTGTACCCATGGATGTATAAAGAAGTTCTACCGCTAAGTTATTCTCCGTGGGGACTTCCGGCAACCATCTTGATTCTGATTGGCCAGAAGACTCGAGAAAACATCAGCAAAGATGTTTTATTGAGAAGATGATCACAGAAGCTTTGAAAACGGTTGATGTTCTCCGGTACTTCCAGTCCAACGCATACTGCGTGCACAGCGTTAGAACTTCACAATACAAGTTTGACTTTTTTCCCCAAAAATATATGTTGTTTTTATATATTTTTTTTTCACCCACACGTCTGCGACCCACTGGAAACGGGTCCGCGATAGGGGTTTCACCAACTACTCGACTAGGGCGCTGTAGGCCCTAGTCGACTAGTCGTGAACAAAATGGAGGCAAACGTGGGAAATGAGGATGCCGACATTGGCGCTGAGGTGCTGCAAATGCTCCAGCAAAACACGCCCAACATTCAGGGGTCCTCCTTTTATGCGCAAATGCGCCGCACCTATGCACTCTACAGTTTCAGTTTTAGCTCCGGCGCTAAAAGTTCACGAGCGTGCTCCACTAGCACCCCCTCTTTGAACAGCTGTTTGGACCTCATTTCGAGAGCAACAAGAAAACACGGGTCAACAGTGGCGCGGATGAGCTACGGGATTACTGCCAGCAGACACCCCATATCCCACAATGGATAACCCTCTGAAGTAGGGCTGGGCGATTTGGCCTAAAAATTAAATCTCAATTTTTTTCTAACTAACGGACAATTTTCGATTTAAACCTCGATTTTTGCACAAACCAGTGGGAGGAGGGAGGGTTACAGTGTTAAATTATTTTATGCATGTGTTTCTCTTTAACACATACTGTAGCCTAGTGTGTCCACAGGAACACACGCATACATATTATCTTACACATTATGATAGTCTAACACTTCTTAATTAAGCTTAATTCTGTTTGACAAAGAAAATAAAATGTTTCACACTGTAGGTATAATTTAATTAATGTGTAGCCTACACACACGCACACACACTAGTATTACATTATTTATGCACTTATGGCAACTATGCATAACTGTATCAAGGCTCCAGACTTTTTTACTGAATAGATAGGTTGTCTCGCATTTCCCCTCCCCCACACTAAAGCAAAGTGAAATAAATCGCAGTTCCTGGCTGAAGAGCGTGCCAGATGAAAACAGCTTCAACAAAGTAACGCATGCATTTTATTGTCAGTAACGGGAACGGCGTTGTAACGATGGAAACAGTAATTAGTTAGATTACTCGTTACTAAAAAAAATAACGCAGTTAGTAACGCCGTTTATTTTAACGCCGTTATTCCCATCACTGAACCTAATATGCAACTGCATCAATCCATTCAATTCGTTTTTATACATACATGTAGCACTTTGTTATGCATTGTGTAGCCACTTACTGATCGCATTGTGAAGTCTGTGTCCAAAGCATTGGAGGTTGGGCCACTCAGTCAGTCTGTGTTCGTGGACATTTTTATGGTACGTCTGTCGGTGGCGTGATTGTAGTAGGCTATGTGGCTGAGTTTTGCGCGCGTTCTGGAAAGTGAGAGAGTGCCTGGAAATCTCCGCTTTGCTTCCCACACTGCAGTTCGGCGAAAAGCGAGGGAACGTGACGTCACCCAATTCAAAGTGAATGGGCAGACGCGTTGGAAGCTGTTTTTGAAGCAGGAGACGCTGTAGTGTGGACGGGCCGTAAGCTACTGCGGAGTCCCTTAAAGCAAAACAAATCTGCGGAGTCTAGAAATGTTTTTAAATCGCGATTTTTCGGTTCAGCCATTTCACAAACCGTAGGAAAGTAAAAATGCAAATTAATCGTTTGAACCGAAAAAATCGCCCAGCCCTACTCTGAAGTGGTGGGCACAAAACGCGAACCGCTTCCCCCGTTTAGCCAAGCTTTCCAGGAGCTACCTGGCTACACCAGCACCCCAAGTGAACGGATGTTTTCCCTGGCAGGCACCACTGTCACCCGACAGCGGTCAAGCCTCCTTCCCTCACATGTTGACGCTTTGGTCTTCCTTAACGCAAACCAAAAAACCTGGAAGGGTCGACATCCTTATCGAGGAGGACAGTGACAGCGAGTAAAGTGTTGCGCAATGCGCACTGGATTTACGTTGCATTTATGTTCTTAACAGAGTTTTTGCAGTAGATTTGGTGAGTCCAGTTACTGGTTTTTATTTAATCAGCCATGTAACCCAAATGAAAATGCTGCTTTGTTACAGTGTTTAACGTAACTGTATGCATTGCAATACAAAATACAGTTTTACACCTCTTTGTGTGTCTTTATTATGACGTAACACTAGTCGACTACTATTTTGAAAAACTTGTCGACTAGGAAATAATGGTAGTCGTGAAACCCCTAGTCCGCGACCCGCTGGAAACGGGTCCGCGACCCGCTGGAAACGGGTCCGCGACCCGCTGGAAACGGGTCCGCGACCCGCTGGAAACGGTCCGCGACCCACTCGAAACAGGTCCGCGACCCACTGGAAACGGGTCCGCGACCCAAAACCACTGATCTAAAGGGTTAGAACGCTCCATCATGACATCACGCCAGCACGGCCTCTCACCACTCCTTTCTCCACCACCTCTTTGAACTTGGCCCGGGTCATCTTGGTTCCTGCAGGAGATAAAGACACATGAAGCTCAGCAGGTGAGCACAGGTGAATGAGAGCTTCTGATTGGACGAGAGACTCACGAAGGCGGGCACAGCTCGGTGTCGTTGATGGCAGCTTTCATCATGGCCACCACGTGCTCGTTAGTGATCACTTCCTGTTGGGAAACACAACCATTAGTGTTCTGATGGTGTTCTGATGGTTCTAGCGGTGTTCTGATGGTGTTCTGATGGTGTTCTGATGGTTCTAATGGTGTTCTGATGGTGTTCTGATGGTGTTCTGATGGTTCTAATGGTGTTCTGATGGTGTTCTGATGGTTCTAGCGGTGTTCTGATGGTGTTCTGATGGTTCTAATGGTTCTGATGGTGTTCTGATGGTTCTAGCGGTGTTCTGATAGTTCTGATGGTGTTCTCATGGTGTTCTGATGGTTCTAGCGGTGTTCTGATGGTTCTGATGGTGTTCTGATGGTTCTAACGGTGTTCTGATGGTGTTCTGATGGTTCTAACGGTGTTCTGATGGTTCTGATGGTTCTAATGGTGTTCTGATGGTTCTAACGGTGTTCTAATGGTTCTGATGGTGTTCTGATGCTTCTAATGGTGTTCTGATGGTGTTCTGATGGTTCTAATGGGTTCTGATGGTTCTGATGGTGTTCTAATGGTGTTCTGATGGTGTTCTGATGGTGTTCTAATGATGTTCTGATGGTGTTCTGATGGTGCTAATGGTGTTCTAATGGTGTTCTATTGATGTTCTGATGGTTCTAATGGTGTTCTGATGGTTCTAATGGTGTTCAGATGGTGTTCTGATGGTTCTAATGGTGTTCTGATGGTGTTCTGACGGTGTTCTGATGATGTTCTAATGGTGTCCTGATGTTCTAATGGTGATCTGATGGTGATCTGATGGTGTTCTAATGGTGTTCTGATGGTTCTAATGGTATTCTAATGGTATTCTAATGGTGTTCTGATGGTGTTCTAATGGTGTTCTGATGGTTCTAATGGTGTTCTGATGGTTCTCATTGTATTCTAATGGTATTCTAATGGTGTTCTAATGGTGTTCTGATGGTTCTAATTGTATTCTAATGGTATTCTAATGGTTGTTCTAATGGTGTTCTGATGATATTCTAATGGTGTTCTGATGGTGTTCTGATGGTTCTAATTGTATTCTAATTGTGTTCTGATGGTGTTCTAATGGTGTTCTGATGGTTCTGATGGTGTTCTGATGGTGCTAATGGTGTTCTGATGGGGCTAATGGTATTCTAATGGTGTTCTGATGGTTCTGATGGTGTTCTGATGGTGTTCTAATGGTGTTCTGATGGTTCTAATGGTGTTCTGATGGTGTTCTAATGGTGTTCTGATGGTTCTAATGGTGTTCTGATGGTTTTAATGGTGTTCTGCAATGGTTCTGATGGTTCTAATGGTGTTCTGATGGTTCTAATGGTGTTCTGCAATGGTTCTGATGGTTCTGTTGTTCTAATGTTCTGATGGTCAGATGGTGTTCTCATGGTTCTGGTGTTCTGATGATGTTCTGATGGTTCTGTTGTTCTAATGTTCTGATGGTCAGATGGTGTTCTCATGGTTCTGATTTTGGTGTTCTGATGATGTTCTGATGGTTCTTATGGTGTTCTGATGATGTTCTGATGGTTCTAATGGTGTTCTCATGGTTCTGATGTTTTCATGGTTCTGATTATATACTCACATGGATGATGTTCCTGACGTTCACGGTGGTCAGGTTGTGCTGTCTGGATTTGGTCTCCAGTGATTGGTCAAGCTGCCTGTCGATATCCACAGGCTCCTCCTCCTCGCTCTCTGAAGCCCCGCCCCTTTCCTCCTCCTCCCCGTCATTCTCTTCTTCCTCTTCCTCACCGACTTCCTCCTCGCTGCCTTCACCTCCACCTGACTCTCCTCTGAGGACACAGAGTGAGTGAGTGAGTGAGTGAGTGAGTGAGTGAGTGAGTGAGTGAGTGTGTGTGTGTCTGTGCGCATGTGAGTAAGTGTGTGCGTGTGTGTGAGTAAGTGAGTGAGAGTGTGTGTGTGTGAGAAAGTGAGAGAGAGAGTGAGTGAGTGTGTGATGAGTGAGTGAGTGTGTGTGTGTCTGTGCGCATGTGAGTAAGTGTGTGCGTGTGTGTGAGTAAGTGAGTGAGAGTGTGTGTGTGTGTGTGAGAAAGTGAGAGAGAGAGTGAGTGAGTGTGTGAGTGAGTTTGTGAGAGAGAGAGTGTGTGAGTGAGTGAGTGAGAGAGAGTGAGTGAGTGAGTGAGAGAGTGAGTGACCGGTCTCTACCTGACCCGGTCTCTACCTGACCGGTCTCTATCTGACCCGGTCTCTATCTGACCCGGTCTCTACCTGACCCTACCTGACCGGTCTCTATCTGACCCGGTCTCCTCCTGATCCGGTCTCTATCTGACCCGGTCTCTACCTGACCCGGTCTCTACCTGACCCGGTCTCTACCTGACCCGGTCTCTACCTGACTCTATCTGACCCGGTCTCTATCTGACCCGGTCTCTACCTGACCCGGTCTCTACCTGACCCGGTCTCTACCTGACCCGGTCTCCACCTGACCCGGTCTCCACCTGACCCGGTCTCCTCCTGATCCGGTCTCCACCTGACCCGGTCTCTACCTGACCCGGTCTCCACCTGACCCGGTCTCCTCCTGACCCGGTCTCCACCTGACCCGGTCTCCACCTGACCCGGTCTCTACCTGACCCGGTCTCCACCTGACTCGGTCTCCACCTGACCCGGTCTCCTCCTGATCCGGTCTCCACCTGACCCGGTCTCTACCTGACCCGGTCTCCACCTGACCCGGTCTCCTCCTGACCCGGTCTCTATCTGACCCGGTCTCTACCTGACCCGGTCTCCACCTGACCCGGTCTCCACCTGACCCGGTCTCCACCTGACCCGGTCTCCACTGACCCGGTCTCTACCTGACCCGGTCTCCACCTGACCCGGTCTCTACCTGACCCGGTCTCCACCTGACCCGGTCTCCACCTGACCCGGTCTCTACCTGACCCGGTCTCTACCTGACCGGTCTCTACCTGACCCGGTCTCTACCTGACCCGGTCTCCACCTGACCCGGTCTCTACCTGACCCGGTCTCTACCTGACCCGGTCTCTACCTGACCCGGTCTCTACCTGACCCGGTCTCTACCTGAGATGTTTGCTGTTAACAAACAGTTCCAGCAAACATCCACTGATAAACTGCGATGGTAACCTCCTGTGTGTGTAACTCTGGATCTTACCTGTGTGTGTAACTCAGGATCTTACCTGTGTGTGTAACTCAGGATCTTACCTGTGTGTGTAACTCAGGATCTTACCTGTGTGTGTAACTCAGGATCTTACCTGTGTGTGTAACTCAGGATCTTACCTGTGTGTGTAACTCAGGATCTTACCTGTGTGTGTAACTCAGGATCTTACCTGTGTGTGTAACTCTGGATCTTACCTGTGTGTGTAACTCTGGATCTTACCTGTGTGTGTAACTCTGGATCTTACCTGTGTGTGTAACTCTGGATCTTACCTGTGTGTAACTCAGGATCTTACCTGTGTGTGTAACTCTGGATCTTACCTGTGTGTGTAACTCAGGATCTTACCTGTGTGTGTAACTCAGGATCTTACCTGTGTGTGTAACTCTGGATCTTACCTGTGTGTGTAACTCTGGATCTTACCTGTGTGTGTAACTCTGGATCTTACCTGTGTGTGTAACTCAGGATCTTACCTGTGGTTACTCTAGAAAAAGGTACATGTGTGCATTTGATTATAAAGGTGTGTTTATTTACAGACTGCTGCAAAAACTAAGAAGCTTATAAAACATCAGGTTTAAACTAAAAGAGCTTTACAGAAAAGTAACACAATTAAAGATGTTTGGAGTTTTATTTGAGTTATGAATGTGAATGTTTTGTCAAAGAGAAGCTGATCTGAAAGCGTTGGTACACACAGTTAGGGCACTTCCTGTTTCTGCCGGAGAGAGGGGAGTCTGTCCCAAAGCTTGCTGCTGTGTTTACTCCCTCCATCTGACAGGAGGAGCCTCTCTGAGCTGAGAGGGGCACTCCACGGAGCTCACTGCGTCACGGAGGGGAGTGTGTAGGGGTAGGGTGTAGGGCGTGGTTTGGGATTGGCCTGAGTGTGTGAGTGTGAGTGTGAGTGTGTGTGTGTGTGTGTGTGTGTGTGTGTGTGTGTGTTACCCATGGTGATGATGAGGCTGGAGTCTGTATCTTCCTCTACCACCAGGTACCCCTCCTCTTCTTCCTCCTCCCCCCCTGCAGGATGCTGCAATGCATCATGGGAGCGTGGGGCTCTGTGGCCGGGGGGGGCAGGTCTGGACGGGCTGAGTCTGAGGCGTTTTCGGACCAAGTTCATTGTTGAGAAACATGACCTCTGAAACACATTGAAGAGTTATCAAGTCTCTCATCAGGAGCAGCTGCAGAGAGATGGAGAGGAAACACTGAAGGTCCCCCATCATCATCATCCTCCTCTTCTTCATCACTATATCACAGGTCTCAGATATATCCAGAGCCTGTCTCTGATTGGCTGAAACACCAAACAGATCATTGCAGCATCCCATAATCCCCTCTGTTTCAGCCCTGTTTCCAAAGTGCTGACATGTGTCCCCTCTGTGTGAAGAGAGTCTCTTTACACAGAGGGGACACATGTTGATGTAGAAGAGACACGTGTCCCCTCTGTGTGAAGAGAGAGTCTCTTTACAAAGAGGGGACACATGTTGATGTGAAGAGACACGTTTCTGAAGTGAATTACGTACCCCACCTTTAAGTGTTTCTGAAGGGAATTACCTACCCCACCTTTAAGTGTTCTCTGAAGGGAATTACCTACCCCCCTTTAAGTGTTTGAAGGGAATTACCTACCCCACCTTTAAGTGTTTCTGAAGTGAATTACCTACCCCACCTTTTAAGTGTTTCTGAAGGGAATTACCTACCCCACCTTTAAGTGTTTCTGAAGGGAATTACCTACCCCACCTTTAAGTGTTTCTGAAGGGAATTACCTACCCCACCTTTAAGTGTTTCTGAAGGGAATTACCTACCCCACCTTTAAGTGTTTCTGAAGGGAATTACCTACCCCACCTTTAAGTGTTTCTGAAGGGAATTACCTACCCTACCTTTAAGTGTTTCTGAAGGGAATTACCTACCCACCTTTAAGTGTTTCTGAAGGGAATTACCTACCCCACCTTTAAGTGTTTCTGCAGTGAATTACCTACCCCACCTTTAAGTGTTTCTGAAGGGAATTACCTACCCCACCTTTAAGTGTTTCTGAAGGGAATTACCTACCCCACCTTTAAGTGTTTCTGAAGGGAATTACCTACCCCACCTTTAAGTGTTTCTGAAGGGAATTACCTACCCCACCTTTAAGTGTTTCTGAAGGGAATTACCTACCCCACCTTTAAGTGTTTCTGAAGGGAATTACCTACCCTACCTTTAAGTGTTTCTGAGGGAATTACCTACCCCACCTTTAAGTGTTTCTGAAGGGAATTACCTACCCCACCTTTAAGTGTTTCTGAAGGGAATTACCTACCCCACCTTTAAGTGTTTCTGAAGGGAATTACCTACCCCACCTTTAAGTGTTTCTGAAGGGAATTACCTACCCCACCTTTAAGTGTTTCTGAAGGGAATTACCTACCCCACCTTTAAGTGTTTCTGAAGTGAATTACCTACCCCACCTTTAAGTGTTTCTGAAGGGAATTACCTACCCCACCTTTAAGTGTTTCTGAAGGGAATTACCTACCCCACCTTTAAGTGTTTCTGAAGGGAATTACCTACCCCACCTTTAAGTGTTTCTGAAGGAATTACCTACCCCACCTTTAAGTGTTTCTGAAGGGAATTACCTACCCTACCTTTAAGTGTTTCTGAAGGGAATTACCTACCCCACCTTTAAGTGTTTCTGAAGGGAATTACCTACCCCACCTTTAAGTGTTTCTGCAGTGAATTACCTACCCCACCTTTAAGTGTTTCTGAAGGGAATTATCTACCCCTTTAAGTGTTTCTGCAGTGAATTACCTACCCCACCTTTAAGTGTTTCTGAAGGGAATACCTACCCCACCTTTAAGTGTTTCTGAAGTGAATTACCTACCCCACCTTTAAGTGTTTCTGAAGGGAATTACCTACCCCACCTTTAAGTGTTTCTGCAGTGAATTACCTACCCCACCTTTAAGTGTTTCTGAAGTGAATTACCTACCCACCTTTAAGTGTTTCTGAAGGGAATTACCTACCCCACCTTTAAGTGTTTCTGCAGTGAATTACCTACCCCACCTTTAAGTGTTTCTGAAGGGAATTACCTACCCCACCTTTAAATGTTTCTGAAGGGAATTACCTACCCACCTTTAAGTGTTTCTGAAGGGAATTACCTACCCCACCTTTAAGGGTTTCTGAAGGGAATTACCTACCCTACCTTTAAGTGTTTCTGAAGGGAATTACCTACCCCACCTTTAAGTGTTTCTGAAGGGAATTACCTACCCTACCTTTAAGTGTTTCTGAAGGGAATTACCTACCCTACCTTTAAGTGTTTTTGAAGGGAATTACCTACCCCACCTTTAAGTGTTTCTGAAGGAATTACCTACCCTACCTTTAAGTGTTTCTGAAGGGAATTACCTACCCTACCTTTAAGTGTTTCTGTCTCTCTCTCTTTATGTATCTCTCTCTGTCTCTGTATCTCTCTCTGTGTCTCTCTCTCTGTGTGTCTGTCTGTGTGTCTCTCTCTGTTTGTCTCTGTCTCTCTCTCTCTTTCTGTCTCTCTCTCTCTCTGTGTGTGTGTGTGTGTGTGTGTGTGTGTGTGTGTGTGTGTGTGTGTGTGTGTGTGTGTGTGTGTGTGTGTGTGTGTGTGTGTGTGTGTGTGTGTGTGTGTGTGTGTGTAAGAAAAAGGAATACGTCGTTAAAACATTTACTACCAATACTATATTCTACTGAACACCTGAATACTTCAGTATTTTATACTGTAATAAATCCACAATCATGGTCTGTATATAAAGGATAACACGGGGACCACAAACACTCTGGGTCTGATAACTAGCCTCTGTTAGCCTCTGTTAGCTCCTTCCCATTAACAGTTAGCTCTTGTTAGCCTAAAGTTAGCTTCTTCCCATTAACAGTTAGCTCCTGTAAGCTTCGATTAGCCTAAAGTTAGCTTCTTCCCATTAACAGTTAGCTCCTGTTAGCTTCGATTAGCCTAAAGTTAGCTTCTCCGTGAATCACAGATGATATGATGAATCAGCTCGTAACTTCCAGAGAGGGAAATAATAATACCCGCATCTCCGTCTCAAAGAGCCAGACCGTGGCAGGGCTTCACAGCTCAGCCCCCGTCAGTACCAGCCGGTTCTCCCTCCGACGGCCCGGTACCGGGGGTTTAAATGTTTAAAGGTTTAAATGTTTAAAAGAGAAACAACAGAAACTTACCGCCACAACAACCGTACGCTCTGCGTGACGCTACCGGCTGTGCGTCATGACGTCAGCGTAACAGTGGCCAAAAGGAGGGATTTAATTGGTTAGCACACCTCTGCTTTGTTGTTATATTCTGAGCAAAGCACATTCAAGGTTAATAGTCTAGCAGCAAGTCCTCACCCGAGGTAGAACAAAACACAAAGATGTTTCTTATCTTTAGGGTCTCCCATTAAGGAAATTGATTGTTGTGAAATTTTATTTTGGGGGAAAACATTTTTTTGGTTGTTTCTTTAGAACGAATGGGAAAGGTGACAAGAAAGCCCATAGCTTCAGAAGGATCACTCTTTTCCTCTTTGCTGAGGTATGAACCAGGTGGCTGTCCTACATCACCAAATAGTCAGAATAAGAGTAAGTAACATAAAGTGTATTAGTTCTAAATTGCAAGCCTCTAAAACATAGGTGTACATAGTAGAGGTGTTATTGAAACTGGAACCTTAAAGGTGGGGTATGTAATTTATTTCAGAAACACTTTTTGTTATATTCCATGGAATGCTCTTAACATCCCGATAGCAATGAATACATTAAATGCTTTGACAATAAATACATACAATAATTTAATCTGTGGAAGCCGTGGGCGCTGTAAAAAAGCACGACCAATCATCTGAGCCGGCCCGGCTAAAGTAACTGGATGGCCTACCTGCCTGTCAGCCTTCCATCTGTGCACAAACTGATCTCGTGCCCTCATTGGTCATGTGTGCGTTCCGTGTGTGTTGGAGGAGGGGCTCTGTGAGGAAGTGGCAGATTTTTTCCGGTTGTGTATTTTCAAATTCTAGCGCACTCGAGCTGGTTTCTCCAAAACTACCTACCCCACCTTTAATTCAAAGTACAGTATACAAATCTCAAATCATTCTGTGAGAGGTCAAGTATATAGATGCTAGAATAGAATGTTAAATGTCAGGTTCCTCAGAAACGTTAGGGGACACTTTTGACCTTCTGCACAGCAGGTGCAGAACTCCGTACAGGGAAGGCCAACAGAGAGGCACTGGCACTTTCCACTTCTCCACACTTTGCAATACAAGTGAGTAATGTCTCTCACTTCTGTAGGTGCGGGGGGTTTTGTAAATAGCACTGGTTGAATGGCCCCATCTCTGACAATCCACCCCTTGCCAACAGGACTCATAACAAGGGTTTGGGTTCGGCTGTGACACATATCGCTCTCTGAAACATTGCTCTTGCACATGTTGTTGAAATGCATCCTCTGTTGGCGGCAGATTTTCCGAGCTGCATCTGTTGTTGATGCAATTATGACCCTCAGTTCATCCTCGTTTGTGCCCATCAGTCCTTGATCTTTTTTCCATAGCAGACGCGCACATTCTCTTGCGACTGGCAAAGACTCTTCCAAGCTGGCAGAGAGTCCAACATGGGCCAGATCTTTGAGCTCGCTGAGCGGGGTCTTGAGTTTGGTGAATGCTGTCGTCTTTCCATTCTGATTTCTGATAAATGAGAGATTAGTGATGGAGTCCTATTTTCCCATCACCAAAAAGTACCATTTCCGTCTAAACTAAAGCTAAGTTTACAGGACTATAATTCAGTATTTTTTTAGTTAAATAATTGTCTGACTATCTGGTGATGTAGGACAGCCACCTGGTTCATACCTCAGCAAAGAGGAAAAGAGTGATCCTTCTGAAGCTATGGGCTCTTGTCACCTTTCCCATCCGGCCTGGTCTAGTTTGGCTCTTTTCAGGGATTGGGGTAGTCCTAAAGAACAAACCAAAAACATTTTTCCCCCCAAAATAAAATTTGACAATCAATTTCATTAATGGGAGACCCTAAAGATAAGAAACATCTTTGTGTTTGTTCTACCTCGGGTAGGGGTATCTCGAAATCTGAGGGCCCTTCCTGCTAGACTATAAATACTCTTAACAAATGATCTCCTTCTTGATGAAACGGAGCCAACGGACTATCCCGAGTGCGGAGGAATAAGACGGTCTGGTATGATGCGTGATGAGTCCTGTCCGTGTACTCTGTGTACAGAGTACACAGAGTACACGGACAGGACTCATCCCGAGTGCGGAGGAATAAGACGGTCTGGTATGATACGTGATGAGTCCTGTCCGTGTACTCTGTGTACAGAGTACACAGAGTACGGACAGGACTCATCCCGAGTGCGGAGGAATAAGACGGTCTGGTATGATGCGTGATGGTCCTGTCCGTGTACTCTGTGTACAGAGTACACAGAGTACACGGACAGGACTCATCCCGAGTGCGGATGAATAAGACGGTCTGGTATGATACGTGATGAGTCCTGTCCGTGTACCTGTGTACTCTGTGTACAGAGTACACAGAGTACACGGACAGGACTCATCCGAGTGCGGAGGAATAAGACGGTCTGGTATGATACGTGATGAGTCCTGTCCGTGTACTCTGTGTACAGAGTACACAGAGTACACGGACAGGACTCATCCCGAGTGCGGAGGAATAAGACAGTCTGGTATGATACGTGATGAGTCCTGTCCGTGTACTCTCTGTACAGAGTACACAGAGTACACGGACAGGACTCATCCCGAGTGCGGTTGATAAGACGGTCTGGTATGATACGTGATGAGTCCTGTCCGTGTACTCTGTGTACAGAGTCAACACTTCAATAAAAGCCCGAGTTACTAAATATTTAACCCTAAGTTACTGGGTTAAAATACACTCATTATACAGGAGTACATCTACCCCCCCCCCCTCCCCTCTCAAATAGTCATAAGGAGCTTATTATCCTCTGCTTTGACTTGATAAGGACTTCCTGTAGGGTTTGTATTCAAAGCAACTGTTAGTGGAAGCTATGATGGAGCTCTGAAACATGTTCTGATCATGTTCTCATCCAGGTGGGTTCATACGTCTCCTCAGATAAACTACAGTCTGGATAAGTCCTTCAGGAGACAAGAAGTTCTTTATTGATCCCAATCGGGGACATGTTTGCGTTGCTTCAGCATCAGAAGACATGGCATTGTACATAAGAGAAACGCAAAGAGTAGAATAAACAATCCAAGGAGGACCTGAGTCTCCTCTCTCTGCCCCGTGTGCTGCATTCATGTGCCGGCAGAATAACCAGAAAACAGTGAAGCTTTATAGAGATCTTTATTAAAATATTAGATAAACACAGAAACAGGCCGTAGACTAAATCAGGACGAGGCGTTCAGGTGCGTCTGCGAGGACTCAGAGCTCTCAGCGCTGCGGCCGGTTTCCTCAACTCGTTCAGCAGCGAGAGGCCGAGGGACCGGACCATCGGACCAGGACCAGGCGGGGGGGCGGGCCTCAATGTGTGGGGGCGGGGCTTCAACCTGGGGGGGAGCACTATCTGTGGGGGGCCTCAGGGTGTCTCCGGTGGAACAGGGACTCCCGGCGGCGGGTGCAGGGGCTCGATCGCAGCACCGCTCTGAAACCATACGGTGTCGTCACCTTCTCCAGGTGAGGCAGCGACATGGCGGCGCGCGTCGATAGGTCCGTATCCGAAGCCTCTGTGGGGGGCGGGCCTCAGGAAGCGGGGGCGGGGCGTGAGGGGCGGGGCAGCAGGAAGCGGGGGGAGGGGCGCGTTAAATCCTGAGTGACAAAGTTAAGGTATTTTCAGGTAAAGAAATGCAAGGATTTAAACCTTTAATACCAAATTCGTATAAATATCCATCATTCATTCATCTGAGATCAAAGTGTACAGAAAAGTCAGAAGAAAAAAGAGAACTTTGAGACCAAAGACGTCTTCACCTTCTCCACGTGAGGCAGGATGTGATGGCGCTCCTCATCATCATCATCATCTTCCTCATCAGGTCAGACAGCAGCCGCGGTGGTCCGGAGAGCGTCTCGGGGACAGGAAGTGAAGCGGGCTGCGAGACGGATGATTAAGCCCGGCGTCCGCTGAGGAGTCAGAACCAGAACCCGCAGAGAAGAACCAACCGAGGACATGGTGACGGTCTGAGGACACAAACACAGTTAAAGAACCCGCAGAGAGGAACCAACAGAAGACATGGTGACGGTCTGAGGACACAAACACAGTTAAAGAACCCGCAGAGAGGAACCACAGAAGACATGGTGACGGTCTGAGGACACAAACACAGTTAAAGAACCCGCAGAGGACATGGTGACGGTCTGAGGACACAAACACAGTTAAAGAACCAGCAGAGAAGAACCAACAGAGGACATGGTGACGGTCTGAGGACACAAACACAGTTAAAGAACCCGCAGAGAGGAACCAACAGAGGACATGGTGACGGTCTGAGGACACAAACACAGTTAAAGAACCCGCAGAGAGGAACCAACAGAGGACATGGTGACGGTCTGAGGACACAAACAGTTAAAGAACCAGCAGAGAGGAACCAACAGAGGACATGGTGACGGTCTGAGGACACAAACACAGTTAAAGAACCCGCAGAGAGGAACCAACAGGACATGGTGACGGTCTGAGGACACAAACACAGTTAAAGAACCAGAGAGAAGAACCAACAGAGGACATGGTGACGGTCTGAGGACACAAACACAGTTAAAGACACAGGGACGACTACAAAGACAACATGGGACTTCTAAACTACTTCAAAACACTCACCAGAGACACCAAACACTACAGAGAGACACCAACACTACAGAGACACACCAACACTACACAGAGACACCAAACACTACACAGAGACACCAAACACTACAGAGAGACACCAACACTACAGAGACACACCAACACTACAGAGACACCAAACACTACAGAGACACCAAACACTACACAAGAGACACCAAACACTACAGAGAGACACCAACACTACAGAGACACCAAACACTACAGAGAGACACCAAACACTCCAGAGACACCAAACACTACAGAGACACCAAACACTACAGAGACACACCAACACTACAGAGACACCAAACACTACAGAGACACCAAACACTACAGAGACACCAAACACTACAGAGACACACCAACACTACAGAGACACCAAACACTACACAGAGACACCAAACACTACAGAGACACCAAACACTACAGAGACACCAAACACTACACAGAGACACCAAACACTACAGAGACACCAAACACTACAGAGACACCAAACACTACAGAGACACCAAACACTACAGAGACACCAAACACTACAGAGACACCAAACACTACAGAGACACCAAACACTACAGAGAGACACCAACACTACAGAGACACCAAACACTCCAGAGACACCAAACACTACAGAGACACCAAACACTACACAGAGACACCAAACACTACAGAGACACCAAACACTACAGAGACACCAAACACTACAGAGACACCAAACACTACAGAGACACCAAACACTACACAGAGACACCAAACACTACAGAGACACCAAACACTACAGAGACACCAAACACTACAGAGAGACACCAAACACTACAGAGACACCAAACACTACAGAGACACCAAACACTACAGAGACACCAAACACTACAGAGACACCAAACACTACAGAGAGACACCAACACTACAGAGACACCAAACACTCCAGAGACACCAAACACTACAGAGACACCAAACACTACACAGAGACACCAAACACTACAGAGACACCAAACACTACAGAGACACCAAACACTACAGAGACACCAAACACTACAGAGACACCAAACACTACACAGAGACACCAAACACTACAGAGACACCAAACACTACAGAGAGACACCAAACACTCCAGAGACACCAAACACTACAGAGACACCAAACACTACACTACAGAGAGCACCAAACACTACAGAGACACCAAACACTACAGAGAGACACCAAACACTACAGAGAGACACCAAACACTACAGAGACACCAAACACTACAGAGAGACACCAAACACTACAGAGAGACACCAAACACTACAGAGACACCAAACACTACAGAGACACCAAACACTACAGAGACACCAAACACTACACAGAGACACCAAACACTCCAGAGAGACACCAAACACTACAGAGACACCAAACACTACAGAGACACCAAACACTACAGAGAGACACCAACACTACAGAGACACCAAACACTACAGAGAGACACCAAACACTACACAGAGACACCAAACACTACACAGAGACACCAAACACTACAGAGACACCAAACACTACACAGAGACACCAAACACTACAGAGACACCAAACACTACAGAGAGACACCAAACACTACAGAGAGACACCAAACACTACAGAGAGACACCAAACACTACAGAGACACCAAATGTCTCCAACGATACGACCAGGACCCAGAGTCTAGAACCCTTACAGTTGAGTTTTGTGTCTCGGCTCTCGCTCTCTTACCTTCAGTCTGAGTTTCCCTTGTTGCCACTCTCCGTCTTTCTCATGGTTTATATATAATTGTTCTATCAGCAGCAGGTGGATCCAATCACTCTGACCACGCCCCCATCCATATGACCACGCCCACTGAGTCCAAACTGATCACATCATGTGACCTTCATGGTTACTGAAGGGAACCCAGTAGAAACCTGGCGCGTCTCTTTGGATCCACCGGGTCTCTTCTTTGGTTTATGAAACCAGCTGATGCACGCAGGAATGTTATATTATATATTAAAATTCAAACTGGACTTCCGTCTTTATGATCAGAGTCAGATCAGCCACTTAAAGATATTATATTCAGTGAACCCATTATAATACTGTTATACGTTGAGTGCCCTCTAGAATACAATGAGTCACAAAGTTAAAGGTCTTTTCAGGTAAATCAATTAAAGGATTTAAACCTTTAAAATTCTTATAAATATCTATCATTAATAAATCTGAGGTCAAACTGAATTTCAACATTTCCGTGAAAAAAAAATGAATTCGATTTTTTTAGAAAAAGTCAGAATGTTTTCATTTTCTGGAAAAGTCGGAGATTAAAAAAAAAAAAACGAACTTTGAGACAAAAGTCAGAAATGTTAGATTTTCCAAACGAGTTCAGGATTCGGAGAATTCAGAGTCGACATGCTGAAAGTCCCTCTGAGGGAACACAGCCTCTGCAGACCGTTAACATGCACTCACACAGAACACACTACAGGAGAGGGAACACCACAGAAGAAGAATAGGGACTCTTTAATATCAAAAGGGTGGATTCATTAACATCCGTGATGAAACCTTTGAGACAGAGAAGTGTTCATGAAGCCTGCGGAGACAAAGTGTTCATGAAGCCTGCGGAGACAAAGTGTTCATGAAGCCTGCGGAGACAAAGTGTTCATGAAGCCTGCGGAGACAAAGTGTTCATGAAGCCTGCGGAGACAAAGTGTTCATGAAGCCTGCGGAGACGGAGGAGAGGGTGGGAACGTCTGTATACACTTTAATAGAAGGAGGACACAGGACGTCTCCTGAGGAACTCCACTTGTTATTCTCTTCCTGAAGCACACACACTCTGCTCAGACTCTCTGATCTCACACACTCTGCTCAGACTCTCTGATCTCACACACTCTGCTCAGACTCTCTGATCTCACACACTCTGCTCAGACTCTCTATGATCTCACACACTCTGCTCAGACTCTCTATGATCTCACACACTCTGCTCAGACTCTCTGATCTCACACACTCTGCTCAGACTCTATGATCTCACACACTCTGCTCAGACTCTATGATCTCACACACTCTGCTCAGACTCTATGATCTCACACACTCTGCTCAGACTCTCTCTGATCTCACACACTCTGCTCAGACTCTCTATGATCTCACACACTCTGCTCAGACTCTCTATGATCTCACACACTCTGCTCAGACTCTCTCTGATCTCACACACTCTGCTCAGACTCTCTATGATCTCACACACTCTGCTCAGACTCTCTGATCTCACACACTCTGCTCAGACTCTCTGATCTCACACACTCTGCTCAGACTCTCTGATCTCAGACACTCTGCTCTGACTCTCTGATCTCACACACTCTGCTCAGACTCTCTGATCTCACACACTCTGCTCAGACTCTATGATCTCACACACTCTGCTCAGACTCTATGATCTCACACACTCTGCTCAGACTCTATGATCTCACACACTCTGCTCAGACTCTATGATCTCACACACTCTGCTCAGACTCTATGATCTCACACACTCTGCTCAGACTCTCTGATCTCACACACTCTGCTCAGACTCTCTGATCTCACACACTCTGCTCAGACTCTATGATCTCACACACTCTGCTCAGACTCTATGATCTCACACACTCTGCTCAGACTCTATGATCTCACACACTCTGCTCAGACTCTATGATCTCACACACTCTGCTCAGACTCTCTGATCTCACACACTCTGCTCAGACTCTCTGATCTCACACACTCTGCTCAGACTCTATGATCTCACACACTCTGCTCAGACTCTATGATCTCACACACTCTGCTCAGACTCTCTGATCTCACACACTCTGCTCAGACTCTCTGATCTCACACACTCTGCTCAGACTCTCTGATCTCACACACTCTGCTCAGACTCTCTGATCTCACACACTGATGTGAACAGAACGATGACATCATCCGTTTACACCAAGAGTTCATGATGATTTTACTGCAGCGGGACAAACAGGAAGGAACTGCTAAAAACAGCAGGAAGTCAGGATCCTCCACAATAAGAGTCCAAATCCCCCCGTCCAGAAAAAACAAAGTAACCACAATCCCGCCTCTTCGTCATCATCTTCATCATTAGTTAAAATCAGTCTTTGCTGCTGCCTCCCCCAGGTACATCATGGGAGATCGGCCGGCCGACCTTTGACCTGCGGCGAGTCCTCGTCTCCATGGAAACTGTCTCATTGTGCCCCGCCCCCCCCCCAGCGTGTCACCGGGAGGGGGCAGGGCTACTTCCAGTGGTCAGAGCTCTCTCTGGCTTGTGATTGGTCCGTCAGTCGCTGTCAGAGCCGACGGCCGACGAGCCTTTCCTCTTCCTCTTCGGAGCTTTGGGCTTCGAGTCCTCCTCCTCCTACACACACACACACACACACACACACACACACACACACACACACACACACACACACACACACACACACACACACACACACACACACACCACACACACACACACACACACACACACACAACACACACCCACACACACACACACACACACACACACACACACACACACACCCACACACACACACACACACACACACACACACACACACACACACACACACACAACACACACACACACACACACACACACACACACACGTTATGACAGATGATATTACACATTTATAAAATAAATAATGCCCGTCACACAACAAGGTTTATATATAAATGTAAAGTATAGAAGTACTCACAGAGGTATATATATATATATATAGAGTATAGAAGTACTCACAGAGGTATATATATATATATATAGAGTATAGAAGTACTCACAGAGGTATATATATATATATATAGAGTATAGAAGTACTCACAGAGGTATATATATATATATAGAGTATAGAAGTACTCACAGAGGTATATATATATATATATATAGAGTATATGAAGTACTCACAGAGGTATATATATATATATAGAGTATAGAAGTACTCACAGAGGTATATATATATATATAGAGTATATGAAGTACTCACAGAGGTATATATATATATATATATACCTCTGTGAGTACTTCTATACTCTATATATATATATGATATATATAGTATAGAAGTACTCACGGAGGTATATATATATATATATAGTATATGAAGTACTCACAGAGGTATATATATATATATATAGAGTATAGAAGTACTCACGGAGGTATATATATATATATATATATATATATATATATAGAGTATAGAAGTACTCACGGAGGTATATATATATATATATATATATATATGAGTATAGAAGTACTCACAGAGGTATATATATATATATATAGAGTATATGAAGTACTCACAGAGGTATATATATATATATATAGAGTATATGAAGTACTCACAGAGGTATATATATATATATATATATAGAGTATATGAAGTACTCACAGAGGTATATATATATAGAGTATATGAAGTACTCACATAGGTATATATATATATATATATAGAGTATATGAAGTACTCACAGAGGTATATATATATATATATATATATAGAGTATAGAAGTACTCACAGAGGTATATATATATATATATAGAGTATATGAAGTACTCACAGAGGTATATATATATATATATAGAGTATATGAAGTACTCACAGAGGTATATATATATATATATATATATATAGAGTATATGAAGTACTCACAGAGGTATATATATATATAGAGTATATGAAGTACTCACAGAGGTATATATATATATACCTCTGTGAGTACTTCATATACTCATATATATATATATATAGAGTATATGAAGTACTCACAGAGGTATATATATATATAGAGTATATGAAGTACTCACAGAGGTATATATATATATATAGAGTATAGAAGTACTCACAGAGGTATATATATATATATAGAGTATATGAAGTACTCAGAGGTATATTTATATATATAGAGTATAGAAGTACTCACAGAGGTATATATATATATATAGAGTATATGAAGTACTCACAGAGGTATATATATATATATAGAGTATATGAAGTACTCAGAGGTATATTTATATATATAGAGTATAGAAGTACTCACAGAGGTATATTTATATATATAGAGTATAGAAGTACTCACAGAGGTATATATATATATATATATATATATAGAGTATATGAAGTACTCACAGAGGTATATATATATATATAGAGTATATGAAGTACTCAGAGGTATATTTATATATATAGAGTATAGAAGTACTCACAGAGGTATATTTATATATATAGAGTATAGAAGTACTCACAGAGGTATATATATATATATATATATATATAGAGTATATGAAGTACTCACAGAGGTATATTTATATATATAGAGTATAGAAGTACTCACAGAGGTATATTTATATATATAGAGTATAGAAGTACTCACAGAGGTATATTTATATATATAGAGTATAGAAGTACTCACAGAGGTATATATATATATATATATATAGAGTATAGAAGTACTCACAGAGGTATATTTATATATATAGAGTATAGAAGTACTCACAGAGGTATATATATATATATATATATATAGAGTATAGAAGTACTCACAGAGGTATATATATATATATATATATAGAGTATAGAAGTACTCACAGAGGTATATTTATATATATAGAGTATAGAAGTACTCACAGAGGTATATTTATATATATAGAGTATAGAAGTACTCACAGAGGTATATATATATATATATATATAGAGTATAGAAGTACTCAGAGAGGTATATATATATATAGAGTATAGAAGTACTCACAGAGGTATATATATATATATATATATAGAGTATAGAAGTACTCACAGAGGTATATATATATATATATATATAGAGTATAGAAGTACTCAGAGGTATATTTATATATATAGAGTATAGAAGTACTCACAGAGGTATATATATATATATATATATAGAGTATATGAAGTACTCACAGAGGTATATTTATATATATAGAGTATAGAAGTACTCACAGAGGTATATTATATATATAGAGTATAGAAGTACTCACAGAGGTATATTTATATATATAGAGTATAGAAGTACTCACAGAGGTATATTTATATATTTAGAGTATAGAAGTACTCACAGAGGTATATATATATATATATATATAGAGTATAGAAGTACTCAGAGAGGTATATATATATATATATTAGAGTATAGAAGTACTCAGAGAGGTATATATATATATATATTATAGAGTATAGAAGTACTCACGGAGGTATATATATATATATAAATATATATATAGAGTATAGAAGTACTCACAGAGGTATATATATATATATAGAGTATATGAAGTACTCACAGAGGTATATATATATATATATATATAGAGTATATGAAGTACTCACAGAGGTATATATATATATATATATAGAGTATCGAAGTACTCACAGAGGTATATATATATATATATATACCTCTGTGAGTACTTCATATACTCTATATATATATATATAGAGTATAGAAGTACTCTATATATATATATATAGAGTATATGAAGTACTCACAGAGGTATATATATATATATATATAGAGTATAGAAGTACTCACGGAGGTATATATATATATATATAGAGTATAGAAGTACTCACAGAGGTATATATATATATATATAGAGTATAGAAGTACTCACAGAGGTATATTTATATATATAGAGTATAGAAGTACTCACAGAGGTATATATATATATATATATATATAGAGTATAGAAGTACTCACAGAGGTATATATATATATATATAGAGTATAGAAGTACTCACGGAGGTATATATATATATATAGAGTATAGAAGTACTCACAGAGGTATATTTATATATTTAGAGTATAGAAGTACTCACAGAGGTATATTTATATATATAGAGTATAGAAGTACTCACAGAGGTATATTTATATATAGTATAGAAGTACTCACAGAGGTATATATATATATATATATATAGAGTATAGAAGTACTCAGAGAGGTATATATATATAATATATATAGAGTATAGAAGTACTCACGGAGGTATATATATTATATATAGAGTATAGAAGTACTCACAGAGGTATATATATATATATATAGAGTATAGAAGTACTCACAGAGGTATATATATATATATATATAGAGTATATGAAGTACTCACAGAGGTATATATATATATAGAGTATATGAAGTACTCACAGAGGTATTATATATATAGAGTATATGAAGTACTCACAGAGGTATATATATATATAGAGTATATGAAGTACTCACAGAGGTATATATATATATATATACCTCTGTGAGTACTTCTATACTCTATATATATATATATATAGAGTATAGAAGTACTCACAGAGGTATATATATATATATATAGAGTATAGAAGTACTCACGGAGGTATATATATATATAGAGTATAGAAGTACTCACAGAGGTATATATATATATATATATAGAGTATAGAAGTACTCACGGAGGTATATATATAGAGTATAGAAGTACTCACGGAGGTATATATATAGAGTATAGAAGTACTCACGGAGGTATATATATATATATAGAGTATAGAAGTACTCACAGAGGTATATATATATATAGACTAGTATAGAAGTACTCACAGAGGTATATATATATATAGACTAGTATAGAAGTACTCACAGAGGTATATATATAGAGTATAGAAGTACTCACAGAGGTATATATATAGAGTATAGAAGTACTCACAGAGGTATATATATAGACTAGTATAGAAGTACTCACAGAGGTATATATATATATAGACTAGTATAGAAGTACTCACAGAGGTATATATATATATAGACTAGTATAGAAGTACTCACAGAGGTATATATATAGAGTATAGAAGTACTCACAGAGGTATATATATAGAGTATAGAAGTACTCACAGAGGTATATATATAGAGTATAGAAGTACTCACAGAGGTATATATATAGACTAGTATAGAAGTACTCACAGAGGTATATATATAGAGTATAGAAGTACTCACAGAGGTATATATATATAGAGTATAGAAGTACTCACGGAGGTATATATGGAGTATAGAAGTACTCACAGAGGTATATATATGGAGTATAGAAGTACTCACGGAGGTATATATATAGAGTATAGAAGTACTCACGGAGGTATATATAGAGTATAGAAGTACTCACGGAGGTATATATATAGAGTATAGAAGTACTCACGGAGGTATATATATATATAGACTAGTATAGAAGTACTCACAGAGGTATATATATATATATAGACTAGTATAGAAGTACTCACAGAGGTATATATATAGAGTATAGAAGTACTCACGGAGGTATATATATAGAGTATAGAAGTACTCACAGAGGTATATATATGGAGTATAGAAGTACTCACAGAGGTATATTATATGGAGTATAGAAGTACTCACGGAGGTATATATAGGAGTATAGAAGTACTCACGGAGGTATATATATAGAGTATAGAAGTACTCACGGAGGTATATATATAGAGTATAGAAGTACTCACGGAGGTATATATATATATATAGACTAGTATAGAAGTACTCACAGAGGTATATATATATATATAGACTAGTATAGAAGTACTCACAGAGGTATATATATAGAGTATAGAAGTACTCACAGAGGTATATATAGACTAGTATAGAAGTACTCACGGAGGTATATATATAGAGTATAGAAGTACTCACAGAGGTATATATATAGAGTATAGAAGTACTCACAGAGGTATATATATATAGAGTATAGAAGTACTCACGGAGGTATATATAGGAGTATAGAAGTACTCACAGAGGTATATATATGGAGTATAGAAGTACTCACGGAGGTATATATATAGAGTATAGAAGTACTCACGGAGGTATATATAGAGTATAGAAGTACTCACGGAGGTATATATATGGAGTATAGAAGTACTCACAGAGGTATATATATATGGAGTAGTATAGAAGTACTCACGGAGGTATATATATGGAGTATAGAAGTACTCACGGAGGTATATATATAGAGTATAGAAGTACTCACGGAGGTATATATATAGAGTATAGAAGTACTCACGGAGGTATATATATATATAGACTAGTATAGAAGTACTCACAGAGGTATATATATATATATAGACTAGTATAGAAGTACTCACAGAGGTATATATAGAGTATAGAAGTACTCACAGAGGTATATATATAGAGTATAGAAGTACTCACGGAGGTATATATATGGAGTATAGAAGTACTCACAGAGGTATATATATGGAGTATAGAAGTACTCACGGAGGTATATATATAGAGTATAGAAGTACTCACGGAGGTATATATAGAGTATAGAAGTACTCACGGAGGTATATATATGGAGTATAGAAGTACTCACAGAGGTATATATATGGAGTATAGAAGTACTCACGGAGGTATAATATGGAGTATAGAAGTACTCACGGAGGTATATATATAGAGTATAGAAGTACTCACGGAGGTATATATATATATATATATAGAAGTACTCACAGAGGTATATATATATATATATATATAGAAGTACTCACAGAGGTATATATATAGAGTATAGAAGTACTCACGGAGGTATATATATATATATAGAAGTACTCACAGAGGTATATATATATATATAGAGTATAGAAGTACTCACAGAGGTATAAATAGAGTATAGAAGTACTCACGGAGGTATAAATATAGAGTATAGAAGTACTCACAGAGGTATATATATAGAGTATAGAAGTACTCACAGAGGTATATATATATATATATAGAAGTACTCACAGAGGTATATATATATATATATAGAGTATAGAAGTACTCACAGAGGTATAAATAGAGTATAGAAGTACTCACAGAGGTATATATATAGAGTATAGAAGTACTCACAGAGGTATATATATAGAGTATAGAAGTACTCACAGAGGTATATATATAGAGTATAGAAGTACTCACAGAGGTTATATATAGAGTATAGAAGTACTCACAGAGGTATATATATGGAGTATAGAAGTACTCACGGAGGTATATATATAGAGTATAGAAGTACTCACAGAGGTATATATATAGAGTATAGAAGTACTCACAGAGGTATATATATAGAGTATAGAAGTACTCACAGAGGTATATATATAGAGTATAGAAGTACTCACAGAGGTATATATATAGAGTATAGAAGTACTCACAGAGGTATATATATAGAGTATAGAAGTACTCACAGAGGTATATATATAGAGTATAGAAGTACTCACAGAGGTATATATATGGAGTATAGAAGTACTCACAGAGGTATATATATAGAGTATAGAAGTACTCACAGAGGTATATATATGGAGTATAGAAGTACTCACAGAGGTATATATATGGAGTATAGAAGTACTCACAGAGGTATATATATAGAGTATAGAAGTACTCACAGAGGTATATATATATGGAGTATAGAAGTACTCACAGAGGTATATATATGGAGTATAGAAGTACTCACAGAGGTATATATATAGAGTATAGAAGTACTCACAGAGGTATATATATATGGAGTATAGAAGTACTCACAGAGGTATATATATATGGAGTATAGAAGTACTCACAGAGGTATATATATGGAGTATAGAAGTACTCACAGAGGTTATATATAGAGTATAGAAGTACTCACGGAGGTATATATAGAGTATAGAAGTACTCACGGAGGTATATATATGGAGTATAGAAGTACTCACAGAGGTATATATATATGGAGTATAGAAGTACTCACGGAGGTATATATATGGAGTATAGAAGTACTCACGGAGGTATATATATAGAGTATAGAAGTACTCACGGAGGTATATATATAGAGTATAGAAGTACTCACGGAGGTATATATATATATATAGACTAGTATAGAAGTACTCACAGAGGTATATATATATATATAGACTAGTATAGAAGTACTCACAGAGGTATATATATAGAGTATAGAAGTACTCACAGAGGTATATATAGAGTATAGAAGTACTCACGGAGGTATATATATGGAGTATAGAAGTACTCACAGAGGTATATATATGGAGTATAGAAGTACTCACGGAGGTATATATATAGAGTATAGAAGTACTCACGGAGGTATATATAGAGTATAGAAGTACTCACGGAGGTATATATATGGAGTATAGAAGTACTCACAGAGGTATATATATGGAGTATAGAAGTACTCACGGAGGTATATATGGAGTATAGAAGTACTCACGGAGGTATATATATAGAGTATAGAAGTACTCACGGAGGTATATATATAGAGTATAGAAGTACTCACGGAGGTATATATATATATATATATAGAAGTACTCACAGAGGTATATATATATATATATATAGAAGTACTCACAGAGGTATATATATAGAGTATAGAAGTACTCACAGAGGTATATATATAGAGTATAGAAGTACTCACGGAGGTATATATATATATAGAAGTACTCACAGAGGTATATATATATATATAGAGTATAGAAGTACTCACAGAGGTATAAATAGAGTATAGAAGTACTCACGGAGGTATAAATAGAGTATAGAAGTACTCACAGAGGTATATATAGAGTATAGAAGTACTCACAGAGGTATATATATATTATATATAGAAGTACTCACAGAGGTATATATATATATATATAGAGTATAGAAGTACTCACAGAGGTATAAATAGAGTATAGAAGTACTCACAGAGGTATATATATAGAGTATAGAAGTACTCACAGAGGTATATATATAGAGTATAGAAGTACTCACAGAGGTATATATATAGAGTATAGAAGTACTCACAGAGGTATATATATGGAGTATAGAAGTACTCACAGAGGTATATATATAGAGTATAGAAGTACTCACAGAGGTATATATATGGAGTATAGAAGTACTCACAGAGGTATATATATATGGAGTATAGAAGTACTCACAGAGGTATATATATGGAGTATAGAAGTACTCACAGAGGTATATATATGGAGTATAGAAGTACTCACAGAGGTATATATATAGAGTATAGAAGTACTCACAGAGGTATATATATATGGAGTATAGAAGTACTCACAGAGGTATATATATATGGAGTATAGAAGTACTCACGGAGGTATATATATGGAGTATAGAAGTACTCACGGAGGTATATATATGGAGTATAGAAGTACTCACAGAGGTATATATATGGAGTATAGAAGTACTCACAGAGGTATATATATATAGTATAGAAGTACTCACAGAGGTATATATATGGAGTATAGAAGTACTCACGGAGGTATATATATATATATATAGAAGTACTCACAGAGGTATATATATAGAGTATAGAAGTACTCACAGAGGTATATATATAGAGTATAGAAGTACTCACAGAGGTATATATATGGAGTATAGAAGTACTCACGGAGGTCTATATATAGAGTATAGAAGTACTCACAGAGGTATATATATGGAGTATAGAAGTACTCACAGAGGTATATATAGAGTATAGAAGTACTCACAGAGGTATATATGGAGTATAGAAGTACTCACGGAGGTATATATATATATATATATAGAAGTACTCACAGAGGTATATATTATAGAGTATAGAAGTACTCACGGAGGTATATATATAGAGTATAGAAGTACTCACAGAGGTATATATATGGAGTATAGAAGTACTCACAGAGGTATATATAGAGTATAGAAGTACTCACAGAGGTATATATATATATATATATAGAAGTACTCACAGAGGTATATAATATAGAGTATAGAAGTACTCACGGAGGTATATATATAGAGTATAGAAGTACTCACAGAGGTATATATATGGAGTATAGAAGTACTCACAGAGGTATATATATAGAGTATAGAAGTACTCACAGAGGTATATATATAGAGTATAGAAGTACTCACAGAGGTATATATATGGAGTATAGAAGTACTCACAGAGGTATATATATAGAGTATAGAAGTACTCACAGAGGTATATATAGAGTATAGAAGTACTCACAGAGGTATATATATGGAGTATAGAAGTACTCACAGAGGTATATATATGGAGTATAGAAGTACTCATGGAGGTATATATATGGAGTATAGAAGTACTCACAGAGGTATATATATAGAGTATAGAAGTACTCACAGAGGTATATATATGGAGTATAGAAGTACTCACGGAGGTATATATATATATATATATAGAAGTACTCACAGAGGTATATATAGAGTATAGAAGTACTCACAGAGGTATATATATAGAGTATAGAAGTACTCACAGAGGTATATATATGGAGTATAGAAGTACTCACGGAGGTATATATATAGAGTATAGAAGTACTCACAGAGGTATATATATGGAGTATAGAAGTACTCACAGAGGTATATATATAGAGTATAGAAGTACTCACAGAGGTATATATATGGAGTATAGAAGTACTCACGGAGGTATATATATATATATATATAGAAGTACTCACAGAGGTATATATATAGAGTATAGAAGTACTCACGGAGGTATATATATAGAGTATAGAAGTACTCACAGAGGTATTATATGGAGTATAGAAGTACTCACAGAGGTATATATAGAGTATAGAAGTACTCACAGAGGTATATATATATATATATATAGAAGTACTCACAGAGGTATATATATAGAGTATAGAAGTACTCACGGAGGTATATATATAGAGTATAGAAGTATCACAGAGGTATATATATGGAGTATAGAAGTACTCACAGAGGTATATATATAGAGTATAGAAGTACTCACAGAGGTATATATATAGAGTATAGAAGTACTCACAGAGGTATATATATGGAGTATAGAAGTACTCACAGAGGTATATATATAGAGTATAGAAGTACTCACAGAGGTATATATATA
>JAAKFY010000026.1:960631-983131 GCA_011823955.1 Dissostichus mawsoni
CTATATATATATATATCACCTCTGTGAGTACTTCATATACTCTATATATATATATACCTCTGTGAGTACTTCATACTCTATATATATATATATATATACCTCTGTGAGTACTTCTACTCTATATATATAATATATATATACCTCTGTGAGTACTTCGATACTCTATATATATATATATATATATACCTCTGTGAGTACTTCATATACTCTATATATATATATATTACCTCTGTGAGTACTTCATATACTCTATATATATATATATACCTCTGTGAGTACTTTCTATACTCTATATATATATATTTATATATATAATATACCTCGTGAGTACTTCTATACTCTATTATATATATATATATATACCTCTCTGAGTACTTCTATACTCTATATATATATATATATATACCTCTGTGAGTACTTCTATACTCTATATATATAAATATACCTCTGTGAGTACTTCTATACTCTAAATATATAAATATACCTCTGTGAGTACTTCATATACTCTATATATATATATATATATATATCCTCTGTGAGTACTTCTATACTCTATATATATATAAATATACCTCTGTGAGTACTTCTATACTCTAAATATATAAATATACCTCTGTGAGTACTTCATATACTCTATATATATATATATACCTCCGTGAGTACTTCTATACTCTATATATATATATATATATATATATCCCTCTGTGAGTACTTCATATACTCTATATATATATATATATATATACCTCCGTGAGTACTTCTATACTCTATATATATATATATATACCTCTGTGAGTACTTCTATACTCTATATATATATATATATACCTCCATGAGTACTTCTATACTCTATATATATATATATACCTCTGTGAGTACTTCTATATATATATATATACCTCTGTGAGTACTTCTATACTCTATATATATATATATATACCTCTGTGAGTACTTCATATACTCTATATATATACCTCTGTGAGTACTTCATATACTCTATATATATATAATATAGAGTATATGAAGTACTCACAGAGGTATAATATATACCTCTGTGAGTACTTCTATACTCTATATATATATATACTCTGTGAGTACTTCTATATACTCTATATATATATATATATACCTCTGTGAGTACTTCTATACTCTATATATATATATATATATTAACCTCTGTGAGTACTTATATACTCTATATATATATATATTATACCTCTGTGAGTACTTCATATACTCTATATATATATATACCTCTGTGAGTACTTCTATACTCTATATATATATATATATATATACCTCTGTGAGTACTTCATATACTCTATATATATATATATATACCTCTGTGAGTACTTCTATACTCTATATATATATACCTCTGTGAGTACTTCATACTCTATATATATATATATATACCTCCGTGAGTACTTCATATACTCTATATATATATATATACCTCTGTGAGTACTTCATATACTCTATATATATATATACCTCTGTGAGTACTTCATATACTCTATATATATATAATACCTCTGTGAGTACTTCATATACTCTATATATATATATACCTCTGTGAGTACTTCATATACTCTATATATATATATACCTCTGTGAGTACTTCATATACTCTATATATATATATATATTATACCTCTGTGAGTACTTCATATACTCTATATATATATATACCTCTGTGAGTACTTCATATACTCTATATATATATACCTCTGTGAGTACTTCATATACTCTATATATATATATATATATATACCTCTGTGAGTATTCATATACTCTATATATTATATATAATAACCTCTGAGTACTTCATATACTCTATATATATATATACCTCTGTGAGTACTTCATATACTCTATATATATAATACCTCTGTGAGTACTTCATATACTCTATATATATATATATACCTCTGTGAGTACTTCATATACTCTATATATATATACCTCTGTGAGTACTTCATATACTCTATATATATATACCTCTGTGAGTACTTCATATACTCTATATATATATATATATACCTCTGTGAGTACTTCATATACTCTATATATATCTATATATATATATATATACCTCTGTGAGTACTTCATATACTCTATATATATATTATACCTCCGTGAGTACTTCTATACTCTATATATATATATATATATATATATATATACCTCTGTGAGTACTTCATATACTCTATATATATATATATACCTCTGTGAGTACTTCTATACTCTATATATATATATTATATATATATATATACTCCGTGAGTACTTCTATACTCTATATATATATATATATACCTCTGTGAGTACTTCATATACTCTATATATATATATATATATATCCTCTGTGAGTACTTCATAACTCTATATATATATATATATACCTCTGTGAGTACTTCATATACTCTATATATATATATATATATATATACCTCTGTGAGTACTTCATATACTCTATATATATATATATACCTCTGGTGAGTACTCTATACTCTATATATATATATATATATATACCTCTGTGAGTACTTCATATACTCTATATATATATATATATACCTCTGTGAGTACTTCATATACTCTATATATATATATATACCTCTGTGAGTACTTCATATACTCTATATATATATATATATACCTCTGTGAGTACTTCTATACCTATATAATATATACCTCTGTGAGTACTTCTATACTATATATAATATATATATACCTCTGTGAGTACTTCATATACTCTATATATATATATATATACCTCTGTGAGTACTTCTATACTCTATATATAATATACCTCTGTGAGTACTTCTATACTCTATATATATATACTCTGTGAGTACTTCTATACTCTATATATATATACCTCTGTGAGTACTTCTATACTCTATATATATATATATATATATATACCTCTGTGAGTACTTCTATACTCTATATATATATAATATATATATACCTCTGTGAGTACTTCTATACTCTATATATATATATATATACCTCTGTGAGTACTTCTATACTCTATATATATAATACCTCTGTGAGTACTTCTATACTCTATATATATATATATACCTCTGTGAGTACTTCATATACTCTATATAATATATATATACCTCCGTGAGTACTTCTATACTCTATATATATATATTAGATATATATACTCTGTGGTACTTCTATACTCTATATATATATATATATATACCTCTGTGAGTACTTCTATACTCTATATATATATATATACCTCTGTGAGTACTTCTATACTCTATATATATATACCTCCGTGAGTACTTCTATACTCTATATATATATATATATATATATATACCTCTGTGAGTACTTCTATACTCTATATATATATATATTACCTCTGTGAGTACTTCTATACTCTATATATATATATATATACCTCTGTGAGTACTTCTTACTCTATATATATATACCTCTGTGAGTACTTCTATACTCTATATTATATATACCTCTGTGAGTACTTCTATACTTATATATATATATAAACCTTGTTGTGTGACGGGCATTATTTATTTTATAAATGTGTATATCATCTGTCATAACGTGTGTGTGTGTGTGTGTGTGTGTGTGTGTGTGTGTGTGTGTGTGTGTGTGTGTGTGTGTGTGTGTGTGTTGTGTGTGTGGTGTGTGGTGTGTGTGTGTGTGTGTGTGTGTGTGTGTGTGTGTGTGTGTGTGTGTGTGTGTGTTTTGTGTGTGTGTGTGTGTGTGTGTGGTGTGTGTGTGTGTGTGTGTGTGTGTGTGTGTGTGTGTGTGTGTGTGTGTGTGTGTGTGTGTGTGTGTGTGTGTGTGTGTGTGTGTGTAGGAGGAGGAGGACTCGAAGCCCAAAGCTCCGAAGAGGAAGAGGAAAGGCTCGTCGCCGTCGGCTCTGACAGCGACTGACGGACCAATCACAAGCCAGAGAGAGCTCTGACCACTGGAAGTAGCCCTGCCCCCTCCCGGTGACACGCTGCGGGGGGGGGGGGGCGGGGCACAATGAGACAGTTTCCATGGAGACGAGGACTCGCCACAGGTCAAAGGTCGGCCGGCCGATCTCCCATGATGCACCTGGGGGAGGCAGCAGCAAGACTGATTTTAACTAATGATGAAGATGATGACGAAGAGGCGGGATTGTGGTTACTTTGTTTTTTCTGGACGGGGGATTTGGACTCTTATTGTGGAGGATCCTGACTTCCTGCTGTTTTTAGCAGTTCCTTCCTGTTTGTCCCGCTGCAGTAAAATCATCATGAACTCTTGGTGTAAACGGATGATGTCATCGTTCTGTTCACATCAGTGTGTGAGATCAGAGAGTCTGAGCAGAGTGTGTGAGATCAGAGAGTCTGAGCAGAGTGTGTGAGATCATAGAGTCTGAGCAGAGTGTGTGAGATCAGAGAGTCTGAGCAGAGTGTGTGAGATCAGAGAGTCTGAGCAGAGTGTGTGAGATCATAGAGTCTGAGCAGAGTGTGTGAGATCAGAGAGTCTGAGCAGAGTGTGTGAGATCAGAGAGTCTGAGCAGAGTGTGTGAGATCATAGAGTCTGAGCAGAGTGTGTGAGATCAGAGTCTGAGCAGAGTGTGTGAGATCATAGAGTCTGAGCAGAGTGTGTGAGATCATAGAGTCTGAGCAGAGTGTGTGAGATCATAGAGTCTGAGCAGAGTGTGTGAGATCAGAGAGTCTGAGCAGAGTGTGTGAGATCATAGAGTCTGAGCAGAGTGTGTGAGATCAGAGAGTCTGAGCAGAGTGTGTGAGATCAGAGAGTCTGAGCAGAGTGTGTGAGATCATAGAGTCTGAGCAGAGTGTGTGAGATCATAGAGTCTGAGCAGAGTGTGTGAGATCAGAGAGTCTGAGCAGAGTGTGTGAGATCATAGAGTCTGAGCAGAGTGTGTGAGATCATAGAGTCTGAGCAGAGTGTGTGAGATCAGAGAGTCTGAGCAGAGTGTGTGAGATCAGAGTCAGAGCAGAGTGTCTGAGATCAGAGAGTCTGAGCAGAGTGTGTGAGATCAGAGAGTCTGAGCAGAGTGTGTGAGATCAGAGAGTCTGAGCAGAGTGTGTGAGATCATAGAGAGTCTGAGCAGAGTGTGTGAGATCAGAGAGAGTCTGAGCAGAGTGTTGAGATCATAGAGAGTCTGAGCAGAGTGTGTGAGATCATAGAGAGTCTGAGCAGAGTGTGTGAGATCAGAGGAGTCTGAGCAGAGTGTGTGAGATCAGAGAGTCTGAGCAGAGTGTGTGAGATCAGAGAGTCTGAGCAGAGTGTGTGAGATCATAGAGAGTCTGAGCAGAGTGTGTGAGATCATAGAGAGTCTGAGCAGAGTGTGTGAGATCAGAGAGAGTCTGAGCAGAGTGTGTGAGATCATAGAGTCTGAGCAGAGTGTGTGAGATCATAGAGTCTGAGCAGAGTGTGTGAGATCAGAGAGTCTGAGCAGAGTGTGTGAGATCATAGAGAGTCTGAGCAGAGTGTGTGAGATCATAGAGAGTCTGAGCAGAGTGTGTGAGATCAGAGAGTCTGAGCAGAGTGTGTGAGATCAGAGAGTCTGAGCAGAGTGTGTGAGATCAGAGAGTCTGAGCAGAGTGTGTGAGATCAGAGAGTCTGAGCAGAGTGTGAGATCAGAGAGTCTGAGCAGAGTGTGTGAGATCAGAGAGTCTGAGCAGAGTGTGAGATCAGAGAGTCTGAGCAGAGTGTGTGGTGCTTCAGGAAGAGAATAACAAGTGGAGTTCCTCAGGAGACGTGCTGTGTCCTCCTTCTATTAAAGTGTATACAGACGTTCCACCCTCTCCTCCGTCTCCGCAGGCTTCATGAACACTTTGTCTCCGCAGGCTTCATGAACACTTTGTCTCCGCAGGCTTCATGAACACTTTGTCTCCGCAGGCTTCATGAACACTTTGTCTCCGCAGGCTTCATGAACACTTTGTCTCCGCAGGCTTCATGAACACTTCTCTGTCTCAAAGGTTTCATCACGGATGTTAATGATCCACCCTTTTGATATTAAAGAGTCCCTATTCTTCTTCTGGTGGTTTCCCTCTCCTGTAGTGTGTTCTGTGTGAGTGCATGTTAACGGTCTGCAGAGGCTGTGTTCCCTCAGAGGGACTTTCAGCATGTCGACTCTGAATTCTCCGAATCCTGAACTCGTTTGGAAAATCTAACATTTCTGACTTTTGTCTCAAAGTTCGTTTTTTTTTTTTTAATCTCCGACTTTTCCAGAAAATGAAAACATTCTGACTTTTTCTAAAAAAATCGAATTCATTTTTTTTTCACGGAAATGTTGAAATTCAGTTTGACCTCAGATTTATTAATGATAGATATTTATAAGAATTTTAAAGGTTTAAATCCTTTAATTGATTTACCTGAAAAGACCTTTAACTTTGTGACTCATTGTATTCTAGAGGGCACTCAACGTATAACAGTATTATAATGGGTTCACTGATATAATATCTTTAAGTGGCTGATCTGACTCTGATCATAAAGACGGAAGTCCAGTTTGAATTTTAAAATATATAATAACATTCCTGCGTGCATCAGCTGGTTTCATAAACCAAAGAAGAGACCCGGTGGATCCAAAGAGACGCGCCAGGTTTCTACTGGGTTCCCTTCAGTAACCATGAAGGTCACATGATGTGATCAGTTTGGACTCAGTGGGCGTGGTCATATGGATGGGGGCGTGGTCAGAGTGATTGGATCCACCTGCTGCTGATAGAACAATTATATATAAACCATGAGAAAGACGAGAGTGGCAACAAGGGAAACTCAGACTGAAGGTAAGAGAGCGAGAGCCGAGACACAAAACTCAACTGTAAGGGTTCTAGACTCTGGGTCCTGGTCGTATCGTTGGAGACATTTGGTGTCTCTGTAGTGTTTGGTGTCTCTCTGTAGTGTTTGGTGTCTCTCTGGAGTGTTTGGTGTCTCTGTAGTGTTTGGTGTCTCTCTGTAGTGTTTGGTGTCTCTCTGTAGTGTTTGGTGTCTCTGTAGTGTTTGGTGTCTCTCTGTAGTGTTTGGTGTCTCTCTGTAGTGTTTGGTGTCTCTGTAGTGTTTGGTGTCTCTCTGTAGTGTTTGGTGTCTCTCTGTAGTGTTTGGTGTCTCTGGAGTGTTTGGTGTCTCTCTGTAGTGTTTGGTGTCTCTGTGTAGTGTTTGGTGTTCTTTGGAGTGTTTGGTGTCTCTGTAGTGTTTGGTGTCTCTCTGTAGTGTTTGGTGTCTCTGTGTAGTGTTTGGTGTCTCTGGAGTGTTTGGTGTCTCTGTGTAGTGTTTGGTGTCTCTGTGTAGTGTTTGGTGTCTCTGGAGTGTTTGGTGTCTCTGTAGTGTTTGGTGTCTCTGGAGTGTTTGGTGTCTCTGTAGTGTTGGTTCTCTCTGTAGTGTTTGGTGTCTCTCTGTAGTGTTTGGTGTCTCTGTAGTGTTTGGTGTCTCTCTGTAGTGTTTGGTGTCTCTGTAGTGTTTGGTGTCTCTCTGTAGTGTTTGGTGTCTCTCTGTAGTGTTTGGTGTCTCTGGAGTGTTTGGTGTCTCTCTGTAGTGTTTGGTGTCTCTGTGTAGTGTTTGGTGTCTCTGGAGTGTTTGGTGTCTCTGTGGTGTTTGGTGTCTCTCTGTAGTGTTTGGTGTCTCTGTGTAGTGTTTGGTGTCTCTGTAGTGTTTGGTGTCTCTGGAGTGTTTGGTGTCTCTGTAGTGTTTGGTGTCTCTCTGTAGTGTTTGGTGTCTCTGTGTAGTGTTTGGTGTCTCTGGAGTGTTTGGTGTCTCTGTAGTGTTTGGTGTCTCTGTGTAGTGTTTGGTGTCTCTGGAGTGTTTGGTGTCTCTGTAGTGTTTGGTGTCTCTGGAGTGTTTGGTGTCTCTGTAGTGTTGGTGTCTCTCTGTAGTGTTTGGTGTCTCTGGAGTGTTTGGTGTCTCTCTGTAGTGTTTGGTGTCTCTGTAGTGTTTGGTGTCTCTGGAGTGTTTGGTGTCTCTGTAGTGTTTGGTGTCTCTGTGTAGTGTTGGTGTCTCTGGAGTGTTTGGTGTCTCTGTAGTGTTTGGTGTCTCTGGAGTGTTTGGTGTCTCTGTAGTGTTGGTGTCTCTCTGTAGTGTTTGGTGTCTCTGGAGTGTTTGGTGTCTCTCTGTAGTGTTTGGTGTCTCTGTAGTGTTTGGTGTCTCTGTAGTGTTTGGTGTCTCTGTGTAGTGTTTGGTGTCTCTCTGTAGTGTTTGGTGTCTCTGTATGTTTGGTGTCTCTGTAGTGTTTGGTGTCTCTGTAGTTTTTGGTGTCTCTGTAGTGTTTGGTGTCTCTCTGGTGTTTGGTGTCTCTCTGTAGTGTTTGGTGTCTCTGGAGTGTTTGGTGTCTCTGTAGTGTTTGGTGTCTCTGTAGTGTTTGGTGTCTCTGTAGTGTTTGGTGTCTCTGGAGTGTTTGGTGTCTCTCTGTAGTGTTTGGTGTCTCTGTAGTGTTTGGTGTCTCTGTAGTGTGTGGTGTCTCTGTAGTGTTTGGTGTCTCTGTGTAGTGTTTGGTGTCTCTCTGTAGTGTTTGGTGTCTCTGTAGTGTTTGGTGTCTGGAGTGTTTGGTGTCTCTGTAGTGTTGGTGTGTCTCTGTAGTGGATGGTGTCTCTGGAGTGTTTTGGTGTCTCTCTGTAGTGTTTGGTGTCTCTGTGTAGTGTTTGGTGTCTCTGTAGTGTTGGTGTGTCTCTGTAGTGGATGGTGTCTCTGGAGTGTTTGGTGTCTCTCTGTAGTGTTTGGTGTCTCTGTAGTGTTTGGTGTCTCTGTAGTGTTGGGTGTCTCTCTGTATGTTTGGTGTCTCTTGTGTAGTGTTTGGTGTCTCTGTAGTGTTTGGTGTCTCTGTAGTGTTGGTGTGTCTCTGTAGTGTTGGTGTCTCTCTGTAGTGTTTGGTGTCTCTGTGTAGTGTTTGGTGTCTCTGTAGTGTTTGGTGTGTCTCTGTAGTGTTGGTGTCTCTCTGTAGTGTTTGGTGTCTCTGTGTAGTGTTTTTGAAGTAGTTTAGAAGTCCCATGTTGTCTTTGTAGTCGTCTCCTGTGTCTTTAACTGTGTTTGTGTCCTCAGACCGTCACCATGTCCTCTGTTGGTTCCTCTCTGCGGGTTCTTTAACTGTGTTTGTGTCCTCAGACCGTCACCATGTCCTCTGTTGGTTCTCTCTCTGCTGGTTCTTTAACTGTTTGTGTCCTCAGACCGTCACCATGTCCTCTGTTGGTTCCTCTCTGCGGGTTCTTTAACTGTGTTTGTGTCCTCAGACCGTCACCATGTCCTCTGTTGGTTCCTCTCTGCGGGTTCTTTAACTGTGTTTGTGTCCTCAGACCGTCACCATGTCCTCTGTTGGTTCTTCTCTGCTGGTTCTTTAACTGTGTTTGTGTCCTCAGACCGTCACCATGTCCTCTGCGGGTTCTTTAACTGTGTTTGTGTCCTCAGACCGTCACCATGTCTTCTGTTGGTTCCTCTCTGCGGGTTCTTTAACTGTGTTTGTGTCCTCAGACCGTCACCATGTCCTCTGTTGGTTCTTCTCTGCGGGTTCTGGTTCTGACTCCTCAGCGGACGCCGGGCTTCATCATCCCGTCTCGCAGCCCGCTTCACTTCCTGTCCCCGAGACGCTCTCCGGACCACCGCCGGCTGCTGTCTGACCCTGATGAGGAAGATGATGATGATGATGAGGAGCGCCATCACATCCTGCCTCACGTGGAGAAGGTGAAGACGTCTTTGGTCTCAAAGTTCTCTTTTTCTTCTGACTTTTCTGTACACTTTGATCTCAGATGAATGAATGATGGATATTTATACGAATTTGGTATTAAAGGTTTAAATCCTTGCATTCTTTACCTGAAAATACCTTAACTTTGTCACTCAGGATTTACCGCGCCCCTCCCCCCGCTTCCTGCTGCCCCGCCCCCTCACGCCCCGCCCCCGCTTCCTGAGGCCCCGCCCCCCACAGAGGCTTCGGATACGGACCTATCGACGCGCGCCGCCATGTCGCTGCCTCACCTGGAGAAGGTGACGACACCGTATGGTTTCAGAGCGGTGCTGCGATCGAGCCCTGCACCCGCCGCCGGGAGTCCCTGTTCCACCGGAGACACCCTGAGGCCCCCCCACAGATAGTGCTCCCCCCCCAGGTTGAAGCCCCGCCCCCACACATTGAGGCCCCGCCCCCCGCCCTGGTCCTGGTCCGATGGTCCGGTCCCTCGGCCTCTCGCTGCTGAACGAGTTGAGGAAACCCCGCAGCGCTGAGAGCTCTGAGTCCTCGCAGACGCACCTGAACGCCTCGTCCTGATTTAGTTTACGGCCTGTTTTGTGTTTATCTAATATTTTAATAAAGATCTCTATAAAGCTTCACTGTTTTCTGGTTATTCTGCCGGCACATGAATGCAGCACACGGGGCAGAGAGAGGAGACTCAGGTCCTCCTTGGATTGTTTATTCTACTCTTTGCGTTCTCTTATGTACAATGCCATGTCTTCTGATGCTGAAGCAACGCAAACATGTCCCCGATTGGGATCAATAAAGAACTTCTTGTCTCCTGAAGGACTTATCCAGACTGTAGTTTATCTGAGAGACGTATGAACCCACCGGATGAGAACATGATCAGAACATGTTTCAGAGCTCCATCATAGCTTCCACTAACAGTTGCTTTGAATACAAACCCTACAGGAAGTCCTTATCAAGTCAAAGCAGAGGATAATAAGCTCCTTATGACTATTTGAGAGGGGAGGGGGGGGTAGATGTACCTCCTGTATAATGAGTGTATTTTAACCCAGTAACTTTAGGGTTAAATATTTAGTAACTCGGCTTTTTTGAAGTGTTGACTCTGTACACAGAGTACACGGAGTACACGGACAGGACTCATCACGCATCATACCAGACCGTCTTATTCCTCCGCACTCGGGATGAGTCCTGTCCGTGTACTCTGTGTACTCTGTACACAGAGTACACGGACAGGACTCATCACGTATCATACCAGACCGTCTTATTCCTCCGCACTCGGGATGAGTCCTGTCCGTGTACTCTGTGTACTCTGTACACAGAGTACACGGACAGGACTCATCACGTATCATACCAGACCGTCTTATTCCTCCGCACTCGGGATGAGTCCGTTGGCTCCGTTTCATCAAGAAGGAGATCATTTGTTAAGAGTATTTATAGTCTAGCAGGAAGGGCCCTCAGATTTCGAGATACCCCTACCCGAGGTAGAACAAAACACAAAGATGTTTCTTATCTTTAGGGTCTCCCATTAATGAAATTGATTGTCAAATTTTATTTTGGGGGAAAAATGTTTTTTTGGTTTGTTCTTTAGGACTACCCCAATCCCTGAAAAGAGCCAAACTAGACCAGGCCGGATGGGAAAGGTGACAAGAAAGCCCATAGCTTCAGAAGGATCACTTTTCCTCTTTGCTGAGGTATGAACCAGGTGGCTGTCCTACATCACCAGATAGTCAGACAATTATTTAACTAAAAAAATACATGAATTATAGTCCTGTAAACTTAGCTTTAGTTTAGACGGAAATGGTACTTTTTGGTGATGGGAAAATAGGACTCCATCACTAATCTCTCATTTATTAGAAATCAGAATGGAAAGACGACAGCATTCACCAAACTCAAGACCCCGCTCAGCGAGCTCAAAGATCTGGCCCATGTTGGACTCTCTGCCAGCTTGGAAGAGTCTTTGCCAGTCGCAAGAGAATGTGCGCGTCTGCTATGGAAAAAAGATCAAGGACTGATGGCACAAACGAGGATGAACTGAGGGTCATAATTGCATCAACAACAGATGCAGCCTCGGAAAATCTGCCGCCAACAGAGGATGCATTTCAACAACATGTGCAGAGAGCAATGTTTCAGAGAGCGATATGGTGTCACAGCCCGAACCCAAACCCTTGTTATGGAGTCCTGTTGGCAAGGGGTGGATTGTCAGAGATGGGGCCATTCAACCAGTGCTATTTACAAAACCCCCGCACCTACAGAAGTGAGAGACATTACTCACTTGTATTGCAAAGTGTGGAGAGAGTGGAAAGTGCCAGTGCCTCTCTGTTGGCCTTCCCTGTACGGAGTTCTGCACCTGCTGTGCAGAAGGTCAAAATGTGTCCCCTAACGTTTCTGAGGAACCTGACATTTAACATTCTATTCTAGCATCTATATACTTGACCTCTCACAGAATGATTTGAGGATTTGTATACTGTACTTTGAATTAAAGGTGGGGTAGGTAGTTTTGGAGAAACCAGCTCGAGTGCGCTAGAATTTGAAAATACACAGCCGGAAAAATCTGCCACTTCCTCACAGAGCCCCTCCTCCAACACACACGAACGCCACATGACCAATGAGGGCACGAGATCAGTTTGTGCACAGATGGAAGGCTGACAGGCAGGTAGGACCATCCAGTTACTTTAGCCGGGCCGGCTCAGATGATTGGTCGTGCTTTTTACAGCGCCACGGCTTCCACAGATTAAATTATTGTATGTATTTATTGTCAAAGCATTTAATGTATTCATTGCTATCGGGATGTTAAGAGCATTCCATGGAATATAACAAAAAGTGTTTCTGAAATAAATTACATACCCCACCTTTAAGGTTCCAGTTTCAATAACACCTCTACTATGTACACCTATGTTTTAGAGGCTTGCAATTTAGAACTAATACACTTTATGTTACTTACTCTTATTCTGACTATTTGGTGATGTAGGACAGCCACCTGGTTCATACCTCAGCAAAGAGGAAAAGAGTGATCCTTCTGAAGCTATGGGCTTTCTTGTCACCTTTCCCATTCGTTCTAAAGAACAACCAAAAAAAAATGTTTTCCCCCAAAATAAAATTTCACAACAATCAATTTCCTTAATGGGAGACCCTAAAGATAAGAAACATCTTTGTGTTTTGTTCTACCTCGGGTGAGGACTTGCTGCTAGACTATTAACCTTGAATGTGCTTTGCTCAGAATATAACAACAAAGCAGAGGTGTGCTAACCAATTAAATCCCTCCTTTTGGCCACTGTTACGCTGACGTCATGACGCACAGCCGGTAGCGTCACGCAGAGCGTACGGTTGTTGTGGCGGTAAGTTCTGTTGTTTCTCTTTTAAACATTTAAACCTTTAAACATTTAAACCCTCCGGTACCGGGCCGTCGGAGGGAGAACCGGCTGGTACTGACGGGGGCTGAGCTGTGAAGCCCTGCCACGGTCTGGCTCTTTGAGACGGAGATGCGGGTATTATTATTTCCCTCTCTGGAAGTTAGAGCTGATTCATCATATCATCTGTGATTCACGGAGAAGCTAACTTTAGGCTAATCGAAGCTAACAGGAGCTAACTGTTAATGGGAAGAAGCTAACTTTAGGCTAATCGAAGCTTACAGGAGCTAACTGTTAATGGGAAGAAGCTAACTTTAGGCTAACAAGAGCTAACTGTTAATGGGAAGGAGCTAACAGAGGCTAACAGAGGCTAGTTATCAGACCCAGAGTGTTTGTGGTCCCCGTGTTATCCTTTATATACAGACCATGATTGTGGATTTATTACAGTATATAAAATACTGAAGTATTCAGGGTTCAGTAGAATATAGTATTGGTAGTAAATGTTTTAACGACGTATTCCTTTTTCTTACACACACACACACACACACACCACACACACACACCACACACACACACACACACACACACACACACACACACACAACACACACACACACACACACACACAGAGAGAGAGAGACAGAAAGAGAGACAGAGACAAACAGAGAGAGACACACAGACAAACAGAGAGAGACACACAGAGAGAGAGACACAGAGAGAGATACAGAGACAGAGAGAGATACAAAGAGAGAGAGACAGAAACACTTAAAGGTGGGGTAGGTAATTCCCTTCAGAAAACACTTAAAGGTAGGGTAGGTAATTCCCTTCAGAAACACTTAAAGGTGGGGTAGGTAATTCCCTTCAGAAACACTTAAAGGTAGGGTAGGTAATTCCCTTCAGAAAACACTTAAAGGTAGGGTAGGTAATTCCCTTCAGAAACCTTAAAGGGGGGTAGGTAATTCCCTTCAGAAACACTTAAAGGTGGGGTAGGTAATTCCCTTCAGAAACATTTAAAGGTGGGGTAGGTAATTCCCTTCAGAAACACTTAAAGGTGGGGTAGGTAATTCTTGCAGAAACACTTAAAGGTGGGTAGGTAATTCCCTTCAGAAACACTTAAAGGTGGGGTAGGTAATTCACTTCAGAAACACTTAAAGGTGGGGTAGGTAATTCACTGCAGAAACACTTAAAGGTGGGGTAGGTAATTCACTTCAGAAACACTTAAAGGTGGGGTAGGTAATTCACTGCAGAAACACTTAAAGGTGGGGTAGGTAATTCCCTTCAGAAACACTTAAAGGTGGGGTAGGTAATTCACTTCAGAAACACTTAAAGGTGGGGTAGGTAATTCCCTCAGAAAACACTTAAAGGTGGGGTAGGTAATTCACTGCAGAAACACTTAAAGGTGGGGTAGATAATTCCCTCAGAAACACTTAAAGGTGGGGTAGGTAATTCACTGCAGAAACACTTAAAGGTGGGGTAGGTAATTCCTTCAGAAACACTTAAAGGTGGGGTAGGTAATTCCCTTCAGAAACACTTAAAGGTGGGGTAGGTAATTCCCTTCAGAAACACTTAAAGGTGGGGTAGGTAATTCACTTCAGAAACACTTAAAGGTGGGGTAGGTAATTCCCTTCAGAAACACTTAAAGGTGGGGTAGGTAATTCCTTCAGAAACACTTAAAGGTGGGGTAGGTAATTCCCTTCAGAAACACTTAAAGGTGGGGTAGGTATTCCCTTCAGAAACACTTAAAGGTGGGGTAGGTAATTCCTTCAGAAACACTTAAAGGTGGGGTAGGTAATTCCTTCAGAAACGTGTCTCTTCTACATCAACATGTGTCCCCTCTTTGTAAAGAGACTCTCTCGTCACACAGAGGGGACACGTGTCTCTTCTACATCAACATGTGTCCCCTCTGTGTAAAGAGACTCTCTTTCACACAGAGGGGACACGTGTGTCTCTTCTACATCAACATGTGTCCCCTCTGTGTAAAGAGACTCTCTCTTCACACAGAGGGGACACATGTCAGCACTTTGGAAACAGGGCTGAAACAGAGGGGATTTATGGGATGCTGCAATGATCTGTTTGGTGTTTCAGCCAATCAGAGACAGGCTCTGGATATATCTGAGACCTGTGATATAGTGATGAAGAAGAGGAGGATGATGATGATGGGGGACCTTCAGTGTTTCCTTCCATCTCTCTCTGCAGCTGCTCCTGATGAGAGACTTGAAACTCTTCAATGTGTTTCAGAGGTCATGTTTCTCAACAATGAACTTGGTCCGAAAACGCCTCAGACTCAGCCCGTCCAGACTGCCCCCCCGGCCACAGAGCCCCACGCTCCATGATGCATTGCAGCATCCTGCAGGGGGGGAGGAAGAGGAGGGGTACCTGGTGGTAGAGGAAGATACAGACTCCAGCCTCATCATCACCATGGGTAACACACACACACACACACACACACACACACACACTCACACTCACACTCACACACTCAGGCCCAATCCCAAACCACGCCCTACACCCTACCCCTACACACTCCCCTCCGTGACGCAGTGAGCTCCGTGGAGTGCCCCTCTCAGCTCAGAGAGGCTCCTCCTGTCAGATGGAGGGAGTAAACACAGCAGCAAGCTTTGGGACAGACTCCCCTCTCTCCGGCAGAAACAGGAAGTGCCCTAACTGTGTGTACCAACGCTTTCAGATCAGCTTCTCTTTGACAAAACATTCACATTCATAACTCAAATAAAACTCCAAACATCTTTAATTGTGTTACTTTTCTGTAAAGCTCTTTTAGTTTTAAACCTGATGTTTATAAGCTTCTTAGTTTTTGCAGCAGTCTGTAAATAAACACACCTTTATAATCAAATGCACACATGTACCTTTTTCTAGAGTAACCACAGGTAAGATCCTGAGTTACACACACAGGTAAGATCCTGAGTTACACACACAGGTAAGATCCTGAGTTACACACACAGGTAAGATCCTGAGTTACACACACAGGTAAGATCCAGAGTTACACACACAGGTAAGATCCTGAGTTACACACACAGGTAAGATCCTGAGTTACACACACAGGTAAGATCCAGAGTTACACACACAGGTAAGATCCAGAGTTACACACACAGGTAAGATCCAGAGTTACACACACAGGTAAGATCCTGAGTTACACACACAGGTAAGATCCTGAGTTACACACACAGGTAAGATCCAGAGTTACACACAGGTAAGATCCAGTGTTACACACACAGGTAAGATCCAGAGTTACACACACAGGTAAGATCCTGAGTTACACACACAGGTAAGATCCAGAGTTACACACACAGGAGGTTACCATCGCAGTTTATCAGTGGATGTTTGCTGGAACTGTTTGTTAACAGCAAACATCTCAGGTAGAGACCGGGTCAGGTGGAGACCGGGTCAGGTAGAGACGGGTCAGATAGAGACCGGATCAGGACGAGACCGGGTCAGGTAGAGACCGGGTCAGATAGAGACCGGGTCAGGTAGAGACCGGGTCAGATAGAGACCGGATCAGGAGGAGAGACCGGGTCAGGTGGAGACCGGGTCAGGTAGAGACCGGATCAGGAGGAGACCGGGTCAGGTGGAGACCGGGTCAGGTGGAGACCGGGTCAGGTAGAGACCGGGTCAGGTAGAGACCGGATCAGGAGGAGACCGGGTCAGGTGGAGACCGGGTCAGGTGGAGACCGGGTCAGGTAGAGACCGGGTCAGGTAGAGACCGGTCAGGTAGAGACCGGGTCAGATAGAGACCGGATCAGGAGGAGACCGGGTCAGATAGAGACCGGTCAGGTAGGGTCAGGTAGAGACCGGGTCAGGTAGAGACCGGGTCAGGTAGAGACCGGGTCAGGTAGAGACCGGGTCAGATAGAGACCGGGTCAGGTGGAGACCGGGTCAGATAGAGACCGGATCAGGAGGAGACCGGGTCAGGTGGAGACCGGGTCAGGTAGAGACCGGATCAGGAGGAGACCGGGTCAGGTGGAGACCGGGTCAGGTGGAGACCGGGTCAGGTAGAGACCGGGTCAGGTAGAGACCGGATCAGGAGGAGACCGGGTCAGGTGGAGACCGGGTCAGGTGGAGACCGGGTCAGGTAGAGACCGGGTCAGGTAGAGACCGGTCAGGTAGAGACCGGTCAGGTAGAGACCGGGTCAGATAGAGACCGGATCAGGAGGAGACCGGGTCAGATAGAGACCGGTCAGGTAGGTAGAGACCGGGTCAGGTAGAGACCGGTCAGGTAGAGACCGGTCAGGTAGAGACCGGGTCAGGTAGAGACCGGGTCAGGTAGAGACCGGTCACTCACTCTCTCACTCACTCACTCACTCTCTCTCACTCACTCACTCACACACTCTCTCTCTCACAAACTCACTCACACACTCACTCACTCTCTCTCTCACTTTCTCACACACACACACCACTCTCACTCACTTACTCACACACACGCACACACTTACTCACATGCGCACAGACACACACACACACTCACTCACTCACTCACACACTCACTCACTCTCTCTCTCACTTTCTCACACACACACACACTCTCACTCACTTACTCACACACACGCACACACTTACTCACATGCGCACAGACACACACTCACTCACTCACTCACTCACTCACTCACTCACTCACTCACTCACTCACTCACTCTGTGTCCTCAGAGGAGAGTCAGGTGGAGGTGAAGGCAGCGAGGAGGAAGTCGGTGAGGAAGAGGAAGAAGAGAATGACGGGGGAGGAGGAGGAAAGGGGCGGGGCTTCAGAGAGCGAGGAGGAGGAGCCTGTGGATATCGACAGGCAGCTTGACCAATCACTGGAGACCAAATCCAGACAGCACAACCTGACCACCGTGAACGTCAGGAACATCATCCATGTGAGTATATAATCAGAACCATGAAAACATCAGAACCATGAGAACACCATTAGAACCATCCGAACATCATCAGAACACCATAAGAACCATCAGAACATCATCAGAACACCAAAATCAGAACCATGAGAACACCATCTGACCATCAGAACATTAGAACAACAGAACCATCAGAACATCATCAGAACACCAAAATCAGAACATCAGAACCATGAGAACACCATCTGACCATCAGAACATTAGAACAACAGAACCATCAGAACCATTGCAGAACACCATTAGAACCATCAGAACACCATTAGAACCATCAGAACCATTGCAGAACACCATTAAAACCATCAGAACACCATTAGAACCATCAGAACACCATTAGAACACCATCAGAACACCATTAGAACCATCAGAACACCATTAGAACACCATCAGAACACCATCAGAACCATCAGAACACCATTAGAATACCATTAGCCCCATCAGAACACCATTAGCACCATCAGAACACCATCAGAACCATCAGAACACCATTAGAACACCATCAGAACACAATTAGAATACAATTAGAACCATCAGAACACCATCAGAACACCATTAGAATATCATCAGAACACCATTAGAACACCATTAGAACACCATTAGAATACCATTAGAATACAATTAGAACCATCAGAACACCATTAGAACACCATTAGAATACCATTAGAATACAATGAGAACCATCAGAACACCATTAGAACCATCAGAACACCATTAGAACACCATCAGAACACCATTAGAATACCATTAGAATACCATTAGAACCATCAGAACCATCAGAACACCATTAGAACACCATCAGATCACCATCAGATCACCATTAGAACATCAGGACACCATTAGAACATCATCAGAACACCGTCAGAACACCATCAGAACACCATTAGAACCATCAGAACACCATCTGAACACCATTAGAACCATCAGAACACCATTAGAACCATCAGAACATCAATAGAACACCATTAGAACACCATCAGAACACCATTAGCACCATCAGAACACCATCAGAACATCATTAGAACACCATCAGAACACCATTAGAACCATCAGAACACCATCAGAACACCATTAGAACACCATCAGAACCATCAGAACCCCATTAGAACCATCAGAACACCATCAGAACACCATTAGAAGCATCAGAACACCATCAGAACCATTAGAACACCGTTAGAACCATCAGAACACCATTAGAACCATCAGAACCATCAGAACACCGTTAGAACCATCAGAACACCATCAGAACACCGTTAGAACCATCAGAACACCATCAGAACCATCAGAACACCGCTAGAACCATCAGAACACCATGAGAACACCATCAGAACTATCAGAACACCGCTAGAACCATCAGAACACCATCAGAACCATTAGAACCATCAGAACACCATCAGAACACCGCTAGAACCATCAGAACACCATCAGAACACCATTAGAACCATCAGAACACCATCAGAACACCATCAGAACACCATTAGAACCATCAGAACACCATCAGAACACCATCAGAACACCGCTAGAACCATCAGAACACCATCAGAACACTAATGGTTGTGTTTCCCAACAGGAAGTGATCACTAACGAGCACGTGGTGGCCATGATGAAAGCTGCCATCAACGACACCGAGGCTGTGCCCGCCTTCGTGAGTCTCTCGTCCAATCAGAAGCTCTCATTCACCTGTGCTCACCTGCTGAGCTTCATGTGTCTTTATCTCCTGCAGGAACCCAAGATGACCCGGGCCAAGTTCAAAGAGGTGGTGGAGAAAGGAGTGGTGAGAGGCCGTGCTGAGCGTGATGTCATGATGGAGCGTTCTAACCCTTTAGATCAGTGGTTTTGGGTCGCGGACCCGTTTCCAGCGGGTCGCGGACCCGTTTCGAGTGGGTCGCGGACCCGTTTCCAGCGGGTCGCGGACCCGTTTCCAGCGGGTCGCGGACCTGTTTCGAGTGGGTCGCGGACCCGTTTCCAGCGGGTCGCGGACCCGTTTCCAGCGGGTCGCGGACCCGTTTCCAGCGGGTCGCGGACTAGGGGTTTCACGACTACCATTATTTCCTAGTCGACAAGTTTTTCAAAATAGTAGTCGACTAGTTGTTACGTCATAATAAAGACACACAAAGAGAGGTGTAAAACTGTATTTTGTATTGCAATGCATACAGTTACGTTAAACACTGTAACAAAGCAGCATTTTAATTTGGGTTACATGGCTGATTAAATAAAAACCAGTAACTGGACTCACCAAATCTACTGCAAAAACTCTGTTAAGAACATAAATGCAACGTAAATCCAGTGCGCAACACTTTACTCGCTGTCACTGTCCTCCTCGATAAGGATGTCCACCCTTCCAGGTTTTTTGGTTTGCGTTAAGGAAGACCAAAGCGTCAACATGTGAGGGAAGGAGGCTTGACCGCTGTCGGGTGACAGTGGTGCCTGCCAGGGAAAACATCCGTTCACTTGGGGTGCTGGTGTAGCCAGGTAGCTCCTGGAAAGCTTGGCTAAACGGGGGAAGCGGTTCGCGTTTTGTGCCCACCACTTCAGAGTAGGGCTGGGCGATTTTTTCGGTTCAAACGATTAATTTGCATTTTTACTTTCCTACGGTTTGTGAAATGGCTGAACCGAAAAATCGCGATTTAAAAACATTTCTAGACTCCGCAGATTTGTTTTGCTTTAAGGGACTCCGCAGTAGCTTACGGCCCGTCCACACTACAGCGTCTCCTGCTTCAAAAACAGCTTCCAACGCGTCTGCCCATTCACTTTGAATGGGGTGACGTCACGTTCCCTCGCTTTTCGCCGAACTGCAGTGTGGGAAGCAAAGCGGAGATTTCCAGGCACTCTCTCACTTTCCAGAACGCGCGCAAAACTCAGCCACATAGCCTACTACAATCACGCCACCGACAGACGTACCATAAAAATGTCCACGAACACAGACTGACTGAGTGGCCCAACCTCCAATGCTTTGGACACAGACTTCACAATGCGATCAGTAAGTGGCTACACAATGCATAACAAAGTGCTACATGTATGTATAAAACGAATTGAATGGATTGATGCAGTTGCATATTAGGTTCAGTGATGGGAATAACTGCGTTACAAATAAACAGCGTTACTAACGGCGTTATTTTTTTTAGTAACGAGTAATCTAACTAATTACTGTTTCCATCGTTACAACGCCGTTCCCGTTACTGACAATAAAATGCATGCGTTACTTTGTTGAAGCTGTTTTCATCTGGCACGCTCTCAGCCAGGAACTGCGATTTATTTCACTTTGCTTTAGTGTGGGGGGAGGGGAAATGCGAGACAACCTATCTATTCAGTAAAAAAGTCTGGAGCCTTGATACAGTTATGCATAGTTGCCATAAGTGCATAAATAATGTAATACTAGTGTGTGTGCGTGTGTGTAGGCTACACATTAATTAAATTATACCTACAGTGTGAAACATTTTATTTTCTTTGTCAAACAGAATTAAGCTTAATTAAGAAGTGTTAGACTATCATAATGTGTAAGATAATATGTATGCGTGTGTTCCTGTGGACACACTAGGCTACAGTATGTGTTAAAGAGAAACACATGCATAAAATAATTTAACACTGTAACCCTCCCTCCTCCCACTGGTTTGTGCTAAAAATCGAGGTTTAAATCGAAAATTGTCCGTTAGTTAGAAAAAAATTGAGATTTAATTTTTAGGCCAAATCGCCCAGCCCTACTTCAGAGGGTTATCCATTGTGGGGATATGGGGTGTCTGCTGGCAGTAATCCCGTAGCTCATCCGCGCCACTGTTGACCCGTGTTTTCTTGTTGCTCTCGAAATGAGGTCCAAACAGCTGTTCAAAGAGGGGGTGCTAGTGGAGCACGCTCGTGAACTTTTAGCGCCGGAGCTAAAACTGAAACTGTAGAGTGCATAGGTGCGGCGCATTTGCGCATAAAAGGAGGACCCCTGAATGTTGGGCGTGTTTTGCTGGAGCATTTGCAGCACCTCAGCGCCAATGTCGGCATCCTCATTTCCCACGTTTGCCTCCATTTTGTTCACGACTAGTCGACTAGGGCCTACAGCGCCCTAGTCGAGTAGTTGGTGAAACCCCTATCGCGGACCCGTTTCCAGTGGGTCGCAGACGTGTGGGTGAAAAAAAAAATATATAAAAACAACATATATTTTTGGGGAAAAAAGTCAAACTTGTATTGTGAAGTTCTAACGCTGTGCACGCAGTATGCGTTGGACTGGAAGTACCGGAGAACATCAACCGTTTTCAAAGCTTCTGTGATCATCTTCTCAATAAAACATCTTTGCTGATGTTTTCTCGAGTCTTCTGGCCAATCAGAATCAAGATGGTTGCCGGAAGTCCCCACGGAGAATAACTTAGCGGTAGAACTTCTTTATACATCCATGGGTACAACTTCAGATAGAAATGAACACATGATGAGATCTGACCCCCGGTCTGATGACTGACAGGTCACAGAACAATGGGGGCTATCTCCCCTTACCCACTAAGTGATTCACACAAACTCTCTCCTCTTTGCTCTCCTCTCTGCAGCAAGCTGTCAGAACAAAGTGAAACACAAACAATGGCATCAAATATTATGAATATGTCGGGTAGTAACA
>JAAKFY010000026.1:988131-992895 GCA_011823955.1 Dissostichus mawsoni
TGATGTCTTGTTGCTTTGTCTGTGATGTCTTGTTGCTTTGTCTGTCTGTGATGTCTTGTTGCTTTGTCTCTCTGTGATGTCTTGTTGCTTGTCTGTCTGTGATGTCTTGTTGCTTTGTCTCTCTGTGATGTCTTGTTGCTTTGTCTGTCTGTGATGTCTTGTGCTTTGTCTCTCTGATGTCTGTTGCTTTGTCTGTCTGTGATGTCTTGTTGCTTTGTCTGTGATGTCTTGTTGCTTTGTCTGTCTGTGATGTCTTGTTGCTTTGTCTGTCTGTGATGTCTTGTTGCTTTGTCTGTGATGTCTTGTTGCTTTGTCTGTCTGTGATGTCTTGTTGCTTTGTCTGTCTGTGATGTCTTGTTGCTTTGTCTCTCTGTGATGTCTTGTTGCTTTGTCTGTGATGTCTTGTTGCTTGTCTGTGATGTCTTGTTGCTTTGTCTGTCTGTGATGTTTGTTGCTTTGTCTCTCTGTGATGTCTTGTTGCTTTGTCTGTCTGTGATGTCTCGTTGCTTTGTCTGTCTCTGATGTCTTGTTGCTTTGTCTGTCTCTGATGTGTTTGCTTTGTCTGTCTGTGATGTCTTGTTGCTTTGGTCTCTCTGTGATGTCTTGTTGCTTTGTCTGTCTCTGATGTCTTGTTGCTTTGTCTGTCTGTGATGTCTTGTTGCTTTGTCTCTCTGTGATGTCTTGTTGCTTTGTCTCTCTGTGATGTCTTGTTGCTTTGTCTGTGATGTCTTGTTGCTTTGTCTGTCTGTGATGTCTTGTTGCTTTGTCTGTGATGTCTTGTTGCTTTGTCTGTCTGTGATGTCTTGTTGCTTTGTCTCTCTGTGATGTCTTGTTGCTTTGTCTGTCTGTGATGTCTTGTTGCTTTGTCTGTGATGTCTTGTTGCTTTGTCTCTCTGTGATGTCTTGTTGCTTTGTCTCTCTGTGATGTCTTGTTGCTTTGTCTCTCTGTGATGTCTTGTTGCTTTGTCTGTCTGTGATGTCTTGTTGCTTTGTCTCTGATGTCGTGTTGCTTTGTCTGTCTGTGATGTCTTGTTGCTTTGTCTCTCTGTGATGTCTTGTTGCTTTGTCTCTCTGTGATGTCTTGTTGCTTTGTCTCTCTGTGATGTGTGTTGCTTTGCTGTCTGTGATGTCTTGTTGCTTTGTCTCTCTGTGATGTCTTGTTGCTTTGTCTCTCTGTGATGTCTTGTTGCTTTGTCTCTCTGTGATGTCTTGTTGCTTTGTCTCTCTGTGTGTGTTGCTTTGTCTCTCTGTGATGTCTTGTTGCTTTGTCCTCTTGTGATGTCTTGTTGCTTTGTCTGTCTCTGATGTCTTGTTGCTTTGTCTGTCTCTGATGTCTTGTTGCTTTGTCTGTCTGTGATGTCTTGTTGCTTTGTCTGTCTGTGATGTCTTGTTGCTTTGTCTGTCTCTGATGTCTTGTTGCTTTGTCTGTCTCTGATGTCTTGTTGCTTTGTCTGTCTGTGATGTCTTGTTGCTTTGTCTCTCTGATGTCTTGTTGCTTTGTCTGTCTGTGATGTCTTGTTGCTTTGTCTGTCTCTGATGTCTTGTTGCTTGTCTGTCTGTGATGTCTTGTTGCTTTGTCTCTCTGATGTCTTGTTGCTTTGTCTGTCTGTGATGTCTTGTTGCTTTGTCTCTCTGATGTCTTGTTGCTTTGTCTGTCTGTGATGTCTTGTTGCTTTGTCTGTCTCTGATGTCTTGTTGCTTTGTCTCTCTGATGTCTTGTTGCTTTGTCTGTCTGTGATGTCTTGTTGCTTTGTCTCTGATGTCTTGTTGCTTTGTCTCTCTGATGTCTTGTTGCTTTGTCTCTCTGTGATGTCTTGTTGCTTTGTCTGTCTGTGATGTCTTGTTGCTTTGTCTGTCTGTGATGTCTTGTTGCTTTGTCTGTCTCTGATGTCTTGTTGCTTTGTCTGTCTGTGATGTCTTGTTGCTTTGTCTCTCTGATGTCTTGTGCTTTGTCTGTCTCTGATGTCTTGTTGCTTTGTCTGTCTGTGATGTCTTGTTGCTTTGTCTCTCTGATGTCTTGTTGCTTTGTCTGTCTGTGATGTCTGTTGCTTTGTCTCTCTGATGTTGTTGCTTTGTTGTCTGTGATGTCTTGTTGCTTTGTCTGTCTCTGATGTCTTGTTGCTTTGTCTCTCTGTGATGTCTTGTTGCTTGTCTGTCTGTGATGTCTTGTTGCTTTGTCTGTCTCTGATGTCTTGTTGCTTTGTCTCTCTGTGATGTCTTGTTGCTTGTCTGTCTGTGATGTCTTGTTGCTTTGTCTTCTTGTGATGTCTTGTTGCTTTGTCTGTCTGTGATGTCTTGTTGCTTTGTCTGTCTGTGATGTCTGTTGCTTTGTCTGTCTGTGATGTCTTGTTGCTTTGTTCTCTGTGATGTCTTGTTGCTTTGTCTGTCTCTGATGTCTTGTTGTTTGTCTGTCTCTGATGTCGTGTTGCTTTGTCTGTCTGTGATGTCTTGTTGCTTTGTCTGTCTGTGATGTCTTGTTGCTTTGTCTCTCTGTGATGTCTTGTTGCTTTGTCTGTCTCTGATGTCTTGTTGCTTTGTCTCTCTGTGATGTCTTGTTGCTTTGTATCTCTGTGATGTCTTGTTGCTTTGTCTGTCTGTGATGTCTTGTTGCTTTGTCTCTCTGTGATGTCTTGTTGCTTTGTCTGTCTGTGATGTCTTGTTGCTTTGTCTGTCTGTGATGTCTTGTTGCTTTGTCTGTCTGTGATGTCTTGTTGCTTTGTCTCTCTGTGATGTCTTGTTGCTTTGTCTGTCTCTGATGTCTTGTTGCTTTGTCTGTCTCTGATGTCGTGTTGCTTTGTCTGTCTGTGATGTCTTGTTGCTTTGTCTGTCTGTGATGTCTTGTTGCTTTGTCTCTCTGTGATGTCTTGTTGCTTTGTCTCTCTGTGATGTCTTGTTGCTTTGTCTGTGATGTCTTGTTGCTTTGTCTCTCTGTGATGTCTTGTTGCTTTGTCTGTGATGTCTTGTTGCTTTGTCTCTTGGATGTCTTGTTGCTTTGTCTGTGATGTCTTGTTGCTTTGTCTCTCTGTGATGTCTTGTTGCTTTGTCTCTCTGTGATTTCTTGTTACTTTGTCTCTCTGTGATGTCTTGTTGCTTGTCTGTCTGTGATGTTTTGTTGCTTTGTCTGTGATGTCTTGTTGCTTTGTCTGTGATGTCTTGTTGCTTTGTCTCTCTGTGATGTCTGTTGCTTTGTCTGTCTGTGATGTTGTTGCTTTGTCTCTCTGTGATGTCTTGTTGCTTTGTCTCTCTGTGATGTCTTGTTGCTTTGTCTCTCTGTGATGTTTGTTGCTTTGTCTGTCTCTGATGTCGTGTTGCTTTGTCTGTCTCTGATGTCGTGTTGCTTTGTCTCTCTGTGATGTCTTGTTGCTTGTCTGTCTGTGATGTTTTGTGCTTTGTCTCTCTGTGATGTCTTGGCTTTGTCTGTCTCTGATGTCTTGTTGCTTTGTCTGTCTCTGATGTCGTTGCTTTGTCTCTCTGTGATGTCTTGTTGCTTTGTCTGTCTCTGATGTCGTGTGTTGCTTGTCTCTCTGTGATGTCTTGTTGCTGTTGTCTCTCTGTGATGTCTTGTTGCTTTGTCTCTCTGTGATGTCTTGTTGCTTTGTCTGTCTCTGATGTCTTGTTGCTTTGTCTGTCTGTGATGTCTTGTTGCTTGTCTGTCTCTGATGTCGTGTTGCTTTGTCTCTCTGTGATGTCTTGTTGCTTTGTCTGTCTCTGATGTCTTGTTGCTTTGTCTCTCTGTGATGTCTTGTTGCTTTGTCTGTCTGTGATGTCTTGTTGCTTTGTCTGTCTGTGATGTCTTGTTGCTTTGTCTGTCTCTGATGTCGTTGTTGCTTTGTCTCTCTGTGATGTCTTGTTGCTTTGTCTGTCTCTGATGTCGTGTTGCTTTGTCTCTCTGTGATGTCTTGTTGCTTTGTCTGTCTCTGATGTCGTGTTGCTTTGTCTGTCTCTGATGTCGTGTGCTTTGTCTGTCTGTGATGTCTTGTTGCTTTGTCTGTCTGTGATGTCTTGTTGCTTTGTCTGTCTGTGATGTCTTGTTGCTTTGTCTGTCTCTGATGTCTTGTTGCTTTGTCTCTCTGTGATGTCTTGTTGCTTTGTCTGTCTGTGATGTCTTGTTGCTTTGTCTGTCTCTGATGCTTGTTGCTTTGTCTGTCTCTGATGTCTTGTTGCTTTGTCTGTCTCTGATGTCTTGTTGCTTTGTCTCTGATGTCTTGTTGCTTTGTCTGTCTGTGATGTCTTGTTGCTTTGTCTGTCTGTGATGTTTGTGCTTTGTCTCTCTCTGATGTCTTGTTGCTTTGTCTCTCTTGATGTCTTGTTGCTTTGTCTCTCTCTGATGTCTTGTTGCTTTGTCTCTGTGATGTCTTGTTGCTTTGTCTCTCTGTGATGTCTTGTTGCTTTGTCTGTGATGTCTTGTTGCTTTGTCTCTCTGTGATGTCTTGTTGCTTGTCTCTCTGTGATGTCTTGTTTGCTTTGTCTGTGAGTGTCTTGTTGCTTTGTCTGTCTGTGATGTCTTGTGCTTTGTCTCTCTCTGATGTCTTGTTGCTTTGTTTCTGTGATGTCTTGTTGCATTTGTCTCTCTCTGATGTCTTGTTGCTTTGTCTCTCTCTGATGTCTTGTTGCTTTGTCTCTCTCTGATGTCTTGTTGCTTTGTCTTCTGTGATGTCTTGTTGCTTTGTTTCTGTGATGTCTTGTTGCTTTGTCTCTCTCTGATGTCTTGTTGCTTTGTCTCTCTTGATGTCTTGTTGCTTGTGTCTCTGATGTCTTGTTGCT
>JAAKFY010000026.1:993895-1013413 GCA_011823955.1 Dissostichus mawsoni
GCTTTGTATGTGATGTCTTGTTGCTTTGTCTGTCTGTGATGTCTTGTTGCTTTGTCTCTCTCTGATGTCTTGTTGCTTTGTTTCTGTGATGTCTTGTTGCTTTGTCTCTCTCTGATGTCTTGTTGCTTTGTCTCTCTCTGATGTCTTGTTGCTTTGTCTCTCTCTGATGTCTTGTTGCTTTGTCTCTCTGTGATGTCTTGTTGCTTTGTTTCTGTGATGTCTTGTTGCTTTGTCTCTCTCTGATGTCTTGTTGCTTTGTCTCCTCTGATGTCTTGTTGCTTTGTCTCTTGATGTCTTGTTGCTTTGTCTGTCTGTGATGTCTTGTTGCTTTGTCTCTCTCTGATGTCTTGTTGCTTGTGTCTCTCTCTGATGTCTTGTTGCTTTGTCTCTGTGATGTCTTGTTGCTTTGTCTGTCTGTGATGTCTTGTTGCTTTGTCTCTCTCTGATGTCTTGTGCTTGTCTGTCTCTGATGTCTTGTTGCTTTGTCTCTGATGTCTTGTTGCTTTGTCTCTGATGTCTTGTTGCTTTGTCTTGATGTCTTGTTGCTTTGTCTCTGATGTCTTGTTGCTTTGTCTCTGATGTCTTGTTGCTTTGTCTGTCTGCCCTGTACTTTGTTGGATGGAGAATGTCTGATGTTGAAAAGATGAATGAAAGACGATGAGTGATGAGTCACTTCCTGTGAGAGTATCAGCTGTTTAATAACCTGTCTCTCTCAGAGGAGTGCGATGACGAAGACGACCCGAGTACAACTCCTGTCTGAAATCGATGAACCCGACGTGGAGGATTACCGTGACGACAAGGCCGTCCGCATCACCAGTGAGCACACACACCACACACACACACACACACACACACCACACACACACACACACACACACACACACACACACACACACACCTCACTCACACACACACACACACACACACACACACACACACACACACACACACACACACACACACACACACACACACACACACACACACACACCCACACACACACACAACACACACCTCACTCACACACACCTCACTCACACTCACTCCCTCACACCTCACTCACACACCTCACTCACTCACACACCTCACTCACACACACCTCACTCACTCACACACACCTCACTCACTCACACACACACACACACACACACACACACACACAAACACACACCAACACACCAACACACACCTCACTCACTCACTCACACCTCACTCACTCACACACACACTTACTCACACACCTCACTCACTCACACCCACCTCACTCACACCCACCCACCTCACTCACTCACACACACACACACCTCACTCATTCACTCACACCTCACTCACTCACACACCTCACTCACACACACACTCACTCACTCACCTCACTCACACACCTCACTCACACCACCTCACTCACTCACTCCACCTCACTCACTCACTCACACACCTCACTCACACACCTCACTCACTCACACCCACCTCACTCACTCACACACTCACTCACCACTCACACACACCTCACTCACTCACACACCACACACACACACACACACACACACACACAACACACACACATACAACCTCACTCACTCCACCCTCACTCACTCACACACACACTTACTCACATACCTCACTCACTCACACCCACCTCACTCACACCCACCCACCTCACTCACTCACACACTCACACACACACACACACACCTCACTCACTCACTCACACCTCACTCACTCACAACCTCACTCACACACACACTCACATCACACCTCACTCACACACCTCACTCACACACACCTCACTCACACACACCTCACTCACTCACTCACACCTCACTCACTCACTCACACACCTCACTCACACACCTCACTCACTCACACCCACCTCACTCACTCACACACTCACACACACCTCACTCACTCACACACACACTTACTCACACACACACACACACACACACACCTCACTCACTCACACCCACCTCACTCACACCCACCCACCTCACTCACTCACACACTCACACACACACACACCTCACTCACTCACACCTCACTCACACACACCCACCTCACTCACTCACACACTTACTCACACACACACCCTCACTCACCTCACACACACCTCACTCACTCACACCCACCTCACTCACACCCACCCACCTCACTCACTCACACACTTACTCACACACACCTCACTCACTCACCCACCCACCTCACTCACTCACTCACTCACTCACACACTCACACACACACACACTAGCTCACTCACACCACCTCACTCACTCACACACTTACTCACACACACACACCTAGCTCACTCACACCCACCTCACTCACACCCACCCACCTCACTCACTCACACACTCACACCACACACACACACACACACACACACACACACCTCACTCACTCACACCTCACTCACTCACACACCTCACTCACACACACCTCACCCACCACCTCACTCACTCCACACACACCCACCTCACTCACTCACACACCTCACTCACTCACACACACCTCACTCACACACCTCACTCACTCACACACACACCTCACTCACTCACACACAAACCCTCACTCACACCTCACTCACTCACTCACACACACACACACACCTCATCACACACACACACACACACACACACACACACACACACACACACATACACCTCACTCACTCACTCCAACACCTCACTCACTCACACACACACTTACTCACACACCTCACTCACTCATCACACCCACTCACTCACACCCACCCCTCACTCACTCACTCACACAATCACACACACAAACACCTCACTCACTCACACCTCACTCCTCACACACCTCACTCACACACACACTCACTCACTCACCACCTCACTCACACCTCACTCACTCACACACACCTCACTCACACACACCTCACTCACTCACTCACACCTCCCTCACTCACTCACACACCTCACTCACACACCTCACTCACTCACCCACCTCACTCACTCACGCACACTCACACACACCTCACTCACACACACACACACACCTCACTCACTCACAAACACACCTCACTCACACACACATACACCTCACTCACACACACACCTCACTCACTCACACCTCACTCACTCACACACACATACACCTCACTCACACACACACCTCACTCACTCACACTCTCACTCACTCACACACTCACTCACACATACACACACCTCACTCACACACACACACACACACACACACACACACACCTCACTCATCACTCACTCACACACCACACCTCACACACACACACCTCACTCACACACACACCTCACTCACACACACACACCTCACTCACTCACTCACACACACACACACACACACACACACACACACACACACACACACACACCTCACTCACTCACTCACTCACTCACTCACCTCACTCACTCACACACACCTCACTCTCACACACACCTCACTCACACACACCTCACTCTCACACACACCTCACTCACACAACTCACTCACACACCTCACTCACACACACCTAAGTCACTCACACACACCTCACTCACACACACCTCACTCACACACACCTCACTCATACACACCTCACTCACACACACCTCACTCACACACACCTCACTCACACAACCTCACTCACACACCTCACTCACACACACCTCAGTCACTCACACACACCTCACTCACTCACACACACCTCACTCACTCACTCACACCTCACTCACTCACTCACACACACCTCACTCACTCACACACACACACACCACACACACACACACACACACACACACACCTCACTACTCACACATCTCACTCACACACACCTCACTCACTCACACACACACACCTCACTCACTCACACACACCTCACTCACACACACCTCACACACACACACATACACACACACACCTCACACACACACCTCACTCACTCACACACACACTCACTCACACACCTCACTCACACACACCTCACTCACTCACACACCTCACTCACACACACCTCACTCACACACCTCACTCACACACACACCTCACTCACTCACACACACACCTCACTCACTCACACACACACACACACCTCACTCACACACCTCACTACACACACACTCACTCACACACACCTCATCACACACACCTCACTCACTCACTCACACACACCTCACTCACTCACTCACTCACACACACCTCACTCACTCACTCACCACACACAACACACACACACACACCTCACTCACTCACTCACTCACACCTCACTCACTCACCACACCTCACTCACACACACCTCACTCACTCACACACACCTCACTCACACACCTCACTCACTCACACACACACACCTCACTCACTCACACACACACACCTCACTCACTCACACACACACACCTCACTCACACACACACCTCACTCACACACACACACACACCTCACTCACACACACACCTCACTCACTCACACACACCTCACTCACACACACACACACCTCACTCACACACACACACACCTCACTCACTCACACACCTCACTCTCACTCACACTCACACACCTCACTCACTCACACACACCTCACTCACACACACACCTCACTCACTCACACACACCTCAATCACACACACACACACCTCACCTAACACACACACCTCACTCACTCACCACACACACACCTCACTCACACACACACCTCACTCACTCACACACACACCTCACTCACACACACACACACTTCACTCACTCACACACCTCACTCCTCAATCACACACACCTCACTCCTCACTCACTCACACCACACCTCACTCACTCACACACCTCACTCCTCACTCACACACACCTCACTCACACACACCTCACTCCTCACTCAGTCACACACACACCTCACTCCTCACTCACTCACACACACACCTCACTCCTCACTCACTCACACACACACCTCACTCCTCACTCACACACCTCACTCCTCACTCACTCACTCACACACCTCACTCTCACTCACTCACACACACACCTCACTCCTCACTCACTCACACACACACCTCACTCCTCACTCACACACACCTCACTCCTCACTCACTCACACACACACCACACACTCACTCACTCACTCACACCTCACTCACTCACTCACACACACCTCACTCACTCACACACACACACACACACACACACCACACACACACACACACACCTCACTCACTCACACATCTCACTCACACACACCTCACTCACTCACACACACACACCTCACTCACTCACACACACCTCACTCACACACACCTCACACACACACACATACACACACACACCTCACACACACACACCTCACTCACTCACACACACCTCACTCACTCACACACCTCACTCACACACACCTCACTCACTCACACACCTCACTCACACACACCTCACTCACACACCTCACTCACACACACCTCACTCACTCACACACACACCTCACTCACTCACACACACACACACCTCACTCACACACTCACTCACACACACCTCACTCACACACACCTCACTCACACACACCTCACTCACTCACTCACACACCTCACTCACACTCACTCACACACACCTCACTCACTCACTCACTCACACACACACACACACACACACACCTCACTCACTCACTCACTCACACCTCACTCACTCACTCACACACCTCACTCACACACACCTCACTCACTCACACACACCTCACTCACACACCTCACTCACTCACACACACACACCTCACTCACTCACACACACACACCTCACTCACTCACACACACACACCTCACTCACACACACACCTCACTCACACACACACACACACCTCACTCACACACACACCTCACTCACTCACACACACCTCACTCACACACACACACACCTCACTCACACACACACACACCTCACTCACTCACACCTCACTCCTCACTCACTCACACACCTCACTCACTCACACACACCTCACTCACACACACACCTCACTCACTCACACACACCTCAATCACACACACACACACCTCACTCTCACACACACCTCACTCACTCACACACACACACCTCACTCACACACACACCTCACTCACTCACACACACACCTCACTCACACACACACACACTTCACTCACTCACACACCTCACTCCTCAATCACACACACCTCACTCCTCACTCACTCACACACACCTCACTCACTCACACACCTCACTCCTCACTCACACACACCTCACTCACACACACACCTCACTCCTCACTCAGTCACACACACACCTCACTCCTCACTCACTCACACACACACCTCACTCCTCACTCACTCACACACACACCTCACTCCTCACTCACACACCTCACTCCTCACTCACTCACTCACACACCTCACTCCTCACTCACTCACACACACACCTCACTCCTCACTCACTCACACACACACCTCACTCCTCACTCACACACACACCTCACTCCTCACTCACTCACACACACACCTCACTCCTCACTCACACACACACCTCACTCCTCACTCACCTCACTCCTCACTCACACACACCTCACTCCTCACTCACACACACACTCATCCTCACTCACTCACACCACACCTCACTCCTCACACTCACACACCTCACTCCTCACTCACCACACACCTCACTCCTCACTCACTCACACACACCTCACTCACTCACACACCTCAATAAAGTGACGTGTTGTCTGATTAAACTATGATAATATGTTTTTTGTCGTGCAGAGAAGGAAGTGAACGAGCTGATGGAGGAGCTGTTTGAGACGGTGAGTCGCATAGCTTAGCATAGCTTAGCTTAGCTTAGCATTAACAGTGGTAGTAGAGGGAAACTGCTAGCCTGTGCTGCTGTTTAGAGGATTATCAATCGCAGTAATTGTTATCTTGTTAAATACGAAACGTCGCGTTCATTTAGAGACAACACATATAACAGAGATGATAGGGTCACTGAGCGAGATCAATGATGGATGTATTTTGTGTGTCAGTTGAAAGAGGACCTGGCTGGACAGGAAGTGGAAGACGAAGGCCACGAGGAAGAGGAGGAGCCTGTTCACACACACACACCTGAGGAGCAGCTCCACACGGGTGGCACCTTTACTTTTCATTAACTAAATCATGTATTTATTTTATATTCTTTGCTTTGTTTGATAATTATTATTTATTTCCAGAGGGTCAGCTGACGGCGAGCAGGAGGACCGACCAATCACAGAGCTGCGTACGGTGAAGCAGCAGCTGGCTCTGATCCGGAAAAGAAGCAGCTCGGCCTGCACACACACTGCGACACACACACACACTGCGCAGAGCCGCACACACTGAAGCTGAGCGCGCAGCAGAGGAGCCGCCTGCAGCAGCAGCTCACACAGGTACGCTCTAACATATATATATACTTAAATACTTTATATATACTGGCTATAACTCAGCAGCAGCAGCTCACACAGGTACGCTCTAACATATATATATACTTAAATACTTTATATATACTGGCTATAACTCAGCAGCAGCAGCTCACACAGGTACGCTCTAACATATATATATACTTAAATACTTTATATATACTGGCTATAACTCAGCAGCAGCAGCTCACACAGGTACGCTCTAACATATATATATACTTAAATACTTTATATATACTGGCTATAACTCAGCACTCATATGTAGTTTATATATACAGGTATTTCATTCATTTAGATCTGATCCGTTCATGGTCTGCTTAATGTATTATCTACAGAACATGTCTCTAGAACACACCGTACCCCAAAAGAGACAATAATCTGATACGACCGGCCCTTTCTCAAAGAAAATAAATAACTAGAAATAGAAATAGAAATATGGCCTGTCCTTCATATTTTCTCATTCACAGCCAATCATAAAAGTCTCGTAGGAAAATAGAGAAACACAAAAATGTACAAAAAAATACTTCGTTCCCACTTGACAGTTAACGGAAAGAAACAAAACAACAACAACAACAAAACATCACAGGAACAAGGGAGAGTGCATCATCTGAGTCCTACTGGAGGAGAAGCAGGGCATGATCATAATAATCATAAATAGTAATAATAATGCTATAGAGTTACACACGTCCTATGTCTTGGCTTTAGTAATACCACACACACAAAACGCAGTTGAATGCGGTTGGTTTGACCCCTCTGGGCCACCGTACAGGTGAAGCTGCTGCTGATGGTTCTCTGCTAGACTTTAGCTCCATGCTAACCTGGATAAATATCATTGTTTGGTTTGAGCTGAGTGAGAGACGCTGCCTGTCTGTAATCAGATCACTCATCAATACGTGTCTTCATAAACGCTCTCAGCACGTGCAGCTGCTGACTCAGATCCACCTGCTGAGCTCACCTGTCCCCGTCCTGCAGAGCGACGCCCACACCTGCAGACACTTCCTGGTGAGACACACAGGCACACACACACACACACACACACACACACACACAAAGAGACACACACACACACACAGGCACACACACAGAGACACACAGGCACACACACACACACAGGCACACACACAGAGACACACAGGCACACACACACACACACACACACACACAGAGACACAGGCACACACACACACACACACAGGCACACACACACAGAGACACACAGGCACACACACACACACACACACACACACACAGAGACACACAGGCACACACACACACACACACAGAGAGACACACAGGCACACACACACACACACACAAACAAACACACACACACACACACACACAGAGAGACACACAGGCACAAACACACACACGCACGCACACACAGACACACACACAGACATACACACACAGGCACACACAGGCACAAACACAGACACGTACGCACACAGACACACACACACACACACACACACAGACACACACATACACACACACGCACACATAGAGACACACACAACACAGAGACACACACACACACACACACAGGCACACACAAACACACACAAACAGAGACACTCACAGACACACACACAGGCACACACACACAGAGACACACACACAGACACACACACAGGCACACACACACACAGACACACACACAGACACACACACAGGCACACAAACACAGAGACACACACACAGGCACACACACAGGCACGCACACACACAGAGACACACACACAGGCACACACACACAGACACACACAGACACACACACAGGCACACACACAGGCACACACACACAGAGACACACACACAGGCACACACACACGCACGCACACACACAGAGACACACACACATACACACACGCACACACACACACACAGAGACACACACACAGACATACATACACACGCACACACATAGGCACAAACACAGACACACACACAGAAACACACACACACACAGACACACACACAGACACACACACAGACACACACACAGACACACACACAGACACACACACAGACACACAGACACACACACACCACACACACAGACACACACACAGGCTGGCACACACACACAGGCACACACACACACAAACAGACACACTCAGACACACACACACACATATTAAAGACAAAGCATATAAATACAAATAATTATAATATGATTTCATGCAAGTGCAGATGCATCTCAAAACATTCTCTTGCGCTATTTTATCTGTTTTATTATTTTTATGTGCTATATATATTCATGTTGCTCTGTTGGAGGAGGACTTCAGTTTCTCCTCTCCATATCTACTCCGTAGCTGCTGAGCTCATGGTGATGAAGCCTTGAATCTAATAAGTGTAATTAGTAATGAATAAGTGTGCCAGGTGGAGCTGGAGCTGCTGGCTCAGAGAGGAGAGCTGCTTCTGTCTGCAGGACGTCCGTCTTTCTGCAGCGTCTTCAGAGCCTCCAACCTGCAGGGGGCGCTGCAGCTGCTGCAGGAGGTGAAGACGCCTGCAACTCTGCTGCTGCAGGAGAAACAGCCCGACGCCAGGGGGTACAGTGAGTACTGACACACACACACACACACACACACAGGACGTCACTCAGTGAGTACTGACACACACACACACACAGGACGTCACTCAGTGAGTACTGACACACACACACACACACACCACACAGGACGTCACTCAGTGAGTACTGACACACACACACACACACAGAACGTCACTCAGTGAGTACTGACACACACACACACACCAGGACGTCACTCAGTGAGTACTGACACACACACACACACACAGGACGTCACTCAGTGAGTACTGACACACACGCACACACACACTCACACAGGATGTCACTCAGTGAGTACCGACACACACACACACACACACACACACACACCAACACACACACACACAGGAAGTCACTCAGTGAGTACAAATAAACAAATTATGTATATATGTACTAATAAATAAATGTGTGTGTGGTGCAGTGCGTTGTTTCCCCGTGCTTCCGGCTGAGCTCGCCTGGCTCTTCGCGACGCGACCTGTCTTCCTCTACCCCGAGCTGCTGCCCTGCGCCAGCCTGGACCCCGCTCTCTACTGCCCCCGCAGGACGGCTGCCTTCACTGCAGCCGAGGACTGGTACTAACACACACCTCAAAATAATAATAACGTCAGTAAACACCCATTAGCCGCCTTTAGCTTAGCGATGGTGACGTGAAGTGATGGGACCGTGCTGTAGTTCCTTTATAGCCCAACATTAGCCACCTTTAGCTTAGCGGTGGTGAAGTCATGTGACCGTGCTGTAGCTCCTTAATAGCCCAACATTAGCCTCCTTTAGCTTAGCGGAGGTGAAGTCATGTGACCGTGCTGTAGTTCCTTTATAGCCCAACATTAGCCACCTTTAGCTTAGCGGAGGTGAAGTCATGTGACCGTGCTGTAGTTCCTTTATAGCCCAACATTAGCCTCCTTTAGCTTAGCGGAGGTGAAGTCATGTGACCGTGCTGTAGTTCCTTTATAGCCCAACATTAGCCTCCTTTAGCTTAGCGGAGGTGAAGTCATGTGACCGTGCTGTAGTTCCTTTATAACATTAACCTGTGTGTGTCAGCCTGCTGGTGCTGGGCCTCAGGAACATGGAGGGGTCATTTGACCCCCCGAAGCTGGTGTCTCAGTTCCTAGTGAGGAAGACTCTGGTCCAGGTGAGGAGGAGGATCCTGCAGTGCTGCCGGCCGGGAGCCCCCGAAACATCGTCAAGGTAACGAGCTATATGCTAACAATATGAGCTACTGTACGGGATGAGAACACTGGATTCATTGGTGTGTGTGTCTCTTTCTCTCTCTCTATTTGTGTGTGTCTCTTTCTCTCTCTCTATTTGTGTGTGTGTGTGTGTGTGTGTGTGTGTGTGTGTGTGTGTGTGTGTGTGTGTGTGTGGTGTGTGTGTGTGTGTGTGTGTGTGTGTGTGTGTGTGTGTGTGTGTGTGTGTGTGTGTGTGTGTGTGTGTGTGTGTGTGTGTGTGTGTGTGTGTGTGTTGTGTGTGTGTGTGTGTGTGTGTGTGTGTGTTGTGTGTGTGTGTGTGTAGGCCTTCAGGTATCAGCATGTGTTGTGGCCCATGCTGCAGCCCTGTCTGGGGGGTCTCCCTACAGAGCAGCGCCCCCCTGTGGAGAGGGAGGAGGAGCGCATGCCCCTCTGGCTGATGGTACGACACACACTACATTTTAAAAACGACCTGCATCAGCCTGGCAACATGTCATCTCTTCTTTGTTTGTTTTAAAGGTCTCCTGTTATACTATTTTTAGGCATATATTAAAGGTCTCAGATATAAAAACATGTCTCTGAAGTGTCCTGCTCCAAACCCCAAACAGATCATTGTAGCCCCCCCCCTCTCTCTCAGCTGTTACTAAAGAGATGATTCTGGGTCTGTAGCTTTAAAAAAACTACTACAGGTTAGCTCTGAGTGTTAGCATGCTAATGTAAACACAGACCATATTACTTCCAGAACACGTCTCATTGTTTCTGACAGCAACGTTTCTGATTGGCCCGTGGGTGTAAAGCCCGCCCACATTTTAGTAATGTCGTCATGACGCAGCAAATCTGGATCAGCTCCGTTGTTCCCCCGTTTTTAGAGATGTGGGTACGGAGGAAAAGAGAGAGGGGTTTGTTTCCTGACACTTTGTGAGTCTCCTGACACACGGGGACACACCGGGGACACACCAAGGACACATGGTGATGTAGAGAGGACATCACTTTGTGAGTCTCCTGACACACGGGGGACACACCGGGGACACATGGTGATGTAGAGAGGACATCACTTTGTGAGTCTCCTGACACACCGGGGACACATGGTGATGTAGAGAGGACATCACTTTGTGAGTCTCCTGACACACCGGGGACACATGGTGATGTAGAGAGGACATCAGAGAGTGCATTCTGGATGATAGGAGACCTTTAAGTTGTGTTGTTGGAGGATCTGTGATGAGTCCTGAAATTAAAGATGTATTAATGCCCCCCCATCCCACAGAGGAGCCTCCCGGTCCTCCACCCCCCCATCAGAGACTATAACCTCCATCCAGGCTCTGCCCCCGAGGCCCCGCCCCCCTGCCTGTCAGGAGGGCGTCACATGACTTACAGCTTCCCCCCGGCACCCTCTACCCCCCCCACCTCCCCAAACTCTTCCTCTTCAGACGCATCGGCTTCGTGAGGCGGCTCCTCCCCCCCGGCATGAAGCCCCGCCCCCTCCTCCCCCCCTGCCCTCTGTCGGCTCACCCTCCGTCACAATGAAGCCCCGTCCCCTTCCTCCCCCCCTGCCCTCCGTCGGCTCACCCTGCGTCACAATGAAGCCCCGCCCCCTTCCTCCCCCCCTGCCCACCGTCGGCTCACCCTGCGTCACAATGAAGCCCCGCCCCCTTCCTCCCCCCCTGCCCTCCGTCGGCTCACCCTGCGTCACAATGAAGCCCCGCCCCTTCCTCCCCCCTGCCCTCCGTCGGCTCACCCTCCATTACAATGAAGCCCCGCCCCCTTCTTCCTCCACCCTCTCGATCGGGACCAGAGAGCGAATCAGACGCCACTATCGGACGCTCTGCAGCCTGAGGGACGAGGCCCCGCCCCTTCCTGCAGGCCCCATCCCCTCACAGGAGGAGGGTGATGATGTCATCAGGAGGGAGGAAGAGGAGGATGAAGAGGAGGAAGAGAGTGACTTCCATTTGACGCTGTCCGAGTCAGACACCGAACAGGAAGTGACGTCTGCAAAGCCCCGCCTCCAGCTGCAGGTGAGACACCTTTATACAGTCTCTATGATAAATATTATGATCTGTGGAAAGAAATAAGATAAGAAGTACTTTAGTGTGTGTGTGTGTGTTGTGTGTGTGTGTGTGTGTGTGTGTGTGTGTGTGTGTGTGTGTGTGTGTGTGTGTGTGTGTGTGTGTGTGTGTGTGTGGTGTGTGTGTGTGTGTGTGTGTGTGTGTGTGTGTGTGTGTGTGTGTGTGTGTGTGTGTGTGTGTGTGTGTGTGTGTGTGTGTGTGTGTGTGTGTGGTGTGTGTGTGTGTGTGTGTGTGTGTAGGATGAAGAGGATCCTCTGCATTCTGAAGACGAAGTGTTTGCTGAGGATTATCTGCTCAGAGTGAGACCTCCTGTTTTCAATAACATCACTGATTATTTTCCAACTGTGTGTGTTCTCTGTGCAGGTGTGTGTTACTGTGTGTGTTCTCTGTGCAGGTGTGTGTTACTGTGTGTGTTCTCTTTGCAGGTGTGTGTTACTGTGTGTGTTCTCTGTGCAGGTGTGTGTTACTGTGTGTGTTCTCTGTGCAGGTGTGTGTTACTGTGGTGTTCTCTGTGCAGGTGTGTGTTACTGTGTGTGTTCTCTGTGCAGGTGTGTGTTACTGTGTGTGTTCTCTCTGCAGGTGTGTGTTACTGTGTGTGTTCTCTGTGCAGGTGTGTGTTACTGTGTGTGTTCTCTGTGCAGGTGTGTGTTACTGTGTGTGTTTTTCTGTGCAGGTGTGTGTTACTGTGTGTGTTTTCTGTGCAGGTGTGTGTTACTGTGTGTGTTCTCTGTGCAGGTGTGTGTTACTGTGTGTGTTCTCTGTGCAGGTGTGTGTTACTGTGTGTGTTCTCTCTGCAGGTGTGTGTTACTGTGTGTATTCTCTGTGCAGGAGTGTGTTACTGTGTGTGTTCTCTGTGCAGGTGTGTGTTACTGTGTGTGTTCTCTGTGCAGGTGTGTGTTACTGTGTGTGTTCTCTCTGCAGGTGTGTGTTACTGTGTGTATTCTCTGTGCAGGAGTGTGTTACTGTGTGTGTTCTCTGTGCAGGTGTGTGTTACTGTGTGTGTTCTCTGTGCAGGTATGTGTTACTGTGTGTGTTCTCTGTGCAGGTGTGTGTTACTGTGTGTGTTCTCTGTGCAGGGTGTGTTACTGTGTGTTACTGTGTGTGTTCTCTGTGCAGGTGTGTGTTACTGTGTGTGTTCTCTGTGCAGGTGTGTGTTACTGTGTGTGTTCTCTGTGCAGGTGTGTGTTACTGTGTGTTACTGTGTGTGTTCTCTGTGCAGGTGTGTGTTACTGTGTGTGTTCTCTGTGCAGGTGTGTGTTACTGTGTGTGTTCTCTGTGCAGGTGTGTGTTACTGTGTGTGTTCTCTGTGCAGGTGTGTGTTACTGTGTGTGTTCTCTCTGCAGGTGTGTGTTACTGTGTGTGTTCTCTGTGCAGGTGTGTGTTACTGTGTGTGTTCTCTGTGCAGGTGTGTGTTACTGTGTGTGTTCTCTCTGCAGGTGTGTGTTACTGTGGTGTTCTCTCTGCAGGTGTGTGTTACTGTGTGTGTTCTCTGTGCAGGTGTGTGTTACTGTGTGTTCTCTCTGCAGGTGTGTGTTACTGTGTGTGTTCTCTCTGCAGGTGTGTGTTACTGTGTGTGTTCTCTGTGCAGGTGTGTGTTACTGTGTGTGTTCTCTGTGCAGGGTGTGATAATGTGTGTGTTCTCTGTGCAGGTGTGTGTTACTGTGTGTGTTCTCTGTGCAGGTGTGTGATAATGTGTGTGTTCTCTGTGCAGGTGTGTGATAATGTGTGTGTTCTCTCTGCAGGTGTGTGATGCGCTGCAGTCCTCCCCCCCCCTCTCTGATCACCTGTTACAGGTGTTGGATGGGTTCTCCCCCCCTCCTCAGTGGTGTGTCTGTACAGCGAGCTGCGAGGCGTGTTGGGGGCGTGGCCTCAGCTGCTCAGAGACTTCGCTGCCTTCCTGAGCCAATCACAGGCCAGGAGCTGCGGACTGGTGAGAGATTATATCACATGACCTCACCACCGCTAAGCTAAAGGCGGCTAATGTTAGGCTAAAAGGAACTATATATATATAGACTCATAATGCTGACTCATGTCAGGGTTTAGACTCATAATGCTGACTCATGTCAGGGTTTAGACTCATAATGCTGACTCATGTCAGGGTTTAGACTCATAATGCTGACTCATGTCAGGTTCAGGACTCATAATGCTGACTCATGTCAGGGTTCAGGACTCATAATGCTGTCTCATGTCAGGGTTTAGGACTCATAATGCTGACTCATGTCAGGGGTTAGGACTCATAATGCTGACTCATGTCAGGGTTCAGGACTCATAATGCTGACTCATGTCAGGGTTCAGGACTCATAATGCTGACTCATGTCAGGGTTCAGGACTCATAATGCTGTCTCATCTCAGGGTTTAGGACTCATAATGCTGACTCATGTCAGGGGTTAGGACTCATAATGCTGACTCATCAGGGTTTAGACTCATAATGCTGACTCATGTCAGGGTTTAGGACTCATAATGCTGACTCATGTCAGGGTTTAGGACTCATAATGCTGACTCATGTCAGGGTTTAGGACTCATAATGCTGACTCATGTCAGGGTTTAGGACTCATAATGCTGACTCATGTCAGGGTTTAGACTCATAATGCTGACTCATGTCAGGGTTTAGACTCATAATGCTGACTCATGTCAGGGTTTAGGACTCATAATGCTGACTCATGTCAGGGTTTAGACTCATAATGCTGACTCATGTCAGGGTTTAGGACTCATAATGCTGACTCATGTGAGGGTTTAGACTCATAATGCTGACTCATGTCAGGGTTTAGACTCATAATGCTGACTCATGTCAGGGTTTAGGACTCATAATGCTGACTCATGTCAGGGTTCAGGACTCATAATGCTGACTCATGTCAGGGTTTAGGACTCATAATGCTGACTCATGTCAGGGTTCAGGACTCATAATGCTGACTCATGTCAGGGTTTAGACTCATAATGCTGACTCATGTCAGGGGTTAGGACTCATAATGCTGACTCATGTCAGGGTTTAGACTCATAATGCTGACTCATGTCAGGGTTTAGACTCATAATGCTGACTCATGTCAGGGGTTAGGACTCATAATGCTGACTCATGTCAGGGTTCAGGACTCATAATGCTGACTCATGTCAGGGTTTAGACTCATAATGCTGACTCATGTCAGGGGTTAGGACTCATAATGCTGACTCATGTCAGGGTTCAGGACTCATAATGCTGACTCATGTCAGGGTTTAGACTCATAATGCTGACTCATGTCAGGTTTAGGACTCATAATGCTGACTCATGTCAGGGTTCAGGACTCATAATGCTGACTCATGTCAGGGTTTAGGACTCATAATGCTGACTCATGTCAGGGTTCAGGACTCATAATGCTGACTCATGTCAGGGTTTAGACTCATAATGCTGACTCATGTCAGGGTTTAGGACTCATAATGCTGACTCATGTCAGGGTTCAGGACTCATAATGCTGACTCATGTCAGGGTTTAGACTCATAATGCTGACTCATGTCAGGGTTAGGACTCATAATGCTGACTCATGTCAGGGTTTAGACTCATAATGCTGACTCATGTCAAATCAAATCAAATCAAATCAGGGTTTATTTATATAGCACACTTAAAAACGATTTTTGGTCGAGCCAAAGTGCTGTACATGCAAATAATAAATAACACGTTAATACAATCACAAAACAGAAGACAATAAATTAAAACAGCAAAATAAAATCAAACACAGGGAAATGTCAGGAGTCATGCTCCGCTCTGACTAGAAGGCCAGAGAGAAGAAGTGTGTTTTAAGTGTTGATTTAAAAACCCCTAGGGTCTGGGCAGACCTCACATGAAGGGGCAGAGTGTTCCAGAGCCTGGGGCCAGCTGCTGCGAAGGCTCGGTGCCCTCGGGTTTTGAGCCTGGTCTTGGGCACTACCAGCAGCAGCTGGTCAGCAGACCTTAAAGCTCTGGCTGGGGTGTAGCGATGGAGGAGTTCGTCTACATAGGCAGGAGCCAGCCCATTTAGGGCTTTGAAAACAAATAAAAGGATTTTAAAATCAATTCGGAACCGAACTGGAAGCCAGTGCAATGAGGCCAGAATTGGGGTGATGTGGTGACGCTTTTTATGGCCAGTCAGAAGACGTGCAGCTGCGTTCTGCACTAGCTGCAGGCGTCTAATTGAGGCCTGGTCCATACCCACATACAGAGCGTTGCAGTAATCCAGTCTCGAGGTAACAAAGGCGTTAATGACCCTTTCTAGATCTTTAAAAGATAAATAGGACTTGGTTTTGGCCAATAGTCTTATTTTAAAAAAGCAGGATTTGACTACGGTGCTGACCTGCTTATCAAATTTAAAAGTGCTACTGAATGTCACTCCAAGGTTCATGACAGAGAGGAGGACGTTCTCACGAGAGAGCCCAGAACATCAACCGGAGAGGCCGGAGGCTGGGGTCCAAAAAAGATGACCTCAGTCTTGCTCTCGTTGAGGTTGAGGAAATTTTGGCTCAGCCATGATTTGATCTCTTTTAAGCAGTCCATCAACTGCTGTAGCGAGTGTCCGACACTTGCTTCGAGAGGCAGATAGATCTGTACATCGTCGGCATAGCAGTGGAAGGGAATGTTGTGTTTAGTGAGAATTGAACCTAGGGGCAGTATGTACAGTAAAAAGAGGATGGGGCCCAGGATAGAGCCTTGGGGAACCCCACAGGTAAGAGGGGCTTTGGCAGAGAAGAAGGCACCTAGCTGCACTGAGATGCTACGGTCTGTCAGGTAGGACCTGAACCATGCAAGGGCAGAGCCTGTGATGCCTGCGGACTGTTCAAGCCGTGACAACAGGATGCTATGGTCCACAGTGTCAAAGGCAGCTGTCAGGTCTAACAGCACCAGGACAGCTGGGCTACCTGAGTCGGCGGCTAGGAGCAGATCATTAAAAACTCTTAAAAGGGCTGTTTCAGTACTGTGCATAGGTTTGAAGCCAGACTGAAACTTTTCATGGATGCCATGCGTAGTTAAGAACGACTGTAGCTGGACATAGACTACTCGCTCCAGGGCTTTAGATAAAAAAGGTAGCTGGGAGATGGGCCTAAAATTTGCGAGAATGGAGGGGTCGAGATTTTTCTTTTTAAGTAGTGGCTTGACCACGGCATGTTTGAAGGCAGCTGGGACACATCCTGAGCTAAGAGAGGTGTTTATAAGTAATAAATACTTGCTCAACTGATTCGAAAAACCTCTCTGAGAAGGCGAGAGGGAATGCTGTCTGAGGTGCAGTTTGTCGGCCGCAGGTGCTTGACTACATCCGAGAGAGAAGAGAGGATACAGCTCAAAGTGGTCGAGGACAGCAGGGCACAGAAAGGAGCAGGATCTGGGGTAGCACTAGTGTGGGCTAGCCTAAGTGCAGATACTTTTTCAATAAAAAATGTAAGGAACTTATCACAGAGTAGTCGATGGCACAATAGAAGACACATCACAGGGATTAATAATGGAGTTGAGGACATTAAAAAGAACCTGAGGTTTATGGCTGTTTTGGAGATGAACAGAGAAATGTGCTCTGTTTTGGCTGCTTTGACAGCCGTCTGGTAGTCGGAAAGGCAAGCACGAAGGATTTCTAGGGACATGGAGTTTATCCTTTTTCCATTTTCTCTCTGCACGCCTGCAGGTGCGTCTGAGAGCACGAGTACAGTCATTGAGCCACGGCTCTGAGAGAACTTTGGTGCGTCTAAGCGTGAAAGGAGCAACAGAATCCAGTATTAGGGTACATGTCGAGTCAAACATGGAGATAAGCTCATCAGCACTAAAAGCACAGTTCACCTCTAATTTACAGATCAGGGAAGCATTAAAAATCAGAAAATGTCAGGGTTTAGACTCATAATGCTGACTCATGTCAGGGTTCAGGACTCATAATGCTGACTCATGTCAGGTTTAGGACTCATAATGCTGACTCATGTCAGGGTTTAGGACTCATAATGCCGACTCATGTCAGGGTTTAGGACTCATAATGCTGACTCATGTCAGGGTTTAGGACTCATAATGCTGACTCATGTCAGGGTTCAGGACTCATAATGCTGACTCATGTCAGGGTTCAGGACTCATAATGCTGACTCATGTCAGGTTCAGGACTCATAATGCTGACTCATGTCAGGGTTTAGAGTCATAATGCTGACTCATGTCAGGTTTAGACTCATAATGCTGACTCATGTCAGGGTTTAGACTCATAATGCTGACTCATGTCAGGGTTCAGGACTCATAATGCTGACTCATGTCAGGGTTTAGACTCATAATGCTGACTCATGTCAGGGGTTAGACTCATAATGCTGACTCATGTCAGGGTTTAGACTCATAATGCTGACTCATGTCAGGGGTTA
>JAAKFY010000026.1:1014413-1029413 GCA_011823955.1 Dissostichus mawsoni
TGATGCCTGTAGCCTCAGGCAGATTACGGCTGTTTCAAACTTTGAGTTTCAAATGTTTTAAGTGTTTTGATTGGTCCTCACAATAAAAGTGATTATCATGCTGTGTGTGTCAGCGTGTGGACGTGAAACACCAGAGGTATGGAGACAGAAACACTTTAATAGTTACGTTATGGAACAGACGGAGGACGTCTGCACACCGTCTTATAAATCAGAATATTATCGTGGGACGCTCTTTAGGTGTTTCATCTAACGCAGCCTTTCCTGATCCAGAGGACCTGTCCGTCCTCAGAGGGTCTGTCCGTCCTCAGGAAGAGGATCTGTCCGTCCTCAGGAAGAGGATCTGTCCGTCCTCAGAGGATCTGTCCGCCCTCAGGAAGAGGATCTGTCCGTCCTCAGAGGATCTTTCCGTCCTCAGAGGATCTGTCCGTCCTCAGAGGATCTGTCCGTCCTCAGAGGATCTTTCCGTCCTCAGAGGATCTGTCCGTCCTCAGAGGATCTGTCCGTCCTCAGGAAGAGGATCTGTCCGTCCTCAGAGGGTCTGTCCGTCCTCAGAGGATCTGTCCGTCCTCAGAGGATCTGTCCGTCCTCAGGAGTGGAGTGCACCAGCTGGGCGTAAGACTGGGCGTAACTCTACGTCCGACGTAGAACCGAAGGTTAAGACCAAACTAAAGTTATGACTAGTCCACCACTTAGACTTAAGCCCTGTATGTGTTGCTCCGGGTGTAACTTTTAAGCCTAGTTTGGAGCAGGCTTGAATCTGAAAGACAGACTAGTATCCATAGTAACGTAAAACAGGCAAGAAGGAAAACATTATATTCACCTACCCCCTCAAGAAGAAGCAGCAAAATCCAGGCATGAGTTGTATTTAAAATCAGGTATACCTGGTATTGTCGGATGCATCATGTTCACATTCAAGCCCCCTCTGAATATGAGTTTTGTTGTTTACAGAAAGGGTTATCATTCAAAATATATTCAAATTGTTTGCAACTCGGACATGGGCATTGTCGACCTCGTTGCAAGATGGCCTGGGGCGACCCATGATGCTCGCATCCTGAGAGAGAGCGGGAATTTGAGGCAGGGAGAGTGAATGGTCTTCTTCTCGGAGACAGTGGATACCCTCTGAAGCGCTGGCTAATGACACCTGTCATCGCAGAGAGAACTGCACAAGAGCGCAGCTTTAAAGAGAAGCATACAAAAACAAGGAACATGGTTGAGCGCTGCATTGGAGTGCTCAAACGTAGGTTAGTGACTCATTTTTATAACATAAAAAAGGCCAGTCTTTAAAGGGGACCTATCATGCAAAATGCACTTTGTGATGTCTTTTCTACATAAAGATGTGTCCCCGGTGTGTCCCCGGTGTGTCCCCGGTGTGTCCCCGGTGTGTCCCCGGTGTGTCCCCGGTGTGTCCCCAGTGTGTCAGGAGACTCACGCAGCGTCAGGAAATAAAACCCTCTCTCTTTTCCTCCGTACCCAAATCTCTAAAAACGGGGGAACAACGGAGCTGATCTAGATTTGCGTCCGATATGCCGTAATATCTGAAATGTGGACCCACGGCTAGGGTGGACGCTCATTTGTCCTCCTTTTGAGGTCATCCCTAATTTATACGTTTAGGGTATAAAAAAAAAATAGACAATTATACAAAGAAATACAAAAGATAAGTTACGTGTAAGTATATATCCCCGTAAGACTTGTGGTCTTACAAATTATTGGCTCATTGCGATATCAAATAAATATCTTGTATTTCATTGGTTAATAAACGTAAACAATTAGCCATGTGCTTCTTGACGTCACGTTCACGGCAGGGCACTGTGGCACAGAGTGACGTTAGCGCTAGCGGACTAGCTCACGAGCCGACTCCGCCAAGTTAGCGGTAGGTTGAACCGCAGAAATGCCGAAACGAAAGACTTCATTTCATCCTGAATGGTCGAAAGAGCATGGATTCCTCACAAAAAGCCCAAAGGACGACTTCCATGCTTTTGCACGTTGTGTCGCTGCGATGTGGACGCAAGCAGCAAAGGAAAAGGTGCTGTCGACAGACATGCTAACACAGATAAGCACAAAAGCAACGATCAAAGCGCAGGTGCCTCTTCACTTTTATCGTTTTTCTGTGAAGCTTCATCGCCTCAAGATGACCAAATCTCCGCTGCAGAACTTTGTAAAGTTTATCATGCCGTCAGGCATCACCAGTCATACAGGAGTGTAGACTGTGGAATAAAGTTGATCGCACAATCTACAACGACTCATCAATAGCAAAAGGGATGACCTAAAAACAAAAGCCAAAGCTTTGTGCGGAAATGTCCGAGCACCTGCTCTGTCCAGACGCGTGGGGATCACCTACTCTGTCCAGACGCGTGGGGATCACCTGCTCTGTCCAGACGCGTGGGGATCACCTGCTCTGTCCAGACGCGTGGGGATCACCTACTCTGTCCAGACGCGTGGGGATCACCTACTCTGTCCAGACGCGTGGGGATCACCTGCTCTGTCCAGACGCGTGGGGATCACCTGCTCTGTCCAGACGCGTGGGGATCACCTACTCTGTCCAGACGCGTGGGGATCACCTGCTCTGTCCAGACGCGTGGGGATCACCTGCTCTGTCCAGACGCGTGGGGATCACCTGCTCTGTCCAGACGCGTGGGGATCACCTGCTCTGTCCAGACGCGTGGGGATCACCTACTCTGTCCAGACGCGTGGGGATCACCTACTCTGTCCAGACGCGTGGGGATCACCTACTCTGTCCAGACGCGTGGGGATCACCTACTCTGTCCAGACGCGTGGGGATCACCTACTCTGTCCAGACGCGTGGGGATCACCTACTCTGTCCAGACGCATGGGGATCACCTGCTCTGTCCAGACGCGTGGGGATCACCTACTCTGTCCAGACGCGTGGGGATCACCTGCTCTGTCCAGACGCGTGGGGATCACCTGCTCTGTCCAGACGTGGGGATCACCTGCTCTGTCCAGACGCGTGGGGATCACCTATTCTGTCCAGACGCGTGGGGATCACCTGCTCTGTCCAGACGCGTGGGGATCACCTACTCTGTCCAGACGCGTGGGGATCACCTACTCTGTCCAGACGCGTGGGGATCACCTACTCTGTCCAGACGCGTGGGGATCACCTACTCTGTCCAGACGCGTGGGGATCACCTGCTCTGTCCAGACGCGTGGGGATCACCTGCTCTGTCCAGACGCGTGGGGATCACCTGCTCTGTCCAGACGCGTGGGGATCACCTGCTCTGTCCAGACGCGTGGGGATCACCTACTCTGTCCAGACGCGTGGGGATCACCTGCTCTGTCCAGACGCATGGGGATCACCTACTCTGTCCAGACGCATGGGGATCACCTGCTCTGTCCAGACGCGTGGGGATCACCTGCTCTGTCCAGACGCGTGGGGATCACCTGCTCTGTCCAGACGCGTGGGGATCACCTGCTCTGTCCAGACGCGTGGGGATCACCTACTCTGTCCAGACGCGTGGGGATCACCTACTCTGTCCAGACGCGTGGGGATCACCTGCTCTGTCCAGACGCGTGGGGATCACCTACTCTGTCCAGACGCGGGGATCACCTACTCTGTCCAGACGCATGGGGATCACCTACTCTGTCCAGACGCGTGGGGATCACCTACTCTGTCCAGACGCGTGGGGATCACCTGCTCTGTCCAGACGCGTGGGGATCACCTGCTCTGTCCAGACGCATGGGGAGCACCTACAGACGCATGGGGATCACCTGCTCTGTACAGACGCATGGGGATCACCTGCTCTGTCCAGACGCATGGGGATCACCTGCTCTGTCCAGACGCATGGGGAGCACCTACTCTGTCCAGACGCATGGGGAGCACCTGCTCTGTCCAGACGCATGGGGATCACCTACTCTGTCCAGACGCATGGGGAGCACCTGCTCTGTCCAGACACATGGGGAGCACCTACTCTGTCCAGACACATGGGGAGCACCTACTCTGTCCAGACGCATGGGGAGCACCTGCTCTGTCCAGACACATGGGGAGCACCTACTCTGTCCAGACGCATGGGGAGCACCTGCTCTGTCCAGACGCATGGGACGCATTACATACAAGAACATGAACTGCATTATTCAGTGGCAAGTGATGCATCAAACAAAGGTACGATCAAGTGTTTCCCCATTGCACTGAGATCTTTTCACTTTGAGGAGGCGTGCCACATGCACTGTTGGATTTTTACAGTGATCGCAACGAAAAGTCAGAAGCTATAACAAATCAGCTGCTATCTAAACTGGAGATGTCTGGACTAGATGTGAAAAACATGTCAGCATATGCAGCAGACAACGCCAGCGTTAACTATGGAAAACACAACAGTGTTTATCAGAAACTGAAACTGGCTCAAAAAGACGTGCTCGCTGCAAACTGTTTAGCCCATATTCTGCACAATGCAACAAGATATGCAGCAAGCAGCTTGGATATTGACATTGAAAATGTTGTGCTTAAGGTGTATAGCCATTTTAGCATCTCAGCTAGCAGAACGGCGCAGTTGAAGGAATTTGCGAGTTTGTGGAAGTGGAGGAATGCAATCTGCTGCGGCACGTTGTCACGAGATGGTTGTCTCTGCTGCCATCTATTGACAGAATCCTGAAGTGTTGGAGACCCCTGACCAGCTACTTTCAGAGTCTAGGTGAGGAGGAATGCTCCAAGATTTTGTGGAAATGCTTTGGAGAGGATGGCAGCGAAGTATCTGAGATGTATTTTCTCTTCCTCAGTCACATTCTGAAAGTGTTTTCAGACTGCATTGAAGCACTTGAGGACAAATCATTCAGCATAACCTCTGTGTTTAAGGTAATGACTGAACTGAAAGGGAAACTTGAGAGAAGGTTAAAGGACACATGTTTTGGCTTTGCTGTGAACAACAAACTCAAGCAGCTAACCCCTGATCTGGCAAAGAAATGTGAGGCTGGTTTTCTTGTTTTCTATGAAAGAGCCAAGAAATACGTGAGTGAAAGGTATGACTTCTCTGAGAACAGCTTTCATAGTAAAGTGTCAAAGCTTGGCCTCACAACTGCTGTGTCCTATGGAGAATACAGTGATGCAGTCTAAGCCTGCAGCCTGAAAGACATTGACATGGATGGACTCTATGAGGAATATGGCATGGTGGAAGCTATTCTCAGCTCTTCAGAAATGGAAGGATGCCACAGTGAGGAGCGGTATCTGAAACTGTTTTCCAAAGCAGAAGTCCCACTTGTGAATCTGAGGAAGGTCAGCGCCTACATCTTCTCCATCCCATGTAGCAATGCCCATACAGAACGTGTGTTCTCAATGATGACCTCAGCATGGAGAAATGAGAGAAATCGTCTGGATGTGGACAGCGTCAAGGCAGAGCTGCACATTTGTGTCAACTTCACATTTGAGTGCACAGACATGTACCAGAGACTCCTTACAAACAAAAACTCTTGGAAGCAGCCAGGAAAGGGCAAAAGTATCGAAAATAGACATTCAACTTGTGGTTAGTACACTAGTCTTATTGTGTTTTGAGTGTGAAGGATTCAGTGAAGCCAGGATAAAAACTAAAAGATAATCCCAAAGTGTCCTCCTTTTTGGTGTTATGGAAATGGCCACCCTACCCACGGCACTATCAGAAAGTTGCTATCAGAAACAATGCCCAACTGTTGGACGTAATATGGTCGGTGTTTACATTAGCATCGCTGACACTCAGAGCTAACCTGTACTGGAGAGCATGTGTATGAAGAAGCAGGAAATCAAAAGGAACTCACCTTGTGGTATAACCGGCAAGAGAGAAAGCCTTTGAGCTCCATACTGTTTCAGAAACAATCCTTGATCTAATAATCCTTGCGTTTCATCACCGCAGCATTTTAGACAGTATCTGCCGGGTCCCGCATGAGCCGGCATAAGCTCCGCCTCCTCTTATTTTAATTTGTTTCCGTTTATAAAAGAAAAAGCTTAATTTTTTTTTTTTTTGCCTTTATTTATACAGGTGAACATCTCATTGAGACACAGGGTCTCATTCTCAAGAGAGATCTGTTTGTACCCAGAATCAGCACTTTTGAAACAGGAAGTGAAATAGAGGGATATGAGGCATGGCTAGAATGGGTGGTCTGTTTGGTTTTTTGAGCAAAACACTTCATAGACATGTTTTTTATATATTTTTATATATCTGAGACCTGTGCTATTGCCTAGAGATAGCATGATAGGTGACCTTTAATATAGATAGGTTAGTATAGTGTATATATAGGCTATATTGTTTTTTGCTCTAACTAAACAAACTAGGCCTTGTGTTTTAGGCCCAGTGCCTCCAAAGTGAAATGCGAATGCACCCTGAACGCGTCTGTGTGATCATTGCTGCCACTGCGGTGCTGCACAACATCTGTGTGAGAAAGAGAATCCCCCTTACGATGCAACGAGAATTGGTACTGGAGGTGGATGAGAACTGTGAATGGTCACTGCCCTGCAGCTTGTCTTCAGGATGCAGCTCCTGCTCCTCTCTGTGAATCAGAATCAGGTTTATCACCAGGTAGGTTTAAACTTACGAGGAATTTGACTAGGTGTCGTGGTGCAAACATAAACGTAAAAAAATTATTAAAACACAGATAGAGAACTAGAAAAAAATATTACAACTAATAAAAAATATAGTTAAATATAAATATAACAGTATTTACATTGCAATGGAATGGAATAAAATATGGAATAAAAAAAAAAGATCGGCAGTAATAAGAAAAGAAAACAGATATTATTGTACATTGTGTGCATTAATGTAATGCATAGAGTCTGTGGCAGAGGTAAAGTGTCAGTGGGGGGGCCGGGCCTTGTTTAAGAGGCCGGTAGCGGAGGGGAAGAAACTGTTCAGGTGACGAGAGGTTCTGGTCCTGATGGAGAGAGGTTCTGGTCCTGATGGAGAGAGGTTCTGGTCCTGATGGAGAGAGGTTCTGGTCCTGATGGAGAGAGGTTCTGGTCCTGATGGAGAGAGGTTCTGGTCCTAATGGAGAGAGGTTCTGGTCCTGATGGAGAGAGGTTCTCAAGGTTCAAGGTCAAGGTTCAAGGTTTTTATTTTGTCATACAAACATAGCTACAGTGTAGTTATGACGATGAAAATCTTAGGTCACAGGCTCCTCCAACAGAGCAACACAATAACACAGATAAACAGACAAATATAGTGCAAGTAAATAGTAAATACAGAAAGAAAAATTGTTTAAAAAACTGAAATAGTGCAATAAGAGTCTATATGCAAGTTATTCGAATATGATATATTAGGTAAATAGATAAATAATTTCTAAGTAGCAGCCAGATGAATGTTATGGATGTTGTTTCAACAGTTCAGGTGTTAAACAATCTCATAGAGTGGTGTAGTGACGCGTCCTAAAACCCGGAAGTAAGCTGCGCACGGGTTCCTTCTGGTTCCCTCGTCAAAAAAGCAATGCAATTTCTCCATAGGATTTTGGAAAATAGCTGGAAATAAGGTCTGTGGTGGACACACATTTAAGAGACGGATCACGTTTTGTTCAGTCGGATAATCTCCACATATCTACCCTACTTTTATAATTTTCGAATCATAAATCGAATCGATAGATTTATGATCGATAGATCTATTTTATCAGTAGCCTATGTCTGCACAGCAGTTACAATGGTCAAACTAAATTAAAACAGAATTGTCCCCAGATAGCAGATTTGGTGCAATTCCTTTGTATCGGTTAGTATAAATGTCCCTCTCCCGTCAGATAAGAGGCAAATTGTATTTTCAATCTTCTGTCTTTGATGAATGCTCGGTAGTTCTTATTTACATTTTTCAAGTAGTTATTGGCTCCCTACCTGCCTGGTTAACTGTGTTAGCTTGTGCTAGCTTGTGCTAGCTTGACCTAGCTTGACCTAGCTTGTCCTAGCCTGTCCTAGCTTGACCTAGCTTGTCCTAGCTTGTCGCTTATTCTTCTTTGTTTTCTTGTAGGTTGTTTTCCAAACTCTTGTTTCCGTTGGTTATCCTCTGCGATTTCTTTTCCTTGAAGTTATTATTTAAAGGTCTCCTATTATGCAAAATGCACTTTTTGATGTCTATTATACATAACTAGAGAATGCAATTCCTGAAGAAACTGCTAGTGGGAATGCTTTATGCTGAACTGCTATGCTGAAATGTAATGTGTAAGAAGAAAGTGAAGAATTTAGATTGAAATGATACATGAACACTGGGGGCTTGAATGTGTGATGAGAGAAGAAAAGAAAGTAAAAAGGCTTGGAAAAGCAGCAGAATATTTGAACTGCAAACTTTTTAACTAACTTGATGGCGAATGATCTGTCGCCATGGCAATGGAATTTGATGACACCCCATAATACGCTTAGATGTGTTGATGGCTGCATCGTTACCAAACCTGTGAAGTTTTGGGCCATTTCGAGCATTTGAACTGAAGTTGTGAGAAAACCGTGTTTCATAGTGAGCATTGTGTTGCCACGGCAACGGCATTTGAAGAAATCTAAAAACTGTCAAATATGTCTTCACGGCTGGACTGTTAGCACACGTGTGAAGTTTGAGCACTTTTTGACCATTTTCATAGGAGTTATAGCAATATCGTGTTTTACGGCGAGGGATGCGTTGCCATGGCAACAGCTTTTGAGGAAAACTCACTAATGGCACATACTGTAGACATGTTGAAGGCTGGACCATTAACCATTATCTGAAGTCTGCTGCTCTGAGCATGTCAGTTGGAGTTATGAGTGAATCATTTAGAAAGATGTGAACATTGAAGTTTCTATTTTAGAAAAGCTGACACTGTAGTGCATCGCTGGTTTTAAAAGTGATTTATAAGAGTCATGTTTAAAGATGTGTAATACTTATAACGTTTATAAAGATCCTCTGAGTGTGTGTCATTAGTTAGATGATAAAATGTTAGGGATAAATACCTTGATATATTGACTACAAGAGCTTGAATCAAACAAGCAACCTTGTATTTGAAAGATTAACTCACATAGCAACAGTCGCACCTGGTATATAAGCGGCGTGGCTGAGTCCTTTAAAGGGTTCATGAATAGAGGGGACTTGAATGTGAAATAAGAACAGGAAAATAAAAGTCTAAATGCATGAAAAAGCAGCAGAATATTTGAACTGCAAACTTCTGAACTAACTTGATGGCGAATGATCTGTCGCCATGGCAACTGTATTTGATGACATCCCATAATACGCTTGGATGCGTTGATGGCTGCATCGTTACCAAACCTGTGAAGTTTTGGGCCGTTTGGAGCATTTTCACTGAAGTTATGAGAAAACCGTGTTTCATGGCGAGCATTGTGTTGCCATGGCAACGGAATTTGAAGAAATCTCAAAACTGTCCCGTAGATGTCGTCACGGCTGGACTGTTAGCACACGTGAAGTTTGAGCACTTTTTGAACATTTTCATAGGAGTTATAGCGACATCGTGTTTTATGGCGAGGGATGCGTTTCCATGGAAACGGCATATGATGAAACCCCATAGTTGAGTAGAGCTGTTGAGGACTGGACCGTTAACCATTATCTGAAGTCTGCCGCTCTGAGCACGTCAGTTACAGTATGACATCATCGTGTTCCATGACACGAGGTGTCCAGAGATCAAAGGTTTCCATTGTTCTGAATGAGAGATAAACCTCTTACATGGGAACGTTTTGTTCAAGAACCGTAACAGACATCGGTGAAATTTCAAAGCGTGAAGCATCTCAAGGACCTTGAGCATCTGAAGTGTGCTTTTTGTGTACTTTCGGGTCAATAATGTGGCCTTTTTGGCAGATTAACTAAAGGTGTGCGGCTGCTGCTGTGAGGAAATATCAGCCTGAAATTACAATGGGCTTTAATGGAGACATGTTGAAAATGTTTGTCACTTCATGCCCTCAAGAGGCATTTTGTTAAATTATTTGTAATTTTTCAAGCTACGAGATGTTTTCCTACATTTGTCATGAAAAATTATGTCTCAGGAATGTAGGGTTTGGGAATTATGGCAGGTTTAAAAGAAAATATGAAGGCAACATTAAATCTGTCCTCCACTCTAGCTGTGACATCACGCACTCTAAAATCTGAAGAAGGCCTCTTTACCAAGGTCTGAACAATGTTTAATATCTCTAAAAGTAAGAATCAGATTTAAAAGTTGTGTTACACGAATAATGCCAGAAAGATGTGTAACATTTTAAAGTTGGAATGAGGTTTCTGAGGGAAAGTATGAAGGAGCAGTTAGCAGTTGAAGAAGGAGCAGTTAGCAGTTGAAGTTGCATGAAGATTGTTGAAGTCTGAAGAGTTCTCCATTGACTTCAATGTTAAAAATGTGATGAATTATGGGATGTATCTCTGGAATTATGAAAGTTATGAATGATAAAAGTAATAGCCATCGATTCCCGACCGAGCTGAACGTGTTGATGTTTGAACGGAGTTTCTGTGATGTTCAATGTGGGAGAAGAAGCAGTGCAAAATAACCCGGCGGAATAATAAAGAATTTCGTGCGTAGCATATCAGATAGTATTTTAGTGGGAACGCTGTGTCAGCATTCCCACTAAAATATGTTTCCCCGGTGTGTCAGGGAACTCACGCAGTGTCAGAAAACAAAACCCTCTCTCTTTTCCTCCGTACCCAAATCTAAAAAGAAAGACGGGGGCGCTCACAAGCAGATCCAGAATTTTGGCTTTTGTTACATCATTGGCGACATCCGGCACACGTGACACGTCCCAACCTATCGTCTCCGTATACAGCTGAATCCCCTCAGCTGTGTGTCTGTGTATTCAGCAGGATGTCTGCCGGAGGCACTTAGAGTAAAGTTGTTATATATATAATACATATAATGGCACTGTTCTAGCAGTAAAAACATGTCAAGCTATGAGCTGTATCAGAAACAATGCGCGGCGTGTTTTGGGAGCAATACGCTCGGTGGTTACATTAGCAAGCATGCTAACACTCAGAGCTAACCATGGAGCTAACGCTGTAGGCTACTGGAGAGAATATGTGTAACGTAATGTCCTTGTGGTAAACCCTGCGAGAGAGAAAGGTTTGAGCTCCATACTGTTTCAGAAATAATGCTTGAAGTGGTTGGGAACTAACATGGCATTTAATCACCGCAGCGTTTAGCTGAGTTTCTCCCGGTAGAAAACTCTCTTAGCAAGGGAAAGCTGCGTGACGCTCCAAAGGGGCGTGGTTAGCATCAGCTACAAAGGGGCGTGGCTAGCAGCAGACGTTCCATCTAAAGCAGATTCAGCCTGTTTGGAACAGGGCTGCAATAGAGGGGCATGAGCAGTATGAGGCATGGCTACAATAGGTGATCTGTTTGGTATTTTTAGCCAAAAACTTCACAGACATGTTTTGTATAGGTATGGCCCTACAATAGATGTTTCGCATATAGCATGATAGGTCCACTTTAACATTTGTGGGTTTATCTCATTTTAAAACAGTATTTTTGTATAGCTCTTAAGAGCTTAAGAGAGCGATATGATAACTCTCCCCCTCTCTCTGTCTCCCTCTCTCTGTCTCCCTCTCTCTGTCACCCACTCTCTCTGTCTCCCTCTCTCTGTCTCTCCCTCTCTCTGTCTCCCTATCTCTCTCTTTCTCCCTCTCTCTGTCTCTCTCTCTGTCTCTCTCTGTCTCTCTCCCTCTCTCTGTCTCCCTATCTCTCTCTTTCTCCCTCTCTCTGTCTCCCTCTCTCTCTCTGTCTCCCTCTCTCTGTCTCCCTCTCTCTCCCTCTCTCTGTCACCCACTCTCTCTGTCTCTCTCTGTCTCTCTCCCTCTCTCTGTCTCCCTATCTCTCTTTCTTCTCTCCTCTCTCTGTCTCCCTCTCTCTCTCTGTCTCCCTCTCTCTGTCTCTCTCTCCCTCTCTCTGTCTCTCTCTCTCCCTCTCTGTCTCCCTCTCTCTGTCTCCCTCTCTCTCTCTGTCTCTCTCTCCCTCTCTCTGTCTCCCTCTCTCTGTCTCTCTCTCTGTCTCCCTCTCTCTCTCTGTCTCCCTCTGTCTGTCTCTCTCTCCCTCTCTCTGTCTCCCTCTCTCTGTCTCCCTCTCTCTCTCCCTCTCCCTCTCTCTCTCTGTCTCCCTCTCTCTCTCCCTCTCTCTCTCTCTCTGTCCCTCTCTCCTCCTCCTCTCTCTCTCTCTCTCTCTCTCTCTGTCTCCCTCTCTCTCACCCTCTCTCTCTCTCTCTCTCTCTCTCTCTCTCTCTCTCTCTCTCTCTCTCTCTCTCTCTCTCTCTCTCTCTCTCTCTCTCTCTCTCTCTCTCTCTCTCTCAGGTGACCACATTTTCCAGCAGATGTCCGGCTGTGAGTGGGATGATGAGACTGGTGAGGTCAAAGGTTATAATCACTATGGTTTTGATGGAGAAGACTTCCTGATACTGGACCTGGAGACAGAGTCATGGATTGCTCCAAAACCACAGGCTGTCTTCACCAAACAGAGGTGGGATAAGGACAAACCTTTGATGGCATACAACAAGTACTACTATACCCAGTACTGTCCTGAGTATCTGAAGAAGTATGTGAACCTTGGGAGGAGCTCTCTGATGAGAACAGGTAGAGTCACATGACCTGATGGAGTTTCATGAACACCTCCATGTTAATGTCTCCTGTGTTTCTGACAGACAGACTGACACATTACAACACATGTCAACAACATTGTTGAGACACTGTGTCTCACACTGTGTCTCACTCTGTCTCACTCTGTCTCACACTTAGTCTCACTCTGTGTCTCACTCTGTGTCCCACTCTGTCTCACACTTAGTCTCACTCTGTCTCACTCTGTGTCTCACTATGTGTCTCACTCTATCTCACACTTAGTTTCACTTTGTGTCTCACTCTGTGTCACACTATGTGTCTCACTCTGTCTCACTCTGTGTCTCATTGTGTCTCACTATGTGGCTCACTCTATCTCACTTTTAGTCTCACTCTGTGTCACACTATGTGTCTCACTGTGTCTCACTATGTGTCTCACTCTGTCTCACACTTTGTCTCACTCTGTGTCTCAGTGTCTCAATCTGTATCTCACATTTAGTCTCACTCTGTGTCTCACTCTGTCTCACGCTGTGTCTCACACTGTGTCTCACTCTGTGTTTCACTCTGTATCACATTTAGTCTCACACTGTGTCTCAAACTTTGTCTCACTATGTGTTTGACTCTGTCTCACACTTAGTATCACTCTGTGTCTCACACTGTGTCTCACTGTGTCTTACTCTGTGTCTCACACTTAGTATCACTCTGTGTCTAACTGTGACTCACACTGTCTCACTCTGTGTCTCACTCTGTGTCTCACACTTTGTCTCACTCTGTGTCTCACACTGTGTCTCACTCTGTGTCTCACACTGTGTCTCACTCTGTGTCTCACACTGTCTCTCACTCTGTGTCTCACACTGTGTCTCACTCTTTGTCTCACACTTAGTCTCAATCTGTGTCTCACTCTCTGTCTCACACTGTGTCTCACTCTGTATCACACTGTGTCTCACTCTGTGTCTCACTCTGTGTCTCACTCTGTCTCACACTGTCTCACTCTGTCTCACACTGTGTCTAACTCTGTCTCACTCTGTCTCACTCTGTCTCACCCTGTGTCTCACTCTGTGTCTCACTTAGGCTCAGTTTACACAGAGACAAAAACAAAAACGAACAGAATTCGATATCAAAAAAGTCTTCCGTCCACAAGGAATCGGCTCAATAAACGTGTCCGTTCACACGAGACCGCTCGACCCGCTGGAGACGCTGTAGTACATATGCCGGGCCCGTAAGTGGCGCTGTACTTCCGCCACAAAATACACCAAAAGCAGCGAAGAAGACCTCACGAGCATGGTTGCCATGGTTGGCCTTCTGTTTATTCTCCGCGGTGGATTTAGCAACATGTAGTTCTTCATGTCCGACAGAGAGGGGAGGGAGAGCAGGGAAGGAGGGCAGCCCAGCTGTAAGCAGCACAATGCGAACGAGCGGGGCTAAACACATTTATTCGTTACTGTCAGGTCACTCATTACAGGACCAGCGAGCTGCATGAGATGCTGACGGGCTGTCAGGAGAGAGGGAGGGAAAGAGAGGCTCCGTTTATTATTATATAGAGTCGTTATCAATTTGTTTAAAAGCTCAATAAATAACAAAGAAGACCTTTGACCGGCACTTTTCTCCTTTTGTCCGGAACATTTAAACTTTAACGGACATGTTGACCGGCAAGAACAGATTCTAACGGAAACTCTGGTCGGTACAGCCATATATGTTTGAACCGGAGTCCGATGCTGAATCCCTATTGGTCTCCAGATTGACGTCAATGGCCCCGGAAGAAAACAATGGGAAAGAGAAATGTCCAACGAGGCGTTCAGGGGCAGCACAGACTGGTCTCCTCTGTGTTAGAGTTTCACTCCCTACAGGGTGCACTTTGAGGGTTTGTGACTCTGCAGACCGTTCACATGCAGAAAAACCTTCAGAACACAAGGGGACGGGTCAGAACCGGAAAAGCATGACATGAGACCTTTAAGACCGAAATACTTATATTTAAAAACTGGAACTATAACATTTTGGCATATTTCTTTAATAAAGAACTTAAACTGTTATTTTATAATCAGAAGTGTTGGAATTAACTTTCTTTTGATCAAATAATCAATGAATGGTACTATAGCACTACACAGTGCAGTGGAGAGAATCTAATCTGTTGCTCTTCTACTTCTTTTGGGATAACCTCTAAAGTGTGTTTGTGCAGAGATCCCCTCAGTGTCTCTGCTCCAGAAGTCCCCCTCCTCTCCAGTCAGCTGCCACGCTACAGGTTTCTACCCGGACAGAGCCATCATGTTCTGGACCGAAGACGGAGAGGAGCTTCACGACAACGTGGACCACGGAGAGATCCTGCCCAACCACGACGGATCCTTCCAGATGAGCGTGGACCTGAACGTCTCCTCATTCCCCGCTGAACACTGGGACAAGTACCGATGTGTGTTCCAGCTCTCTGGGGTGAAGGAGGACCAGGTCATCAGACTGGACTCAGCTGTGATCAGGACCAACAGAGGTAAGACTGCATCACAACGGCTCAACGGTTACTAACAATCAACAGACCCTGACAACATGTCATAGTCTCTCTCTCCTGAAA
>JAAKFY010000026.1:1034413-1084987 GCA_011823955.1 Dissostichus mawsoni
TCAGTGCGTGCGCGTGCGGCTCTACGCTGAGATGAGTCCGTTAAAACTCCGTCTTAAAATGTTCATAAAAGTTGATTAAAAGTTAATATAACTGTTGTATCTAGTTGTTTATAATATCGACTTGATTCTGTCCTGATCATCTGATCTGAGATCGATACGTTTAGGGACAGGTGCAAACAGAAGAGAGGAATAAACTAAAGTAAAAGTGAAAACTAAAAAGTAGTTAAAGTGATAAAGAAAGGGCTTTTAGACAAATAGCATTTATTTTAAATGTTGCTTTAACAGTCAGAGGTGGTACAGTGTTCATTTCCTCAACGACCTTTTTTACATGACTAAGAAGAGACGATGACGAGCTAAAAATAGATTCTTGATAATAAAAACTGACGAAATGTATATTTAGTTTTCGTAGACGAGACGAGAGGTGTTAATGGTGGACTATCGGACATTCAAAATGCAGGGTATTAAAAAGACAGAGGTTTCCTGCAGACCTGGTTATGAAGTGAGTCCTGTTGGGTTATTGGAGGTCATAATAAAGACATGAGTCCCAACCTGAGGCTCCGGACCCCCACTAGAGGTCACCAGAGCTTCACTTTGGGTCTCACTAAGTGGTAAAACACAACTATAAAAAAACATATATTTATAACCAGTTTCTCTGATTACCATTCATTTCTGATGAGAACAATAATATACAAGTACTGTATATAATATAATAAGTACTCAGGTCTGGTACTTGAGTAAAAGTAGAAGTACTCAGATCTTGTACTTCAGTAAAAGTAGAAGTACTCAGATCTTGTACTTGAGTAAAAGTAGAAGTACTCAGGTCTAGTACTTGAGTAAAAGTAGAAGTACTCAGATCTTGTACTTGAGTAAAAGTAGAAGTACTCAGATCTAGTACTTCAGTAAAAGTAGAAGTACTCAGATCTTGTACTTGAGTAAAAGTAGAAGTACTCAGATCTAGTACTTCAGTAAAAGTAGAAGTACTCAGATCTTGTACTTGAGTAAAAGTAGAAGTACTCAGATCTTGTACTTGAGTAAGAGTAGAAGTACTCTGATCTAGTACTTCAGTAAAAGTAGAAGTACTCAGGTCTAGTACTTGAGTAAAAGTAGAAGTACTCAGATCTTGTACTTCAGTAAAAGTAGAAGTACTCAGGTCTAGTACTTGAGTAAAAGTAGAAGTACTCAGATCTTGTACTTGAGTAAAAGTAGAAGTACTCAGATCTAGTACTTCAGTAAAAGTAGAAGTACTCAGATCTTGTACTTGAGTAAAAGTAGAAGTACTCAGATCTAGTACTTCAGTAAAAGTAGAAGTACTCAGATCTTGTACTTGAGTAAAAGTAGAAGTACTCAGATCTTGTACTTGAGTAAAAGTAGAAATACTCTGATCTTGTACTTCAGTAAAAGTAGAAGTACTCAGATCTTGTACTCGAGTAAAAGTAGAAGTACTCAGATCTTGTACTTGAGTAAAAGTAGAAGTACTCAGATCTTGTACTTGAGTAAAAGTAGAAGTACTCAGATCTAGTACTTCAGTAAAAGTAGAAGTACTCAGATCTTGTACTCGAGTAAAAGTAGAAGTACTCAGATCTCGTACTTCAGTAAAAGTAGAAGTACTCAGATCTTGTACTTGAGTAAAAGTAGAAGTACTCAGATCTTGTACTTGAGTAAAAGTAGAAATACTCTGATCTTGTACTTCAGTAAAAGTAGAAGTACTCAGATCTTGTACTCGAGTAAAAGTAGAAGTACTCAGATCTTGTACTTGAGTAAAAGTAGAAGTACTCAGATCTTGTACTTGAGTAAAACAGAAGTACTCAGATCTTGTACTTGAGTAAAAGTAGAAGTACCAGAGTGTAGGAATACTCTGTTAGAGTAAAAGCATTCAAAATGTTACCCAAGTGAAAGTAGAAAAGTATTCTCATCAAAATATAGTGAAAGTAGCGACAGTAAAAGTAGTCATTGTGCAGATTGGTCCATTTCAGAATAATATATATGATATGTTTTATAATGATTGATCATGAAAGTGTTCTCAAAGCTGGTAAAGGTGCAGCTAGTTTGAATGACTTTGTATACTGCAGGGTAGCTTGAGGATTTACTCCAGGTGGAACTAAAGTCTGATTTAACACTTGGTTATATTTCACATCATTCATCCACATCTGAGAAGTAACTAAAGGTATTAAATACATGTAGTGGAGGAAAAGTACACCATGTACCTCTGAACTGTAGAGGAGTAGAAGTAGCATAACATGGAAATACTAAAGTAAAGTACAAGTACCTCTAAATTGTACTTCTCCATCTAATAATAATTAATCATTGAAGCTCTTCTCACCACAAGGTGTCGCCCTCCCCAGTTCTGCCTCCTCCCTGTTTATTGAACCCAGAACACATCGCTCACTAATCACCAGAAAGACGTGATAACACACCGACAGATGGATCAATATCATTTTATCTAATCTCAAACACAATCAATTATTTGTTGATTTATATTCTGTAATCTGAATCTTTAAAGTACCTTAAACTGTCAGATACTTGAAGTGGAGTAGAAAGTCTTCTCCTTCCTCTCCACCTGATGTTCTTCCGCTCTGCCTCATTCTGTGTTGGAGCTTCAGAGCGTTTCTGCTATTACCTTTCTTTGTGTCGCCAGCTTGATCTCCATCACTCACGCAATGACCTGTTTTTAATCTGTAAACTACAACATGTCTACCAGATGCTGCCAATCCTCCAGAATTACATTTATTGATCTTGAAGGTTCTTTCTTTAATTTGGAAACAAAAGCATTTAAACATTTTGAAACAAAAGGTAATAAGGAGTAAGTCGAAGAAAGACAAATATTATAATACATCTTCAGAGCTCTGAGAAAAATAGGAACCAAATTCAAAAGATGAAAGTAGTTTGATTTACTTTAAGTTACAAATTAAAATGTGTTTTGTCTGTGAGTGTAAAGATGTGTGGGTGCTCCCTGATAGTCTGGGGGTGAAAGGGAGGGAACACAAGATTAAATAACAAAGAGATGTCTTTGAATTCCTCAAAAGCAAAGAGGGCTCACTAACCCATTTACAAACTGACTCAAGGCAAAATAAAAAGAGTAATCAATATAAAAAGTGAATATGGAGCTGAGCTCCTAACACTGAACCCTCCTGTCAGGTTCCTTTCTCCTTCCTCACTTCCTGTCTGTTTCAACTGCTCTTACATTAACACAACAAACATTATCATCACCAAATGTAAGACCTTTTTAAGCTGTAAAGAAAGTCTCTACTGGTTCACATGAATACCTGCAGTGAGTAAACAAAGAATAGACTAACAGATAACATGGTTGTTGATTTGGTTGTGTCTCTGATGGAGGAACATCATCTAGGGTTCTCCATTCATCTCCTATGTGTTACAAAGTTGACTAAACCTCTCAAAACTCAATGAAAGTGTGGATCAGCAGTTTGATATGTTCACATGCTACTGTGGAGGATATCATGAGGCCTGGAGGCGATCACATGGAAAACACAATATGTATGATCGATGTGAATCAGTCAGATTTGACCCGAACACGACAGGACGGTTAAAAAACACGAGTCACAATGAGTGCCAAGTATCACTTTTGTTCTGGGAATGTCATCTTCGAGCCTGAAACCTGAAAAACAGGCTCAGGGTTTAACAGGTTAACTTCCTTCTGTGTTTCTCTCTCATTGACATCCCGCTCTGCAGAAAGGACGGCTGTGTTTCTGTGGATAAAGAACCTTTCACACAGAAAGCCTCGTGAGATCAAGATGTTGCTGTTTCTGCTTCTCCTGGGAATAGTAGGCCCACACTGCACATCTGCACGTGAGTCTTTTGATTCTTTACGTTGGAAAATAAGAAGTGCTTCATGTGTTCATGGGCTGTGTCCACACACTGAGACAAATAAAGAAAACAAGTTCAAACTAAACGTTTCCAATAAGTGCTCTTTTTTTTCAAACTGTAAGTTTAGTGACCATAAATGGTGTAAACAAGAAACTAAGTACATTTACTCAAGTACTGTACTTAAGTACAACTCAGTGGTCGCCGGGCCCGGCGCCACGAGGGGGCAAAAGGGGGCATTGCCCCCTCAGTTGTATTCTTTGCCCCCTCACTTTGAGCATCACTCATCCATCAAAAGGTAAAATAAATGTCACAATTATTAAATAACTTTAAATAATTGTTTCCCCCAATACACGTTCCTATGTTGAGATCAGATATGTGGGCAGGCAGTCAAGCAACGTGTAAAAAAGCCTCAACCCCGAGTGAGTTTGTTAATGAATGTTAGCGTGTGCTTAGCTGTAAACACAGTGGGATGGGGGACCAAAACGTCCCCGTCTTCCGGGCAGAGTCCCCGTTTCCGGTGGCCGGTACCCGGTTGAAACTCCAGAAAATGTTCCCGTTTTTGAATGTGCGTTAAAAAACATAGAGCAAGGTGAAATAAAATGTTACATGTCAGTAAAAACAGAGTAACAGTGTTGTGCCTTTTAGTAGCGTTAGCGTATTTCTTCTTCTACTACATCTTCTTCTACCTCTACTTCTTCTTCTTCTACGTCTACATCTTCTTCTTCTTCTACTTCTAATTCTAATTCTTCTTCTTCTACCTCTACTTCTTCTTCTTCTTCTACTTCTAATTCTAATTCTTCTTCTTCTACCTCTACTTCTTCTTCTTCTTCTTCTACTTCTAATTCAATGTACCTGCCCGCAAGTGTCAACTAAATCCATAGTATTACAACAAAAGTGCTTTAAACGAGGTAAGTTACGAATGTATGTTCTCAATCGCCAAGTGTGGGATTGAATATTACATTAGTTTAGATGTATTGTCCCCGGGGGGAAATTCATTTCCACAGCACTGAAAACTATATGAAATCAACAAAAAATAAGACAGACATCTAAAGAAAGCACCACACATGATGGTTACTTGTTGTTCTTATTTAGGGCTGCCTGTATGGATCAGGATTTTGCCAAAGCGAGCCCTTTTACTATAATAATAATAATATGTTGTGTATTATATAAACCCAGTGGCGGGCCGTGCATTTCACACCTAGGCCTTCAATGATGTCCTACATAGTCCCACCTGAATTATTCCACCTCTTAATGCCATCATTATGACGCCATGGCTCTAGAAACTATATATTTAGACAGAAACGCACTATAACCGGGCGTTGCATCACCTTAACATAGTCAAGTACAACAGAGTTATATTAATATTTCCGAAGCATTTATAATCAATAAATCCGCATTTAAATTAAGAGTGTTAAACTACCAGCTTTAACTACATCTCTACATCTCTTGCAGAAGCATCAAACATTTATTTTTTATATATTTGTAATTTTAATTACGTACATATTAATTCGTTTACTCACCAAAACAACTGTACAACTAATATCTGTGACCAAATCGATCTCTTCTCCTCCTTCAGCCATTGTGGGTTGCAAAAAACAAACAAAAACAAAACTAATCTACACAAATTAGCTCGTTTATTAGCTCTAGCTAATCTTTATTAACAATATCAGTTTGCTAGCTCTAGCTCTCTCTGTTAGCTCTGCCTCTCAATAGTGCTTATCCAATCAAAAGACGTGCACGTTCTAACGTTATCGTGCGCCTGCTAGCTGGCCCGTTGACGCCAACTCGAAATCTGATTGGTTAACGCCTGAGTTTTGTTTCCGTTCACTTTAAGGCACAGGCGCCCGCGCTGTTGATTCTGAAGGGGCAGATTTCTTGGACCTGGCAACACATTATGGCTGAAATATGATTGGATTAAAGCTTTAACATAAAGGCCAGCCCTCCAAATCTCGTTCTGAGGCTGGAAGCAGCGCAATCAAGAGGAAAGCTATGACATTAAGAGAATAGACTATGGGGAATAATTTAATACATATGTGTTGAAAAAATATATAAAAATTAAATGTATATTCTGATGATGTTTAGGCCAGCAGAGAAGGCCTTGCTGGCCCTGACGGCCCACCACTGTATAAACCGTATTGGTACAATGTAGTGATGGCAGTTTGACACTGAAGCTTCGAACGGAGCTTCAGCCCTGGACTTCCTTTTCCATAGAAGCAGTGATTCGAAGCTTGCTTCAAATCACGTGACATGTGACGTCAGAAGCAGCAACTGCTTCATTTCCCGATTCAATGCACGGCCTCGTCTCTATTCTGACAGCTGTCAGGTTGAAACAGTTCAGAATTATAGCGCTTCAACACTTTATAACCGCTCTAAACAATGCGCAATGTGTGGGTTGTTGTCGTAGTTTGCGTTGTTGCTGTTGAGTTGTTGGTATTGCATTTGAATTGGATCATTAGAGAGCAAGCAGAGGAAAGAGAGGTCGTTCTGGGAAACACTTCCACATGTGGAGAAGTTGTGAACAAAAAGACAAAAAGTGATATGAAAACAGTTGAATTGTGTAAGGAATAGATAGCCCAGTGGATAGAGCCGGAGGCCTGAATGCTGCGATGTCCTCCGTGCAGCTGGTTCAAAGCCCGGAACGGAGGAACTTTGAATCATTGCTTTGCAACTTTAATACTTTAATAACTGATAAAAGGCCGTCTCCGCCCAAAGAGATGTCCAGCACTCTCTAGTCTCTGCTCAACAACCCAATACACACCATTATCAATCTTTAATTGCAAATAGAACATGATATTCAGTCTTAGTGTGTGTGTGTGTGTGTGTGTGTGTGTGTGTGTGTGTGTGTGTGTGTGTGTTTGTGTGTGTGTGTGTGTGTGTGTGTGTGTGTGTGTGTGTGTGTGTGTGTGTGTGTGTGTGTGTGTGTGTGTGTGTGTGTGTGTGTGTGTGTGTATGTGTGTGTGTGTGTGTGTGTGTGTGTGTGTGTGCATCGAATATGTTTCAAGGCAAAGATCCGTTAAACCCACTGCAGCCTTGCACTTCGCCAGGAGAGGTCGCTGTAACTGAAGCTTCCAGAAATGAACCTGTTTCCGACACAATTGTCCAAGAGGTTCGATGCTTCATTCAAAGCTTCATTTTGCCATCACTAGTACAATGAGCTAAATCTAGTGGCGGATTGTGGAACATTGATCTGATTTTTCTCATGGCAGTTTGACTCAAACCAGGGGACTGTATGTTTAATCTGTGTCTGTCCATTTGCTGTAGTATTTGATCCAATATTACATTTCTTTTATATATTAGTCACTTGCTTATGATTTGCCAGGTTTTAGGCCTTGGTTTGAACATTCAATCCTGGAAATAAAAAATCACCCAGATTCATTGTTCTTTAATCCTGATATAGAGTAGATAGTAAGTAAGTAAATCTGTATAGGAAGAGGAGTTAAGGGATAGAGGAGAAAAGGTTATGGTATAATTACAGAGCCTGTCAATTTATAAATTGATAACGTAACCAGATGAGTGATTACAGCGCCTGTTATCATTTTACATACATTTGTATCACACAGATGCAGGACTTGCACACGCCTGTTATCTAACCCAGGGGTTCCCAACCCCCGGTCCGCGGACCGGTACCGGGCCGCGGAGGTGTTACTGCCGGGCCGCGAAATAGCTGTGAGTTTATCGTAATATTTGCAGAATTATAAATATATAAAAATATTTTATCATAATATTTTTTTTCAAAAAGTGTTTAATTTCCGCACCTATACCAGTCATATTATTTCATCCAGTAGCTCGTTAATCTTTCACCAGAAAACAGTTGAAAATTGCTTTTATGATGTTCCGAGAGATTCGGCGGCTCAGCCTAAGGTCTCAGCCTCTTGTGCGCACGAGAAAGTTACCGGTGCGCCAGGAAGAGGAGCACACAGGAGACTACCGTTTCATTGCAGACTGTTGTGTTTATGTGGGGAAATGGCAGTGCATACATTATTTGAGATATATTTCAAACTCGGACTTCATTTTAAGGACATGTCGGCCAGGGGTCTAGAGCTATTTGTTTAAGCACCGGATTGGCAAAACAGGAGAGTCTGTAAACCAGTCTGCCTTGATCTATGAATTCATGTCCGGGACTCTCACAGTATCTGCTGCCCACAGCTGTTTTATAGAAGGAAAACCTCCTTCACTTCATGAAATGGCTGCAGCATCAGGAGGCAGCGGGACGTATACTCCGCCTCTGAGAAGTGCAGCACCAGCGGGTAAAGAGCTGTGCCTTTTTACGCACCGCCTTCGCTGTGTTTACCTTCATCAGAACAGCTTAAGAGTGACTGCAGGCTGCTACGTGTTAACCACACACACCTCTACACACATCTCTACACACATCGAACTGATGTACTCCCCCTTTTATTAGTTTTATGAAGGAGATGTCCAGTCACCAAGGCGCATGATGTGTGTGTGTGTGCTCTGCTCAGCTCAGCTCTGTGTGTTCGGTGTGTTTGTGTCTGTCCGACACCGGCATTTGTTTTCAAATGACCATGAACAGTCATTTACACACATCTGGCTAACTCCATAGGTAGCCTATATGCGGGTGTTCCCAAAATAAATTAGTTTAATCCTAATCTCGATGTAGTGCTAAATGCTGTCGGAGTGCACCGGAACGAACGACACTATCATAATATCTTCTGAAAACAAATGCCAGTGTCACACAGACACACACACACACACACACACACACACACACACACCTTACACCACACTATACACACACACACACACACACCTTACACCACACTATACACACACACACAAACACACACACCTTATACCACACTATACACACACACACACACCTTACACCACACTATACACACACACACACACACACACACACACCTTACACCACACTATACACGCACGCACGCACACACACACACACACACACACACACACACACACACACACACACCTTACACCACACTATACACACACACACACACACACCTTACACCACACTATACAAGCATGCACACACACACACACACACACACACACACACACACACACACACACACACACACACACACCTTACACCACACTATACACACACCTTACACCACACTATACACACACACCTTACACCACACTTTACACGCACACACACACACACACACACACACACACACACACACACACACACACCTTACACCACACACACACCACACACACACCACACACACACACACACACACACACACACACACACACACACACACACACACCTCCTTCATAATGCCTTCTCCTCGTTTTCCCAGCATTCACTGGATTATCCGTAAATCATACAAACAAATCGAAAACGTTGATTTATCTGTTTTCCCGTTTTGGTTTAAAAACTGAATAACGTCGGTTTTTGGTTTTCCGTTTTTCCGAAAAACCAAAAAACGACACCGGTTCTTTTTTAAACGTTGTTAATATGTTTTGGATGCATATTGTTCTAGTATTTGTTCAGGCTGTTACATATAATTAGCCTCTGTTGCTACCTGCTGGTGGAGAGTAAATATTAAAATCAGTTAAAATTGACAACCGGTCCGCGATTTTTTTTTAATGTATCTGCCGGTCCTTGGCACAATAAAGGTTGGGAACCCCTGATCTAACCGACAGGTCCGCACGCACTCTCCAGCCGAAACTCTCTCGTCTTCTTAATTTAAGCATTTTCTTATTAATTTTATGCAGCCAACCCCCCCCCCCCCTTAATGCGCAGTGCAGATTCGGTAATGAATAAAAAATAAGCATTCATTCACAAACTAAATCAGGAGACCTTTAAAGTTTTACCACCGATTCGCTCCTTTTTTCCTCGTTGTACACAGCTCCAGTTTGGGCATTGGCCTGTCATCAGATTTCCTTTTTAGTTGCTGCTGTAGCGGAGGTTTAGTACAATTCTTTTTGATTAAATAGCTTACTCCAAATCTCCACCCTCCATAATTGCACTTGCTTCAGTTGCTTGCTACTTTCTAACAGCGGTGATGACAGTTAGGCCCAATCCCTACCCCTACACACTCCCCTCCGTGACGCAGTGAGCTCCGTGGAGTGCCCCTCTCAGCTCAGAGAGGCTCCTCCTGTCAGATGGAGGGAGTAAACACAGCAGCAAGCTTTGGGACAGACTCCCCTCTCTCCGGCAGAAACAGGAAGTGCCCTAACTGTGTGTACCAACGCTTTCAGATCAGCATCTCTTAGACATCACATGTTACTTGTTAGATGCTTTTATCCAAAGCGACTAACATACTCAATACTGTGGACAATCCCCACAGGAGCAGTTTGGGGTGAAGTGTCTCAGGGACACAACGACATGCTGACTGCAGTGGGGTTTGAACCTGTGCTCCCCTGATCCCAACACCAAGGCTCTACCCACTGCGCCACACGCCTCCCTTAGACTAAACATTAACATTAATAACTCAAATAAAACTCCAAACATCTTTAATTGTGTTAGTTTTTTGTAAAGCTCTTTTAGTTTTAAACCTGATTGTAGTTCCAGTAATCCAAAACGCGATTCAAAGGTAGCAAATAAGCTTGACTCGGACAAGATACGTCTCAGGATAGTTTGTTTGACTCTTTACTTAAACAAAAAGGTATCAAATACAAACACATATTTTCTCAGGTCAAAAAATGATGTTGCTCTGTGCTTCTTTCTCCTTCTCACACACACACAATCACCAGCAGCTGCCGTCGGCTATAACGTCTCGTAATCACAAACAGCTGCGGTCGTCTATCCCGTCAATTCCACACGGCTGGTTCAGATAAATGATATAATAGCACTAACAACAAAGGATTATAATATTCAAATATATCAAACTATACATTTTAACATATGGCTCCTACATTTCCGGCCCCTAATTGGCTAGGCGGGGAGCATACCAATTACTAAAATAAACTTAAATAGGACCATATAATTTAAACATAATCAAGCAACTTTAAGAACTTATATTCTTCTTTTACTGGAAGTCCGTTTTTGTTTTCTTGGGGGGGCATCACACTGCTTCGAGAAGCAGACAGAGCTTAGTGATCGGTCTCACTAAGACACTGGTCTTGGTCTTCACTCTGACGCTGCGTACAGCGCCTTCGGCGTCTGACATAGTCTTAAGGACTCTTCCCATCACCCACAAATTACGAGGGGCTGAGTCATCCACAATTAAGACGATGTCTCCTGGCTGGAAGTTTCTCCTTGGTGTGGGCCACTTCTGGCGCTCTTGTAGGAGAGGTAGGTATTCCCGTGTCCATCTTGACCAGAACAGGTCAGCCAGATATTGTGATTGTTTCCATCTGCGTCGTGAATACACATCCTCCTTCCTGAACACCCCCCGGGGCACGCTTGATTTAGATTTGAGTAACAACAAGTGGTTTGGTGTGAGTGCCTCAAGGTCATTGGGGTCATCAGAAGTCTTTGTGATGGGGCGATCGTTGATAATGGACTCCACCTCACATAGCACGGTCTGAAGGCCCTCATCATCCATGGCTTGCTGCTTGAGCACTGAATTAAGAATTTTCCTAACAGTGCGTATTTGTCTTTCCCACACTCCTCCGTGGTGGGAAGCACCTGGGGGATTGAAGATCCACTTGACTCCTTTTTGTAACATTGCATTGTGTATTTTGGACCGATTCAGCTCTTCAATGGCTTCACGTAGCTCTCTTTCTGCTCAAACAAAATTGGTGCCGTTATCAGATCGTATCATCGCCACCTGTCCTCTTCTGCTGATAAAGCGGCGCAGAGCATTGATGCAAGAATCGGTATCAAGAGAGTAAGCCACCTCGATATGCACTGCTCTGATTGCCAGACAAGTGAAGATCACGCCGTACCGTTTCACCAGGCTGCGTCCCCGCTTAATTTCAAAGGGTCCGAAGTAGTCTACTCCGACGTTGGTAAAGGGGGGTTCGTCTGGCAATACACGATCTTTGGGCAGGTCGGCCATTTTCTGCTGTCCAGCCTTGGCATGTAGTCTCCTGCACACTGTACAATCAGCTATGATTCTTCTTACTGCTGCGCTAGCCTTTGGAATCCAGTATTTCTGCCTTAACTTTGAGAGCGTATGGTTCCTGCCTCCATGTTTATGTTTATGTTTGTTTATTTATTTATATAGCCCAATATCACAAATGTTACATTTGTCTCAGTGGACTTCACAGTTTGTACAGAATATCAGTAGACAATACGACACCCTCTGTCCTTAGACCCTCACATCGTACAAGGAAACACTTCCAGAAAAAGGAAAAAACCCCACAGTTTAAGGGGGGAAAAAATGGGAGAAACCTCAGGGAGAGCAACAGAGGAGGGATCCCTCTCCCAGGACGGACAGACGTGCAATAGATGCCGTGTGTAAATTGAGAAGATAATACATTTACAACATAGGTAGTCCAAATGTTTGGAAATGCATGTGTCTATAATAAGAAGATGAATCCACGAGGATATCCATCCAGGACTTATGATCCAGGACCACAGCAACAGGCACAGCCACGACTCAAGATCCAGGGCTCGCGATCCAGGACTCAGGACCACAGCAACAGGATCAGCCACGACTCAGGGTCCCGGCGTAGATAGACACCAAAAAGAAATTTGGGGAAGCTGGGTTATTGGGAACATGAGAGTACACAGGTACAGACAGAGAGAAGGAAGAAGTAAAGTGTCCCCCGACAAACTAAGCCTATAGCAGCTAAACTAGGGGCTGAATCTAATCAGCCCCTAAGATGTATGCGCCACATCTATACCATGAGCGCTTTGCTCCTAAAAAGTTTTTTGGCACTGACACCAATCAACAGTTGTGTGTCGACTCGGCAGGGATCAAGGCACGTATATACCTCTCCCTGCTTCCACCGTCTACACACACAACCAAATGACATCATGTCCAACTTCTCTGTGGATGTGTTGCAAAAGAAGTGTAGCGACACGTTGGTTCTTAGAGAGGATGAGGGGGCGCTTAGCCTCTTCTGGCATAGCAGAGTTGTTTAACCGTCCACCTACTCTAAGTACGCCGTCTTCCAGAACAGGATCCAATCTGCTGAGTGGACTACTCATCTTGACATGTATCTGTCCTTTCTCCAAAGCTTTGATCTCCTCCAGATATGCCTGCCTTTGGCTGAAGCGAACAAGCGCTTTTTCAGCTAACTCCAAATGTTCAACGCTGAGCAGATTCTTGTTTAGTGTGGCTCTGTATTTCTCCATCTGCTGATTAAGAAATGTTTCTTGATTTGCAGGGTTGTCTTCTGACTTAATACAGGCGGCTTGGAACTCTTTCCTTTTTCCATTGAGTTGCAGCAGCAGATCTTTAATCCGGAGAAACCATCCCACTGCTCTCTTCAGCTTACACCATTTTGAATAATGATCAATGAGCTTGTTCACTGTGGCAACTCCTTCGTCTATTATTGTAAGGCAGACTGCAGGTGCCTTCTTTACCTCATCGTCATCTTCCAGAACATGGCTTGACAGATCTGGTCTTTCTGGCCACTCACACTCATTTCTCCACAGGAAACATGGGCCTTTTATCCAGTTCTCACTTTGGATAAAACTCTCAACTTTCAGACCTCTTGAAGCTTGAACCGCAGGGTTCACAGAGGTATTCACATATCTCCATTGGCTTGGTGTAGTAGCCTCACGAATGATTGAGATCCTGTTTGCGACAAAGGTTTTGAAGCGAGTCGTTTCGTTCTCAATATATTATAATCAATAGTACCTGAAGGCAGTCATATACACACATATACACACATATACACACAGGATGCTCACAGGCCGGTTAATGCAGGAGGCAAGGCGACAGCCGTCACAGTACCTCTACTCTTACTGAAGTACATGATGTGAGTACCTCTACTCTTACTAAAGTACATGCTCTGAGTACCTCTACTCTTACTAAGTACATGATGTGAGTACCTCTACTCTTACTAAAGTACATGCTCTGAGTACCTCTACTCTTACTAAGTACATGCTTTGAGTACCTCTACTCTTACTGAAGTACATGATGTGAGTACCTCTACTCTTACTGAAGTACATGATGTGAGTACCTCTACTCTTACTGAAGTACATGATGTGAGTACCTCTACTCTTACTAAAGTACATACTCTGAGTACCTCTACTCTTACTAAGTACATGATGTGAGTACCTCTACTCTTACTAAAGTACATGCTGTGAGTACCTCTACTCTTACTGAAGTACATCATGTGAGTACCTCTACTCTTACTGAAGTACATGATGTGAGTACCTCTACTCTTACTAAAGTACATGCTGTGAGTACCTCTACTCTTACTGAAGTACATGATGTGAGTACCTCTACTCTTACTGAAGTACATCATGTGAGTACCTCTACTCTTACTGAAGTACATGATGTGAGTACCTCTACTCTTACTGAAGTACATGATGTGAGTACCTCTACTCTTACTGAAGTACATCATGTGAGTACCTCTACTCTTACTAAAGTACATGATGTGAGTACCTCTACTCTTACTAAAGTACATGCTGTGAGTACCTCTACTCTTACTGAAGTACATGATGTGAGTACCTCTACTCTTACTGAAGTACATCATGTGAGTACCTCTACTCTTACTGAAGTACATGATGTGAGTACCTCTACTCTTACTGAAGTACATGATGTGAGTACCTCTACTCTTACTAAAGTACATGATGTGAGTACCTCTACTCTTAAAGTACATGATCTGAGTACCTCTACTCTTACTAAAGTACATGCTGTGAGTACTCTACTCTTACTGAAGTACATGATGTGAGTACCTCTACTCTTACTAAAGTACATGCTGTGAGTACCTCTACTCTTACTGAAGTACATGATGTGAGTACTTCTACTCTTACTAAAGTACATGATGTGAGTACTTCTACTCTTACTAAAGTACATGATGTGAGTACTTCTACTCTTACTAAGTACATGCTCTGAGTACTTCTACTTACTAAAGTACATGATGTGAATCTGTAAATAAAAGTAAATATTTAATTATTTTATATTAGATTTAACTTTGTTGTCATTGCACAGAGTACATGTACTAAGACAACGAAATACAGGTAGCATCAAACCAGAAGTGCAGAGCAAGTATTAAAGTGCGTTCATAATATAACACAAATATATATAGAAACATAAGTTCTGATTGAAAGTACAGAGCAGAGACCATAAGGGACGAAGTCTAACTAAACATCTAATGTTGAATCTGTTGATTCGAGAAAACATCATTATAAAATCATGCAGTGTAAATATTATGGTCTGAGGTTTGTGAGTTCAGATTTATAAAAGATCTGATAAGAAAGACTGTAAACTTCAAATGATGCTTAAAAACTCAACTGGAGTTTCTCTTCTGATGAAGAAATGATGCCTGTTTTCTATCAACGGCACTCAGGTCCACTCACGCAGGATTTACACATTGATTCATATTAATACACATTTCAAACTCTTCTGGAACATAAATGTGTCTATACTTTTGTTTCTGTTTGAATATAATGTAAAAATAGATTTGATGTCTTGGCTGTGATTTTGTGCAGGAAGAGAACAGTTCATTTATAACGACTGAAGTTATTACTTTATTATTCTCTTCCAGGGACTCACTCTATGAAGTATTTCCTCACTGCGTCCTCTGGAGTCCCAAACCTCCCAGAGTTTGTCATGATGTTGTTGGTTGATGAAGTTCAGATAACTCACTACGACAGTAACACCAAGAGAGCAGAACCCAAACAGGACTGGATGAAGAGAATCACAGCAGAGGATCCTCAGTACTGGGAGACGCAGTCTCAGTTTTTTCTGGGTACCCAGCAGGGCTACACAGTCGACATTGAAACTGTAAAGCAGACCCTCAACCAAACTGGAGGTAAGTTCATGTTTCACCTTCTACTGATAATATGTTGTTTATATCTTCATCACTGTACACACACACACACACGCACACGCACACGCACACGCACACGCACACGCACACGCACACGCACACACACACACACACACACACACACACACACACACACACACACACACAGGCTCAGAAGGGTCAGTGCAGCAGTGGCTGTAACCCCGGCACACAGCAGGTCTAAACCCAACTAACCCACTCCCAGAGATAACAGCTGGAGAGTGAACTCAGTCCTCATGTGCGCTCTGTCAACTATTAGTAATGATAATCAGAACAACCAGCAGGAGGTCAAAGAGCCTTTGTCTCTCACTCAGTGAGGCTGTTTCTCACCACAGCTTCACAGCAACATCCCTGCTGCTTTCTGAAAGGACGGAGCAGGAGCCGCTAACGCTGAGAACATGCTGACACTCTGTGAGAAGCTTTACCATGTCAAGAGAACCTCTGTGACCTCGCTCAGAGCCTGAGACTCTGAAGGAGGAGGCCAGAGACATGCTGTGGAGTTCAGACATGAATCTAAATATATCCTGTCATACAATGTTTGGATATCTGAGATCAGATAAAAGACGTTCTAACGATGAACGAACACCTGATTGATTCTCCCTGAGTGCACATTCACACAATTTAGGATCATACATATAAACACAGATATCTGTTATTGATAAAAACCCTCAGACATGTTCAGTAGTTATTACAGACTACAACGATCACATGTTCATAAATAATAAGGTGATCTGTCAGACAGGATTCAGTTTAAATAACACTTTCTGATGCCTGTAGCCTCAGGCAGATTACGGCTGTTTCAAACTTTGAGTTTCAAATGTTTTAAGTGTTTTGATTGGTCCTCACAATAAAAGTGATTATCATGCTGTGTGTGTCAGCGTGTGGACGTGAAACACCAGAGGTATGGAGACAGAAACACTTTAATAGTTACGTTATGGAACAGACGGAGGACGTCTGCACACCGTCTTATAAATCAGAATATTATCGTGGGACGCTCTTTAGGTGTTTCATCTAACGCAGCCTTTCCTGATCCAGAGGACCTGTCCGTCCTCAGAGGGTCTGTCCGTCCTCAGGAAGAGGATCTGTCCGTCCTCAGGAAGAGGATCCTGTCCGTCCTCAGAGGATCTGTCCGCCCTCAGGAAGAGGATCTGTCCGTCCTCAGAGGATCTTTCCGTCCTCAGAGGATCTGTCCGTCCTCAGAGGATCTGTCCGTCCTCAGAGGATCTTTCCGTCCTCAGAGGATCTGTCCGTCCTCAGAGGATCTGTCCGTCCTCAGGAAGAGGATCTGTCCGTCCTCAGAGGGTCTGTCCGTCCTCAGAGGATCTGTCCGTCCTCAGAGGATCTGTCCGTCCTCAGGAGTGGAGTGCACCAGCTGGGCGTAAGACTGGGCGTAACTCTACGTCCGACGTAGAACCGAAGGTTAAGACCAAACTAAAGTTATGACTAGTCCACACCACTTAGACTTAAGCCCTGTATGTGTTGCTCCGGGTGTAACTTTTAAGCCTAGTTTGGAGCAGGCTTGAATCTGAAAGACAGACTAGTATCCATAGTAACGTAAAACAGGCAAGAAGGAAAACATTATATTCACCTACCCCCTCAAGAAGAAGCAGCAAAATCCAGGCATGAGTTGTATTTAAAATCAGGTATACCTGGTATTGTCGGATGCATCATGTTCACATTCAAGCCCCCTCTGAATATGAGTATTTGTTGTTTACAGAAAGGGTTATCATTCAAAATATATTCAAATTGTTTGCAACTCGGACATGGGCATTGTCGACCTCGTTGCAAGATGGCCTGGGGCGACCCATGATGCTCGCATCCTGAGAGAGAGCGGGAATTTGAGGCAGGGAGAGTGAATGGTCTTCTTCTCGGAGACAGTGGATACCCTCTGAAGCGCTGGCTAATGACACCTGTCATCGCAGAGAGAACTGCACAAGAGCGCAGCTTTAAAGAGAAGCATACAAAAACAAGGAACATGGTTGAGCGCTGCATTGGAGTGCTCAAACGTAGGTTAGTGACTCATTTTTATAACATAAAAAAGGCCAGTCTTTAAAGGGGACCTATCATGCAAAATGCACTTTGTGATGTCTTTTCTACATAAAGATGTGTCCCGGTGTGTCCCCGGTGTGTCCCCGGTGTGTCCCGGTGTGTCCCCGGTGTGTCCCCGGTGTGTCCCCAGTGTGTCAGGAGACTCACGCAGCGTCAGGAAATAAAACCCTCTCTCTTTTCCTCCGTACCCAAATCTCTAAAAACGGGGGAACAACGGAGCTGATCTAGATTTGCGTCCGATATGCCGTAATATCTGAAATGTGGACCCACGGCTAGGGTGGACGCTCATTTGTCCTCCTTTTGAGGTCATCCCTAATTTATACGTTTAGGGTATAAAAAAAAAATAGACAATTATACAAAGAAATACAAAAGATAAGTTACGTGTAAGTATATATCCCCGTAAGACTTGTGGTCTTACAAATTATTGGCTCATTGCGATATCAAATAAATATCTTGTATTTCATTGGTTAATAAACGTAAACAATTAGCCATGTGCTTCTTGACGTCACGTTCACGGCAGGGCACTGTGGCACAGAGTGACGTTAGCGCTAGCGGACTAGCTCACGAGCCGACTCCGCCAAGTTAGCGGTAGGTTGAACCGCAGAAATGCCGAAACGAAAGACTTCATTTCATCCTGAATGGTCGAAAGAGCATGGATTCCTCACAAAAAGCCCAAAGGACGACTTCCATGCTTTTGCACGTTGTGTCGCTGCGATGTGGACGCAAGCAGCAAAGGAAAAGGTGCTGTCGACAGACATGCTAACACAGATAAGCACAAAAGCAACGATCAAAGCGCAGGTGCCTCTTCACTTTTATCGTTTTTCTGTGAAGCTTCATCGCCTCAAGATGACCAAATCTCCGCTGCAGAACTTTGTAAAGTTTATCATGCCGTCAGGCATCACCAGTCATACAGGAGTGTAGACTGTGGAATAAAGTTGATCGCACAATCTACAACGACTCATCAATAGCAAAAGGGATGACCTAAAAACAAAAGCCAAAGCTTTGTGCGGAAATGTCCGAGCACCTGCTCTGTCCAGACGCGTGGGGATCACCTCTCTGTCCAGACGCGTGGGGATCACCTGCTCTGTCCAGACGCGTGGGGATCACCTGCTCTGTCCAGACGCGTGGGGATCACCTACTCTGTCCAGACGCGTGGGGATCACCTACTCTGTCCAGACGCGTGGGGATCACCTGCTCTGTCCAGACGCGTGGGGATCACCTGCTCTGTCCAGACGCGTGGGGATCACCTGCTCTGTCCAGACGCGTGGGGATCACCTGCTCTGTCCAGACGCGTGGGGATCACCTGCTCTGTCCAGACGCGTGGGGATCACCTGCTCTGTCCAGACGCGTGGGGATCACCTGCTCTGTCCAGACGCGTGGGGATCACCTACTCTGTCCAGACGCGTGGGGATCACCTACTCTGTCCAGACGCGTGGGGATCACCTACTCTGTCCAGACGCGTGGGGATCACCTACTCTGTCCAGACGCGTGGGGATCACCTACTCTGTCCAGACGCGTGGGGATCACCTACTCTGTCCAGACGCATGGGGATCACCTGCTCTGTCCAGACGCGTGGGGATCACCTACTCTGTCCAGACGCGTGGGGATCACCTGCTCTGTCCAGACGCGTGGGGATCACCTGCTCTGTCCAGACGCGTGGGGATCACCTGCTCTGTCCAGACGCGTGGGGATCACCTACTCTGTCCAGACGCGTGGGGATCACCTACTCTGTCCAGACGCGTGGGGATCACCTACTCTGTCCAGACGCGTGGGGATCACCTACTCTGTCCAGACGCGTGGGGATCACCTGCTCTGTCCAGACGCGTGGGGATCACCTGCTCTGTCCAGACGCGTGGGGATCACCTGCTCTGTCCAGACGCGTGGGGATCACCTGCTCTGTCCAGACGCGTGGGGATCACCTGCTCTGTCCAGACGCGTGGGGATCACCTGCTCTGTCCAGACGCGTGGGGATCACCTACTCTGTCCAGACGCGTGGGGATCACCTGCTCTGTCCAGACGCGTGGGGATCACCTACTCTGTCCAGACGCGTGGGGATCACCTGCTCTGTCCAGACGCGTGGGGATCACCTCTGTCCAGACGCGTGGGGATCACCTACTCTGTCCAGACGCGTGGGGATCACCTGCTCTGTCCAGACGCGTGGGGATCACCTACTCTGTCCAGACGCGTGGGGATCACCTACTCTGTCCAGACGCATGGGGATCACCTGCTCTGTCCAGACGCGTGGGGATCACCTACTCTGTCCAGACGCGTGGGGATCACCTACTCTGTCCAGACGCATGGGGATCACCTGCTCTGTCCAGACGCATGGGGATCACCTATCTGTCGAGACGCATGGGGATCACCTGCTCTGTCCAGACGCATGGGGATCACCTGCTCTGTCCAGACGCATGGGGAGCACCTACAGACGCATGGGGATCACCTGCTCTGTCCAGACGCATGGGGATCACCTGCTCTGTCCAGACGCATGGGGAGCACCTGCTCTGTCCAGACGCATGGGGAGCACCTACTCTGTCCAGACGCATGGGGAGCCCTGCTCTGTCCAGACGCATGGGGATCACCTACTCTGTCCAGACGCATGGGGAGCACCTGCTCTGTCCAGACACATGGGGAGCACCTACTCTGTCCAGACACATGGGGAGCACCTACTCTGTCCAGACGCATGGGGAGCACCTGCTCTGTCCAGACACATGGGGAGCACCTACTCTGTCCAGACGCATGGGGAGCACCTGCTCTGTCCAGACGCATGGGACGCATTACATACAAGAACATGAACTGCATTATTCAGTGGCAAGTGATGCATCAAACAAAGGTACGATCAAGTGTTTCCCCATTGCACTGAGATCTTTTCACTTTGAGGAGGCGTGCCACATGCACTGTTGGATTTTTACAGTGATCGCAACGAAAAGTCAGAAGCTATAACAAATCAGCTGCTATCTAAACTGGAGATGTCTGGACTAGATGTGAAAAACATGTCAGCATATGCAGCAGACAACGCCAGCGTTAACTATGGAAAACACAACAGTGTTTATCAGAAACTGAAACTGGCTCAAAAAGACGTGCTCGCTGCAAACTGTTTAGCCCATATTCTGCACAATGCAACAAGATATGCAGCAAGCAGCTTGGATATTGACATTGAAAATGTTGTGCTTAAGGTGTATAGCCATTTTAGCATCTCAGCTAGCAGAACGGCGCAGTTGAAGGAATTTTGCGAGTTTGTGGAAGTGGAGGAATGCAATCTGCTGCGGCACGTTGTCACGAGATGGTTGTCTCTGCTGCCATCTATTGACAGAATCCTGAAGTGTTGGAGACCCCTGACCAGCTACTTTCAGAGTCTAGGTGAGGAGGAATGCTCCAAGATTTTGTGGAAATGCTTTGGAGAGGATGGCAGCGAAGTATCTGAGATGTATTTTCTCTTCCTCAGTCACATTCTGAAAGTGTTTTCAGACTGCATTGAAGCACTTGAGGACAAATCATTCAGCATAACCTCTGTGTTTAAGGTAATGACTGAACTGAAAGGGAAACTTGAGAGAAGGTTAAAGGACACATGTTTTGGCTTTGCTGTGAACAACAAACTCAAGCAGCTAACCCCTGATCTGGCAAAGAAATGTGAGGCTGGTTTTCTTGTTTTCTATGAAAGAGCCAAGAAATACGTGAGTGAAAGGTATGACTTCTCTGAGAACAGCTTTCATAGTAAAGTGTCAAAGCTTGGCCTCACAACTGCTGTGTCCTATGGAGAATACAGTGATGCAGTCTAAGCCTGCAGCCTGAAAGACATTGACATGGATGGACTCTATGAGGAATATGGCATGGTGGAAGCTATTCTCAGCTCTTCAGAAATGGAAGGATGCCACAGTGAGGAGCGGTATCTGAAACTGTTTTCCAAAGCAGAAGTCCCACTTGTGAATCTGAGGAAGGTCAGCGCCTACATCTTCTCCATCCCATGTAGCAATGCCCATACAGAACGTGTGTTCTCAATGATGACCTCAGCATGGAGAAATGAGAGAAATCGTCTGGATGTGGACAGCGTCAAGGCAGAGCTGCACATTTGTGTCAACTTCACATTTGAGTGCACAGACATGTACCAGAGACTCCTTACAAACAAAAACTCTTGGAAGCAGCCAGGAAAGGGCAAAAGTATCGAAAATAGACATTCAACTTGTGGTTAGTACACTAGTCTTATTGTGTTTTGAGTGTGAAGGATTCAGTGAAGCCAGGATAAAAACTAAAAGATAATCCCAAAGTGTCCTCCTTTTTGGTGTTATGGAAATGGCCACCCTACCCACGGCACTATCAGAAAGTTGCTATCAGAAACAATGCCCAATGGACGTAATATGGTCGGTGTTTACATTAGCATCGCTGACACTCAGAGCTAACCTGTACTGGAGAGCATGTGTATGAAGAAGCAGGAAATCAAAAGGAACTCACCTTGTGGTATAACCGGCAAGAGAGAAAGCCTTTGAGCTCCATACTGTTTCAGAAACAATCCTTGATCTAATAATCCTTGCGTTTCATCACCGCAGCATTTTAGACAGTATCTGCCGGGTCCCGCATGAGCCGGCATAAGCTCCGCCTCCTCTTATTTTAATTTGTTTCCGTTTATAAAAGAAAAAGCTTAATTTTTTTTTTTTTTGCCTTTATTTATACAGGTGAACATCTCATTGAGACACAGGGTCTCATTCTCAAGAGAGATCTGTTTGTACCCAGAATCAGCACTTTTGAAACAGGAAGTGAAATAGAGGGATATGAGGCATGGCTAGAATGGGTGGTCTGTTTGGTTTTTTGAGCAAAACACTTCATAGACATGTTTTTTATATATTTTTATATATCTGAGACCTGTGCTATTGCCTAGAGATAGCATGATAGGTGACCTTTAATATAGATAGGTTAGTATAGTGTATATATAGGCTATATTGTTTTTTGCTCTAACTAAACAAACTAGGCCTTGTGTTTTAGGCCCAGTGCCTCCAAAGTGAAATGCGAATGCACCCTGAACGCGTCTGTGTGATCATTGCTGCCACTGCGGTGCTGCACAACATCTGTGTGAGAAAGAGAATCCCCCTTACGATGCAACGAGAATTGGTACTGGAGGTGGATGAGAACTGTGAATGGTCACTGCCCTGCAGCTTGTCTTCAGGATGCAGCTCCTGCTCCTCTCTGTGAATCAGAATCAGGTTTATCACCAGGTAGGTTTAAACTTACGAGGAATTTGACTAGGTGTCGTGGTGCAAACATAAACGTAAAAAAATTATTAAAACACAGATAGAGAACTAGAAAAAATATTACAACTAATAAAAAATATAGTTAAATATAAATATAACAGTATTTACATTGCAATGGAATGGAATAAAATATGGAATAAAAAAAAAAGATCGGCAGTAATAAGAAAAGAAAACAGATATTATTGTACATTGTGTGCATTAATGTAATGCATAGAGTCTGTGGCAGAGGTAAAGTGTCAGTGGGGGGGCCGGGCCTTGTTTAAGAGGCCGGTAGCGGAGGGGAAGAAACTGTTCAGGTGACGAGAGGTTCTGGTCCTGATGGAGAGAGGTTCTGGTCCTGATGGAGAGAGGTTCTGGTCCTGATGGAGAGAGGTTCTGGTCCTGATGGAGAGAGGTTCTGGTCCTGATGGAGAGAGGTTCTGGTCCTAATGGAGAGAGGTTCTGGTCCTGATGGAGAGAGGTTCTCAAGGTTCAAGGTCAAGGTTCAAGGTTTTTATTTTGTCATACAAACATAGCTACAGTGTAGTTATGACGATGAAAATCTTAGGTCACAGGCTCCTCCAACAGAGCAACACAATAACACAGATAAACAGACAAATATAGTGCAAGTAAATAGTAAATACAGAAAGAAAAATTGTTTAAAAAACTGAAATAGTGCAATAAGAGTCTATATGCAAGTTATTCGAATATGATATATTAGGTAAATAGATAAATAATTTCTAAGTAGCAGCCAGATGAATGTTATGGATGTTGTTTCAACAGTTCAGGTGTTAAACAATCTCATAGAGTGGTGTAGTGACGCGTCCTAAAACCCGGAAGTAAGCTGCGCACGGGTTCCTTCTGGTTCCCTCGTCAAAAAAGCAATGCAATTTCTCCATAGGATTTTGGAAAATAGCTGGAAATAAGGTCTGTGGTGGACACACATTTAAGAGACGGATCACGTTTTGTTCAGTCGGATAATCTCCACATATCTACCCTACTTTTATAATTTTCGAATCATAAATCGAATCGATAGATTTATGATCGATAGATCTATTTTATCAGTAGCCTATGTCTGCACAGCAGTTACAATGGTCAAACTAAATTAAAACAGAATTGTCCCCAGATAGCAGATTTGGTGCAATTCCTTTGTATCGGTTAGTATAAATGTCCCTCTCCCGTCAGATAAGAGGCAAATTGTATTTTCAATCTTCTGTCTTTGATGAATGCTCGGTAGTTCTTATTTACATTTTTCAAGTAGTTATTGGCTCCCTACCTGCCTGGTTAACTGTGTTAGCTTGTGCTAGCTTGTGCTAGCTTGACCTAGCTTGACCTAGCTTGTCCTAGCCTGTCCTAGCTTGACCTAGCTTGTCCTAGCTTGTCGCTTATTCTTCTTTGTTTTCTTGTAGGTTGTTTTCCAAACTCTTGTTTCCGTTGGTTATCCTCTGCGATTTCTTTTCCTTGAAGTTATTATTTAAAGGTCTCCTATTATGCAAAATGCACTTTTTGATGTCTATTATACATAACTAGAGAATGCAATTCCTGAAGAAACTGCTAGTGGGAATGCTTTATGCTGAACTGCTATGCTGAAATGTAATGTGTAAGAAGAAAGTGAAGAATTTAGATTGAAATGATACATGAACACTGGGGGCTTGAATGTGTGATGAGAGAAGAAAGAAAGTAAAAAGGCTTGGAAAAGCAGCAGAATATTTGAACTGCAAACTTTTTAACTAACTTGATGGCGAATGATCTGTCGCCATGGCAATGGAATTTGATGACACCCCATAATACGCTTAGATGTGTTGATGGCTGCATCGTTACCAAACCTGTGAAGTTTTGGGCCATTTCGAGCATTTGAACTGAAGTTGTGAGAAAACCGTGTTTCATAGTGAGCATTGTGTTGCCACGGCAACGGCATTTGAAGAAATCTAAAAACTGTCAAATATGTCTTCACGGCTGGACTGTTAGCACACGTGTGAAGTTTGAGCACTTTTTGACCATTTTCATAGGAGTTATAGCAATATCGTGTTTTACGGCGAGGGATGCGTTGCCATGGCAACAGCTTTTGAGGAAAACTCACTAATGGCACATACTGTAGACATGTTGAAGGCTGGACCATTAACCATTATCTGAAGTCTGCTGCTCTGAGCATGTCAGTTGGAGTTATGAGTGAATCATTTAGAAAGATGTGAACATTGAAGTTTCTATTTTAGAAAAGCTGACACTGTAGTGCATCGCTGGTTTTAAAAGTGATTTATAAGAGTCATGTTTAAAGATGTGTAATACTTATAACGTTTATAAAGATCCTCTGAGTGTGTGTCATTAGTTAGATGATAAAATGTTAGGGATAAATACCTTGATATATTGACTACAAGAGCTTGAATCAAACAAGCAACCTTGTATTTGAAAGATTAACTCACATAGCAACAGTCGCACCTGGTATATAAGCGGCGTGGCTGAGTCCTTTAAAGGGTTCATGAATAGGGGACTTGAATGTGAATAAGAACAGGAAAATAAAAGTCTAAATGCATGAAAAAGCAGCAGAATATTTGAACTGCAAACTTCTGAACTAACTTGATGGCGAATGATCTGTCGCCATGGCAACTGTATTTGATGACATCCCATAATACGCTTGGATGCGTTGATGGCTGCATCGTTACCAAACCTGTGAAGTTTTGGGCCGTTTGGAGCATTTTCACTGAAGTTATGAGAAAACCGTGTTTCATGGCGAGCATTGTGTTGCCATGGCAACGGAATTTGAAGAAATCTCAAAACTGTCCCGTAGATGTCGTCACGGCTGGACTGTTAGCACACGTGAAGTTTGAGCACTTTTTGAACATTTTCATAGGAGTTATAGCGACATCGTGTTTTATGGCGAGGGATGCGTTTCCATGGAAACGGCATATGATGAAACCCCATAGTTGAGTAGAGCTGTTGAGGACTGGACCGTTAACCATTATCTGAAGTCTGCCGCTCTGAGCACGTCAGTTACAGTATGACATCATCGTGTTCCATGACACGAGGTGTCCAGAGATCAAAGGTTTCCATTGTTCTGAATGAGAGATAAACCTCTTACATGGGAACGTTTTGTTCAAGAACCGTAACAGACATCGGTGAAATTTCAAAGCGTGAAGCATCTCAAGGACCTTGAGCATCTGAAGTGTGCTTTTTGTGTACTTTCGGGTCAATAATGTGGCCTTTTTGGCAGATTAACTAAAGGTGTGCGGCTGCTGCTGTGAGGAAATATCAGCCTGAAATTACAATGGGCTTTAATGGAGACATGTTGAAAATGTTTGTCACTTCATGCCCTCAAGAGGCATTTTGTTAAATTATTTGTAATTTTTCAAGCTACGAGATGTTTTCCTACATTTGTCATGAAAAATTATGTCTCAGGAATGTAGGGTTTGGGAATTATGGCAGGTTTAAAAGAAAATATGAAGGCAACATTAAATCTGTCCTCCACTCTAGCTGTGACATCACGCACTCTAAAATCTGAAGAAGGCCTCTTTACCAAGGTCTGAACAATGTTTAATATCTCTAAAAGTAAGAATCAGATTTAAAAGTTGTGTTACACGAATAATGCCAGAAAGATGTGTAACATTTTAAAGTTGGAATGAGGTTTCTGAGGGAAAGTATGAAGGAGCAGTTAGCAGTTGAAGAAGGAGCAGTTAGCAGTTGAAGTTGCATGAAGATTGTTGAAGTCTGAAGAGTTCTCCATTGACTTCAATGTTAAAAATGTGATGAATTATGGGATGTATCTCTGGAATTATGAAAGTTATGAATGATAAAAGTAATAGCCATCGATTCCCGACCGAGCTGAACGTGTTGATGTTTGAACGGAGTTTCTGTGATGTTCAATGTGGGAGAAGAAGCAGTGCAAAATAACCCGGCGGAATAATAAAGAATTTCGTGCGTAGCATATCAGATAGTATTTTAGTGGGAACGCTGTGTCAGCATTCCCACTAAAATATGTTTCCCCGGTGTGTCAGGGAACTCACGCAGTGTCAGAAAACAAAACCCTCTCTCTTTTCCTCCGTACCCAAATCTAAAAAGAAAGACGGGGGCGCTCACAAGCAGATCCAGAATTTTGGCTTTTGTTACATCATTGGCGACATCCGGCACACGTGACACGTCCCAACCTATCGTCTCCGTATACAGCTGAATCCCCTCAGCTGTGTGTCTGTGTATTCAGCAGGATGTCTGCCGGAGGCACTTAGAGTAAAGTTGTTATATATATAATACATATAATGGCACTGTTCTAGCAGTAAAAACATGTCAAGCTATGAGCTGTATCAGAAACAATGCGCGGCGTGTTTTGGGAGCAATACGCTCGGTGGTTACATTAGCAAGCATGCTAACACTCAGAGCTAACCATGGAGCTAACGCTGTAGGCTACTGGAGAGAATATGTGTAACGTAATGTCCTTGTGGTAAACCCTGCGAGAGAGAAAGGTTTGAGCTCCATACTGTTTCAGAAATAATGCTTGAAGTGGTTGGGAACCTAACATGGCATTTAATCACCGCAGCGTTTAGCTGAGTTTCTCCCGGTAGAAAACTCTCTTAGCAAGGGAAAGCTGCGTGACGCTCCAAAGGGGCGTGGTTAGCATCAGCTACAAAGGGGCGTGGCTAGCAGCAGACGTTCCATCTAAAGCAGATTCAGCCTGTTTGGAACAGGGCTGCAATAGAGGGGCATGAGCAGTATGAGGCATGGCTACAATAGGTGATCTGTTTGGTATTTTTAGCCAAAAACTTCACAGACATGTTTTGTATAGGTATGGCCCTACAATAGATGTTTCGCATATAGCATGATAGGTCCACTTTAACATTTGTGGGTTTATCTCATTTTAAAACAGTATTTTTGTATAGCTCTTAAGAGCTTAAGAGAGCGATATGATAACTCTCCCCCTCTCTCTGTCTCCCTCTCTCTGTCTCCCTCTCTCTGTCACCCACTCTCTCTGTCTCCCTCTCTCTGTCTCTCCCTCTCTCTGTCTCCCTATCTCTCTCTTTCTCCCTCTCTCTGTCTCTCTCTCTGTCTCTCTCCCTCTCTCTGTCTCCCTATCTCTCTCTTTCTCCCTCTCTCTGTCTCCCTCTCTCTCTCTGTCTCCCTCTCTCTGTCTCCCTCTCTCTCCCTCTCTCTGTCACCCACTCTCTCTGTCTCTCTCTGTCTCTCTCCCTCTCTCTGTCTCCCTATCTCTCTCTTTCTCCCTCTCTCTGTCTCCCTCTCTCTCTCGTCTCCCTCTCTCTGTCTCTCTCTCCCTCTCTCTGTCTCTCTCTCTCCCTCTCTGTCTCCCTCTCTCTGTCTCCCTCTCTCTCTCTGTCTCTCTCTCCCTCTCTCTGTCTCCTCTCTCTGTCTCTCTCTCTGTCTCCCTCTCTCTCTCTGTCTCCCTCTGTCTGTCTCTCTCCCTCTCTCTGTTCCCTCTCTCTGTCTCCCTCTCTCTCCCTCTCCCTCTCTCTCTGTCTCCCTCTCTCTCCCTCTCTCTCTCTCTCTGTCCCTCTCTCTCCCTCTCTCTCTCTCTCTCTCTCTCTCTCTGTCTCCCTCTCTCACCCTCTCTCTCTCTCTCTCTCTCTCTCTCTCTCTCTCTCTCTCTCTCTCTCTCTCTCTCTCTCTCTCTCTCTCTCTCTCTCTCTCTCTCTCTTCTCAGGTGACCACATTTTCCAGCAGATGTCCGGCTGTGAGTGGGATGATGAGACTGGTGAGGTCAAAGGTTATAATCACTATGGTTTTGATGGAGAAGACTTCCTGATACTGGACCTGGAGACAGAGTCATGGATTGCTCCAAAACCACAGGCTGTCTTCACCAAACAGAGGTGGGATAAGGACAAACCTTTGATGGCATACAACAAGTACTACTATACCCAGTACTGTCCTGAGTATCTGAAGAAGTATGTGAACCTTGGGAGGAGCTCTCTGATGAGAACAGGTAGAGTCACATGACCTGATGGAGTTTCATGAACACCTCCATGTTAATGTCTCCTGTGTTTCTGACAGACAGACTGACACATTACAACACATGTCAACAACATTGTTGAGACACTGTGTCTCACACTGTGTCTCACTCTGTCTCACTCTGTCTCACACTTAGTCTCACTCTGTGTCTCACTCTGTGTCCCACTCTGTCTCACACTTAGTCTCACTCTGTCTCACTCTGTGTCTCACTATGTGTCTCACTCTATCTCACACTTAGTTTCACTTTGTGTCTCACTCTGTGTCACACTATGTGTCTCACTCTGTCTCACTCTGTGTCTCATTGTGTCTCACTATGTGGCTCACTCTATCTCACTTTTAGTCTCACTCTGTGTCACACTATGTGTCTCACTGTGTCTCACTATGTGTCTCACTCTGTCTCACACTTTGTCTCACTCTGTGTCTCAGTGTCTCAATCTGTATCTCACATTTAGTCTCACTCTGTGTCTCACTCTGTCTCACGCTGTGTCTCACACTGTGTCTCACTCTGTGTTTCACTCTGTATCACATTTAGTCTCACACTGTGTCTCAAACTTTGTCTCACTATGTGTTTGACTCTGTCTCACACTTAGTATCACTCTGTGTCTCACACTGTGTCTCACTGTGTCTTACTCTGTGTCTCACACTTAGTATCACTCTGTGTCTAACTGTGACTCACACTGTCTCACTCTGTGTCTCACTCTGTGTCTCACACTTTGTCTCACTCTGTGTCTCACACTGTGTCTCACTCTGTGTCTCACACTGTGTCTCACTCTGTGTCTCACACTGTCTCTCACTCTGTGTCTCACACTGTGTCTCACTCTTTGTCTCACACTTAGTCTCAATCTGTGTCTCACTCTCTGTCTCACACTGTGTCTCACTCTGTATCACACTGTGTCTCACTCTGTGTCTCACTCTGTGTCTCACTCTGTCTCACACTGTCTCACTCTGTCTCACACTGTGTCTAACTCTGTCTCACTCTGTCACTCTGTCTCACCCTGTGTCTCACTCTGTGTCTCACTTAGGCTCAGTTTACACAGAGACAAAAACAAAAACGAACAGAATTCGATATCAAAAAAGTCTTCGTCCACAAGGAATCCTCAAAAACGTGTCCGTTCACACGAGACCGTCGACCCGCTGGAGACGCTGTAGTACATATGCCGGGCCCGTAAGTGGCGCTGTACTTCCGCCACAAAATACACCAAAAGCAGCGAAGAAGACCTCACGAGCATGGTTGCCATGGTTGGCCTTCTGTTTATTCTCCGCGGTGGATTTAGCAACATGTAGTTCTTCATGTCCGACAGAGAGGGGAGGGAGAGCAGGGAAGGAGGGCAGCCCAGCTGTAAGCAGCACAATGCGAACGAGCGGGGCTAAACACATTTATTCGTTACTGTCAGGTCACTCATTACAGGACCAGCGAGCTGCATGAGATGCTGACGGGCTGTCAGGAGAGAGGGAGGGAAAGAGAGGCTCCGTATTATATAGAGTCGTTATCAATTTGTTTAAAAGCTCAATAAATAACAAAGAAGACCTTTGACCGGCACTTTTCTCCTTTTGTCCGGAACATTTAAACTTTAACGGACATGTTGACCGGCAAGAACAGATTCTAACGGAAACTCTGGTCGGTACAGCCATATATGTTTGAACCGGAGTCCGATGCTGAATCCCTATTGGTCTCCAGATTGACGTCAATGGCCCCGGAAGAAAACAATGGGAAAGAGAAATGTCCAACGAGGCGTTCAGGGGCAGCACAGACTGGTCTCCTCTGTGTTAGAGTTTCACTCCCTACAGGGTGCACTTTGAGGGTTTGTGACTCTGCAGACCGTTCACATGCAGAAAAACCTTCAGAACACAAGGGGACGGGTCAGAACCGGAAAAGCATGACATGAGACCTTTAAGACCGAAATACTTATATTTAAAAACTGGAACTATAACATTTTGGCATATTTCTTTAATAAAGAACTTAAACTGTTATTTTATAATCAGAAGTGTTGGAATTAACTTTCTTTTGATCAAATAATCAATGAATGGTACTATAGCACTACACAGTGCAGTGGAGAGAATCTAATCTGTTGCTCTTCTACTTCTTTTGGGATAACCTCTAAAGTGTGTTTGTGCAGAGATCCCCTCAGTGTCTCTGCTCCAGAAGTCCCCCTCCTCTCCAGTCAGCTGCCACGCTACAGGTTTCTACCCGGACAGAGCCATCATGTTCTGGACCGAAGACGGAGAGGAGCTTCACGACAACGTGGACCACGGAGAGATCCTGCCCAACCACGACGGATCCTTCCAGATGAGCGTGGACCTGAACGTCTCCTCATTCCCCGCTGAACACTGGGACAAGTACCGATGTGTGTTCCAGCTCTCTGGGGTGAAGGAGGACCAGGTCATCAGACTGGACTCAGCTGTGATCAGGACCAACAGAGGTAAGACTGCATCACAACGGCTCAACGGTTACTAACAATCAACAGACCCTGACAACATGTCATAGTCTCTCTCTCCTGAAACATGGGTCTCAGGGGAGAGAGACTAAGAATGGTTCAAGACAAACCCAGCATGACACCACGAGGAGAAAGGGGCCCTTCAGGAGCCTCAGACCTGATGCCCATCCTGAAGAAGCTTCCTTCCTCCGTTCAGATTGAGACTTCCTGTTGTTTCTGCTCCTCAGGGAATCCCCTCCTCCTCTTCATCATCGGTGCTGTAGTGGCTGCTCTCGCTCTCCTCCTCGCTGGGATTGGATTCCTGGTTTACAGGAAGAGGAACGGTGAGAGACCAATCAGAAACCTTGTCTCATGAGTTCTCAGGGTTTGTAATGGAAGGCTTTGAGGTAGCAGATCAAACTCAGAGCTCAGTGTAATGTTGGTATGGAAAGCACTTGGTGTGTTTTCTACAGGAATGATCCGTGTTGTCTAGTTCCTTGTTGTGTACGGGGCGGTGGATTGAAACACTTTTCTCTGCTTCTCCTTTCAGCCAATGAAAGCACTCCCTCTCCTGCCTCCAGCTCTGAGCTCACTGAGAGACTGAACCAGCCATCAGAGTGAGGTGCTTCACATCAACTTTCCACCTGTTGTCACAGAGCTGCCCGTAAACTGTTCATTATTCATCATCTGATCAATAACTGATCAATAACTGATCAGATTTACACACACACACACACACACACACACACACACAGAGACACACACACACAGACACAAACACACAGACACACACACACAGACACACATAAACACACACACACATCTCACACACACACACACACACACACACCTCACACACGCACACACACACACACATCTCACACACAGCCACACACACACACACATCTCACACACACACACAGACACACACACAGACACACACACGCACACACACAGACACACACGCACACACACAACACACACACATCTCACACACAAACACTCACACACACACACACACAGACACACACACACACACACACACACACAGACACACACGCACACACACAAACACAAAACACACACATCTCACACACACACAGACACACACACGCTCACACACACACACACACACACACACACACACACACACACTCAGGTAGCAGCGAGTGATCTCCCTCTCTGAGCTTTTCTAAATGAATCAAAGTATGTTTCTTTATTTCTCACATGTCTCTTGAATTGGTTTTAAAACATAATAGTGTTTGTGATTTTGATAATGTTGCTATGATTTAGGGACAGGGAGGTTTTGTGTACATAGCCAGCGGACTGTGACGTTCTCTTTAGTTTGGGCTTCAGAGGTGAACGTGACATTAAGTCGCTCTGCATTGTTAACCCTTTCCTGTCCGTGTTTCACTTCCCAATAAAACCCATCTCCCAAATGTCCGTCTTCTTGTCTTTCCATCAACACATGTATTGGTTTCTCCTACCGTCTCAGACACTAGAGGAAAGTGGATTTGATGTGAAACTAAAGATCCAATGGTTTACTGCTTTCTAAACAGAAACAAATGAAAATGTTCTCTAATGGAGGAACATTTAACTAAATGAAGTAACTCTGAGTGATGTATTGATCTCTCTAATGTGTGTGTTATCAGTGTGTGTCGCTGCACTCAGCTGTTCTCAGAGCTCCTGCTTCAGAAACCTGTTGAGCTGAAATCTGCCCGGCAACTGATGACGTTACCATGACGACTGGGAATAATACAGTTCTGTGTTGTTAGGAACATTTAGTGAGGCTCAAACATTACCTTTGGGTTTCCATTGATCTAAAGTCATCCATCAGAGACACTTTCACTTACAAACTCAATCACATTTAGAAACCAATCAATACTTCCTTTAGTTACCTTTCCATATTGATCACCTTTATTCACCTTTCCATATTGATCACCTTTAGTTACCTTTCCATATTGATCACCTTTAGTTACCTTTCCATATTGATCACCTTTATTCACCTTTTCATATTGATCACCTTTAGTTACCTTTCCATATTGATCACCTTTATTCACCTTTCCATATTGATCACCTTTATTCACCTTTCCATATTGATCACCTTTATTCACCTTTCCATATTGATCACCTTTATTTACCTTTCCATATTGATCACCTTTAGTTACCTTTCCATATTGATCACCTTTATTCACCTTTCCATATTGATCACCTTTAGTTACCTTTCCATATTGATCACCTTTATTTACATTTTCATATTGATCACCTTTATTGACCTGCTCTTTTCATATTGATCACCTTTATTGACCTTCTCTTTTCATATTGATCACCTTTAGTTACCTTTCCATATTGATCACCTTTATTCACCTTTCCATATTGATCACCTTTAGTTACCTTTCCATATTGATCACCTTTATTCACCTTTCCATATTGATCACCTTTATTCACCTTTCCATATTGATCACCTTTATTTACCTTTCCATATTGATCACCTTTATTCACCTTTCCATATTGATCACCTTTAGTTACCTTTCCATATTGATCACCTTTAGTTACCTTTCCATATTGATCACCTTTATTCACCTTTCCATATTGATCACCTTTATTTACCTCCTCTTTCCATATTGATCACCTTTATTCACCTTTCCATATTGATCACCTTTATTGACCTCCTCTTTTCATATTGATCACCTTTATTGACCTTCTCTTTTCATATTGATCACCTTTATTGACCTGCTCTTTTCATATTGATCACCAGAATTTCTCAGACTGAGTTCTGCCTGGAAACTCAAATAGTAATATTGAATAACTAACTTATTAAATAAACAAAGCTACTTAGGGGTAACGACTTTCATCCTCAGAGTTCTGACTTTTTCCTGAATTTAGACTTTTGTGTCATTTAGCTTTTTATTCCCAGACATGTTAACGTCACAGACAGAGCATCGCCAAACTAGTTGTTCAAGCAATAAACAAACAAACTGAAATGATCACAATGGAAGTGTGTGACGATCAATCTGAAGACGTCCTGAGATCAGACTGAAGACGTCCTGAGATCAGACTGAAGACGTCCTGAGATCAGACTGAGACGTCCTGAGATCAGACTGAAGACGTCCTGAGATCAGACTGAAGACGTCCTGAGATCAGACTGAAGACGTCCTGAGATCAGACTGAAGACGTCCTGAGATCAGACTGAAGATGTCCTGAGATCAGACTGAAGACGTCCTGAGATCAGACTGAGACGTCCTGAGATCAGACTCAAGACGTCCTGAGATCAGACTGAAGACGTCCTGAGATCAGACTGAAGACGTCCTGAGATCAGACTGAAGATGTCCTGAGATCAGACTGAAGACGTCCCGAGATCAGACTGAAGACGTCCCGAGATCAGACTGAAGACGTCCCGAGATCAGACTGAGACGTCCTGAGATCAGACTGAAGACGTCCTGAGATCAGACTGAAGACGTCCTGAGATCAGACTGAGACGTCCTGAGATCAGACTGAAGACGTCCTGAGATCAGACTGGAGATCAGACTGAAGACGTCCTGAGATCAGACTGCAGACGTCCTGAGATCAGACTGAAGACCTCCTGAGATCAGACTGAAGACGTCCTGAGATCAGACTGCAGACGTCCTGAGATCAGACTGAAGACGTCCTGAGATCAGACTGAAGACGTCCTGAGATCAGACAGAAGACGTCCTGAGATCAGACTGCAGACGTCCTGAGATCAGACTGCAGACCTCCTGAGATCAGACTGAAGACGTCCTGAGATCAGACTGCAGACGTCCTGAGATCAGACTGAAGACGTCCTGAGATCAGACTGAAGACGTCCTGAATTTTGAGTTTTCTTTCTGCATTTTGAATCATTTGAATTTGAATTGATTTTTAATCACAGTCAAAAATATATATATTTCTTGAAATAGAATAAATGATATGTTTTAATATACATGTATGTGATAAAACCCAGTTTTTGCATCGTATATACTATCATGGTTTTATATTTTCATATTTTCATATATATTTATATTCTGAAGAAGATGACCTTTAGGCCTTTACAAAAAAATATCAGAAACAACCAAATAGAGACAGAAGCAGAAAGAAAGATCTGATCTCCAACAGAATGAAAGTTCAGTTTGAATGACACTTTATTATTTATTATAATATTATTATTAAATGTTTCGGGAAAGTGCAGATATATTCACTTCAAAGATAGCAGAGAGAGTTCTGGTGAATCAATGAAAGGCCTGAGCCAAGTCATTAAGGACATAAAGGAAACAGGTTATAAAGAAGGAGCAAGTTGAATGAAATGTTTACCAAACATATATTTGTGTAAAAGATGAAGTACAATAATATGACAAATAACTATACAGAGAAAATAAATGCTTATTATGGTGACCAGCCTCAGAATAATGTTTATATTATTGGTCTTTAATTATTATTATTAGCTGATAGCTTAAATGGTTTTTTGTTAGCCATGTCAAAGGATTATTTTTTAATTAAACCAAAAACATTTCATCTGGTTAATTTCAGCTTTTATGTTGTTGTTTTATCTACTTCCGGTTTGCGTGTCAACGTGTGACGTGTTACGTTGTTGTCCGTTGGTCACATGTCAGTGCGTGCGCGTGCGGCTCTACGCTGAGATGAGTCCGTTAAAACTCCGTCTTAAAATGTTCATAAAAGTTGATTAAAAGTTAATATAACTGTTGTATCTAGTTGTTTATAATATCGACTTGATTCTGTCCTGATCATCTGATCTGAGATCGATACGTTTAGGGACAGGTGCAAACAGAAGAGAGGAATAAACGAAAGTAAAAGTGAAAACTAAAAAGTAGTTAAAGTGATAAAGAAAGGGCTTTTAGACAAATAGCATTTATTTTAAATGTTGCTTTAACAGTCAGAGGTGGTACAGTGTTCATTTCCTCAACGACCTTTTGTACATGACTAAGAAGAGACGATGACGAGCTAAAAATAGATTCTTGATAATAAAAACTGACGAAATGTATATTTAGTTTTCGTAGACGAGACGAGACTGAGGTGTTAATGGTGGACTATCGGACATTCAAAATGCAGGGTATTAAAAAGACACGTTTCCTGCAGACCTGGTTATGAAGTGAGTCCTGTTGGGTTATTGGAGGTCATAATAAAGACATGAGTCCCAACCTGAGGCTCCGGACCCCCACTAGAGGTCACCAGAGCTTCACTTTGGGTCTCACTAAGTGGTAAAACACAACTATAAAAAAATACATATTTTATAACCAGTTTCTCTGATTACCATTCATTTCTGATGAGAACAATAACATACAAGTACTGTATATAATATAATAAGTACTCAGGTCTGGTACTTGAGTAAAAGTAGAAGTACTCAGATCTAGTACTTGAGTAAGAGTAGAAGTACTCAGATCTAGTACTTGAGTAAGAGTAGAAGTACTCAGATCTTGTACTTGAGTAAGAGTAGAAGTACTCAGATCTTGTACTTGAGTAAAAGTAGAAGTACTCAGATCTAGTACTTCAGTAAAAGTAGAAGTACTCAGATCTTGTACTCGAGTAAAAGTAGAAGTACTCAGATCTAGTACTTCAGTAAAAGTAGAAGTACTCAGATCTTGTACTCGAGTAAGAGTAGAAGTACTCAGATCTTGTACTTCAGTAAAAGTAGAAGTACTCAGATCTTGTACTCGAGTAAAAGTAGAAGTACTCAGATCTTGTACTTGAGTAAAAGTAGAAGTACTCAGATCTTGTACTTGAGTAAAAGTAGAAGTACTCAGGTCTTGTACTTGAGTAAAAGTAGAAGTACTCAGGTCTTGTACTTGAGTAAGAGTAGAAGTACTCAGATCTTGTACTTGAGTAAAAGTAGAAGTACTCAGATCTTGTACTTGAGTAAAAGTAGAAGTACTCAGATCTTGTACTTCAGTAAAAGTAGAAGTACTCAGATCTTGTACTTCGAGTAAAAGTAGAAGTACTCAGATCTAGTACTTGAGTAAAAGTAGAAGTAGTATCTAGTACTTGAGTAAAAGTAGAAGTACTCAGATCTTGTACTTGAGTAAAGTAGAAGTACTCAGATCTGTACTTGAGTAAAAGTAGAAGTACTCAGATCTTGTACTTCAGTAAAAGTAGAAGTACTCAGTCTAGTACTTGAGTAAAAGTAGAAGTACTCAGATCTTGTACTTGAGTAAAAGTAGAAGTACTCAGATCTAGTACTTCAGTAAAAGTAGAAGTACTCAGATCTTGTACTCGAGTAAAAGTAGAAGTACTCAGATCTTGTACTTGAGTAAAAGTAGAAATACTCAGATCTTGTACTTGAGTAAAAGTAGAAGTACTCAGATCTAGTACTTCAGTAAAAGTAGAAGTACTCAGATCTTGTACTCGAGTAAAAGTAGAAGTACTCAGATCTCGTACTTCAGTAAAAGTAGAAGTACTCAGATCTTGTACTTGAGTAAAAGTAGAAGTACTCAGATCTTGTACTTGAGTAAAAGTAGAAGTACTCAGATCTTGTACTTCAGTAAAAGTAGAAGTACTCAGATCTTGTACTCGAGTAAAAGTAGAAGTACTCAGATCTTGTACTTGAGTAAAAGTAGAAGTACTCAGATCTTGTACTTGAGTAAAACAGAAGTACTCAGATCTTGTACTTGAGTAAAAGTAGAAGTACTCAGGACTTGTACTTGAGTAAAAGTAGAAGTACTCAGATCTTGTACTTGAGTAAAAGTAGAAGTACTCAGGTCTTGTACTTGAGTAAAAGTAGAAGTACCAGAGTGTAGGAATACTCTGTTAGTAAAAGCATTCAAAATGTTCCCAAGTGAAAGTAGAAAAGTATTCTCATCAAAATATAGTGAAAGTAGCGACAGTAAAAGTAGTCATTGTGCAGATTGGTCCATTTCAGAATAATATATATGATATGTTTTATAATGATTGATCATGAAAGTGTTCTCAAAGCTGGTAAAGGTGCAGCTAGTTTGAATGACTTTGTATACTGCAGGGTAGCTTGAGGATTTACTCCAGGTGGAACTAAAGTCTGATTTAACACTTGTTATATTTCACATCATTCATCCACATCTGTGAAGTAACTAAAGGTATTAAATACATGTAGTGGAGGAAAGTACACCATTACCTCTGAACTGTAGAGGAGTAGAAGTAGTAGCATAACATGGAAATACTAAAGTAAAGTACAAGTACCTCTAAATTGTACTTCTCCATCTAATAGTAATTAATCATTGAAGCTCTTCTCACCACAAGGTGTCGCCCTCCCCAGTTCTGCCTCCTCCCTGTTTATTGAACCCAGAACACATCGCTCACTAATCACCAGAAAGACGTGATAACACACCGACAGATGGATCAATATCATTTTATCTAAACTCAAACACACAATCAATTATTTGTTGATTTATATTCTGTAATCTGAATCTTTAAAGTACCTTAAACTGTCAGATACTTGAAGTGGAGTAGAAAGTCTTCTCCTTCCTCTCCACCTGATGTTCTTCCGCTCTGCCTCATTCTGTGTTGGAGCTTCAGAGCGTTTCTGCTATTACCTTTCTTTGTGTCGCCAGCTTGATCTCCATCACTCACGCAATGACCTGTTTTTAATCTGTAAACTACAACATGTCTACCAGATGCTGCCAATCCTCCAGAATTACATTTATTGATCTTGAAGGTTCTTTCTTTAATTTGGAAACAAAAGCATTTAAACATTTTGAAACAAAAGGTAATAAGGAGTAAGTCGAAGAAAGACAAATATTATAATACATCTTCAGAGCTCTGAGAAAATAGGAACCAAATTCAAAAGATGAAAGTAGTTTTTACTTTTCTTTAAGTTACAAATTAAATGTGTTTTGCTCTGTGAGTGTAAAGATGTGTGGGTGCTCCCTGATAGTCTGGGGGTGAAAGGGAGGGAACACAAGATTAAATAACCAAGAGATGTCTTTGAATTCCTCAAAAGCAAAGAGGGCTCACTAACCCATTTACAAACTGACTCAAGGCAAAATAACTTTCTTCCAAAACAAAGTAGAAAAGTAATCACTATAAAAAGTGAATATGGAGCTGAGCTCCTAACACTGAACCCTCCTGTCAGGTTCCTTTCTCCTTCCTCACTTCCTGTCTGTTTCAACTGCTCTTACATTAACACAACAAACATTATCATCACCAAATGTAACACCTTTTTAAGCTGTAAAGAAAGTCTCTACTGGTTCACATGAATACCTGCAGTGAGTAAACAAAGAATAGACTAACAGATAACATGGTTGTTGATTTGGTTGTGTCTCTGATGGAGGAACATCATCTAGGGTTCTCCATTCATCTCCTATGTGTTACAAAGTTGACTAAACCTCTCAAAACTCAATGAAAGTGTGGATCAGCAGTTTGATATGTTCACATGCTACTGTGGAGGATATCATGAGGCCTGGAGGCGATCACATGGAAAACACATATGTATGATCGATGTGAATCAGTCAGATTTGACCCGAACACGACAGGACGGTTAAAAAACACGAGTCACAATGAGTGCCAAGTATCACTTTTGTTCTGGGAATGTCATCTTCGAGCCTGAAACCTGAAAAACAGGCTCAGGGTTTAACAGGTTAACTTCCTTCTGTGTTTCTCTCTCATTGACATCCCGCTCTGCAGAAAGGACGGCTGTGTTTCTGTGGATAAAGAACCTTTCACACAGAAAGCCTCGTGAGATCAAGATGTTGCTGTTTCTGCTTCTCCTGGGAATAGTAGGCCCACACTGCACATCTGCACGTGAGTCTTTTGATTCTTTACGTTGGAAAATAAGAAGTGCTTCATGTGTTCATGGGCTGTGTCCACACACTGAGACAAATAAGAGAAAACAAGTTCAAACTAAACGTTTCCAAAAGTGCTCTTTTTATTTCAAACTGTAAGTTTAGTGACCATAAATGGTGTAAACAAGAAACTAAGTACATTTACTCAAGTACTGTACTTAAGTACAACTCAGTGGTCGCCGGGCCCGGCGCCACGAGGGGGCAAAAGGGGGCATTGCCCCCTCAGTTGTATTCTTTGCCCCCTCACTTTGAGCATCACTCATCCATCAAAAGGTAAAATAAATGTCACAATTATTAAATAACTTTAAATAATGTTTCCCCCAATACACGTTCCTATGTTGAGATCAGATATGTGGGCAGGCAGTCAAGCAACGTGTAAAAAAGCCTCAACCCCGAGTGAGTTTGTTAATGAATGTTAGCGTGTGCTTAGCTGTAAACACAGTGGGATGGGGGACCAAATCGTCCCCGTCTTCCGGGCAGAGTCCCCGTTTCCGGTGGCCGGTACCCGGTTGAAACTCCAGAAAATGTTCCCGTTTTTGAATGTGCGTTAAAAAACATAGAGCAAGGTGAAATAAAATGTTACATGTCAGTAAAAACAGAGTAACAGTGTTGTGCCTTTTAGTAGCGTTAGCTTATTTCTTCTTCTACTACATCTTCTTCTACCTCTACCTTCTTCTTCTACGTCTACATCTTCTTCTTCTTCTTCTACTTCTAATTCTAATTCTTCTTCTTCTACTCTACTTCTTCTTCTTCTTCTTCTACTTCTAATTCAATGTACCTGCCCGCAAGTGTCAACTAAATCCATAGTATTACAACAAAAGTGCTTTAAACGAGGTAAGTTACGAATGTATGTTCTCAATCGCCAAGTGTGGGATTGAATATTACATTAGTTTAGATGTATTGTCCCCGGGGGGAAATTCATTTCCACAGCACTGAAAACTATATGAAATCAACAAAAAATAAGACAGACATCTAAAGAAAGCACCACACATGATGGTTACTTGTTGTTCTTATTTAGGGCTGCCTGTATGGATCAGGATTTTGCCAAAGCGAGCCCTTTTACTATAATAATAATAATATGTTGTGTATTATATAAACCCAGTGGCGGGCCGTGCATTTCACACCTAGGCCTTCAATGATGTCCTACATAGTCCCACCTGAATTATTCCACCTCTTAATGCCATCATTATGACGCCATGGCTCTAGAAACTATATATTTAGACAGAAACGCACTATAACCGGGCGTTGCATCACCTTAACATAGTCAAGTACAACAGAGTTATATTAATATTTCCGAAGCATTTATAATCAATAAATCCGCCTTTGAAATTAAGAATGTTAAACTACCAGCTTTAACTACATCTCTACATCTCTTGCACAAGCATCAAACATTTATTTTTTATATATTTGTAATTTTAATTACGTACATATTAATTCGTTTACTCACCAAAACAACTGTACAACTAATATCTGTGACCAAATCGATCTCTTCTCCTCCTTCAGCCATTGTGGGTTGCAAAAAACAAACAAAAACAAAACTAATCTACACAAATTAGCTCGTTTATTAGCTCTAGCTAATCTTTATTAACAATATCAGTTTGCTAGCTCTAGCTCTCTCTGTTAGCTCTGCCTCTCAATAGTGCTTATCCAATCAAAAGACGTGCACGTTCTAACGTTATCGTGCGCCTGCTAGCTGGCCCGTTGACGCCAACTCGAAATCTGATTGGTTAACGCCTGAGTTTTGTTTCCGTTCACTTTAAGGCACAGGCGCCCGCGCTGTTGATTCTGAAGGGGCAGATTTCTTTGACCTGGCAACACATTATGGCTGAAATATGATTGGATTAAAGCTTTAACATAAAGGCCAGCCCTCCAAATCTCGTTCTGAGGCTGGAAGCAGCGCAATCAAGAGGAAAGCTATGACATTAAGAGAATAGACTATGGGGAATAATTTAATACATATGTGTTGAAAAAATATATAAAAATTAAATGTATATTCTGATGATGTTTAGGCCAGCAGAGAAGGCCTTGCTGGCCCTGACGGCCCACCACTGTATAAACCGTATTGGTACAATGTAGTGATGGCAGTTTGACACTGAAGCTTCGAACGGAGCTTCAGCCCTGGACTTCCTTTTCCATAGAAGCAGTGATTCGAAGCTTGCTTCAAATCACGTGACATGTGACGTCAGAAGCAGCAACTGCTTCATTTCCCGATTCAATGCACGGCCTCGTCTCTATTCTGACAGCTGTCAGGTTGAAACAGTTCAGAATTATAGCGCTTCAACACTTTATAACCGCTCTAAACAATGCGCAATGTGTGGGTTGTTGTCGTAGTTTGCGTTGTTGCTGTTGAGTTGTTGGTATTGCATTTGAATTGGATCATTAGAGAGCAAGCAGAGGAAAGAGAGGTCGTTCTGGGAAACACTTCCACATGTGGAGAAGTTGTGAACAAAAAGACAAAAAGTGATATGAAAACAGTTGAATTGTGTAAGGAATAGATAGCCCAGTGGATAGAGCCGGAGGCCTGAATGCTGCGATGTCCTCCGTGCAGCTGGTTCAAAGCCCGGAACGGAGGAACTTTGAATCATTGCTTTGCAACTTTAATACTTTAATAACTGATAAAAGGCCGTCTCCGCCCAAAGAAATGTCCAGCACTCTCTAGTCTCTGCTCAACAACCCAATACACACCATTATCAATCTTTAATTGCAAATAGAACATGATATTCAGTCTTAGTGTGTGTGTGTGTGTGTGTGTGTGTGTGTGTGGTTGTGTGTGTGTGTGTGTGTGTGGTGTGTGTGTGTGTGTGTGTGTGTGTGTGTGTGTGTGTGTGTGTGTGTGTGTGTGTGTGTGTGTGTGTGTGTGTGTGTGTGTGTGTGTGTGTGTGTGTGTGTGTGTGTGTGTGTGTGTGTGTGTGTGTGTGTGCATCGAATATGTTTCAAGGCAAAGATCCGTTAAACCCACTGCAGCCTTGCACTTCGCCAGGAGAGGTCGCTGTAACTGAAGCTTCCAGAAATGAACCTGTTTCCGACACAATTGTCCAAGAGGTTCGATGCTTCATTCAAAGCTTCATTTTGCCATCACTAGTACAATGAGCTAAATCTAGTGGCGGATTGTGGAACATTGATCTGATTTTTCTCATGGCAGTTTGACTCAAACCAGGGGACTGTATGTTTAATCGTGTCTGTCCATTTGCTGTAGTATTTGATCCAATATTACATTTCTTTTATATATTAGTCACTTGCTTATGATTTGCCAGGTTTTAGGCCTTGGTTTGAACATTCAATCCTGGAAATAAAAAATCACCCAGATTCATTGTTCTTTAATCCTGATATAGAGTAGATAGTAAGTAAGTAAATCTGTATAGGAAGAGGAGTTAAGGGATAGAGGAGAAAAGGTTATGGTATAATTACAGAGCCTGTCAATTTATAAATTGATAACGTAACCAGATGAGTGATTACAGCGCCTGTTATCATTTTACATACATTTGTATCACACAGATGCAGGACTTGCACACGCCTGTTATCTAACGACAGGTCCGCACGCACTCTCCAGCCGAAACTCTCTCGTCTTCTTAATTTAAGCATTTTCTTATTAATTTTATGCAGCCAACCCCCCCCCCTTAATGCGCAGTGCAGATTCGGTAATGAATAAAAAATAAGCATTCATTCACAAACTAAATCAGGAGACCTTTAAAGTTTTACCACCGATTCGCTCCTTTTTTCCTCGTTGTACACAGCTCCAGTTTGGGCATTGGCCTGTCATCAGATTTCCTTTTTAGTTGCTGCTGTAGCGGAGGTTTAGTACAATTCTTTTTGATTAAATAGCTTACTCCAAATCTCCACCCTCCATAATTGCACTTGCTTCAGTTGCTTGCTACTTTCTAACAGCGGTGATGACAGTTAGGCCCAATCCCTACCCCTACACACCCCTCCGTGACGCAGTGAGCTCCGTGGAGTGCCCCTCTCAGCTCAGAGAGGCTCCTCCTGTCAGATGGAGGGAGTAAACACAGCAGCAAGCTTTGGGACAGACTCCCCTCTCTCCGGCAGAAACAGGAAGTGCCCTAACTGTGTGTACCAACGCTTTCAGATCAGCATCTCTTAGACATCACATGTTACTTGTTAGACGCTTTTATCCAAAGCGACTAACATACTCAATACTGTGGACAATCCCCACAGGAGCAGTTTGGGGTGAAGTGTCTCAGGGACACAACGACATGCTGACTGCAGTGGGGTTTGAACCTGTGCTCCCCTGATCCCAACACCAAGGCTCTACCCACTGCGCCACACGCCTCCCTTAGACTAAACATTAACATTAATAACTCAAATAAAACTCCAAACATCTTTAATTGTGTTAGTTTTTTGTAAAGCTCTTTTAGTTTTAAACCTGATTGTAGTTCCAGTAATCCAAAATTCGATTCAAAGGTAGCAAATAAGCTTGACTCGGACAAGATACGTCTCAGGATAGTTTGTTTGACTCTTTACTTAAACAAAAAGGTATCAAATACAAACACATATTTTCTCAGGTCAAAAAATGATGTTGCTCTGTGCTTCTTTCTCCTTCTCACACACACACAATCACCAGCAGCTGCCGTCGGCTATAACGTCTCGTAATCACAAACAGCTGCGGTCGTCTATCCCGTCAATTCCACACGGCTGGTTCAGATAAATGATATAATAGCACTAACAACAAAGGATTATAATATTCAAATATATCAAACTATACATTTTAACATATGGCTCCTACATTTCCGGCCCCTAATTGGCTAGGCGGGGAGCATACCAATTACTAAAATAAACTTAAATAGGACCATATAATTTAAACATAATCAAGCAACTTTAAGAACTTATATTCTTCTTTTACTGGAAGTCCGTTTTTGTTTTCTTGGGGGGGGCATCACACTGCTTCGAGAAGCAGACAGAGCTTAGTGATCGGTCTCACTAAGACACTGGTCTTGGTCTTCACTCTGACGCTGCGTACAGCGCCTTCGGCGTCTGACATAGTCTTAAGGACTCTTCCCATCACCCACAAATTACGAGGGGCTGAGTCATCCACAATTAAGACGATGTCTCCTGGCTGGAAGTTTCTCCTTGGTGTGGGCCACTTCTGGCGCTCTTGTAGGAGAGGTAGGTATTCCCGTGTCCATCTTGACCAGAACAGGTCAGCCAGATATTGTGATTGTTTCCATCTGCGTCGTGAATACACATCCTCCTTCCTGAACACCCCCCGGGGCACGCTTGATTTAGATTTGAGTAACAACAAGTGGTTTGGTGTGAGTGCCTCAAGGTCATTGGGGTCATCAGAAGTCTTTGTGATGGGGCGATCGTTGATAATGGACTCCACCTCACATAGCACGGTCTGAAGGCCCTCATCATCCATGGCTTGCTGCTTGAGCACTGAATTAAGAATTTTCCTAACAGTGCGTATTTGTCTTTCCCACACTCCTCCGTGGTGGGAAGCACCTGGGGGATTGAAGATCCACTTGACTCCTTTTTGTAACATTGCATTGTGTATTTTGGACCGATTCAGCTCTTCAATGGCTTCACGTAGCTCTCTTTCTGCTCAAACAAAATTGGTGCCGTTATCAGATCGTATCATCGCCACCTGTCCTCTTCTGCTGATAAAGCGGCGCAGAGCATTGATGCAAGAATCGGTATCAAGAGAGTAAGCCACCTCGATATGCACTGCTCTGATTGCCAGACAAGTGAAGATCACGCCGTACCGTTTCACCAGGCTGCGTCCCCGCTTAATTTCAAAGGGTCCGAAGTAGTCTACTCCGACGTTGGTAAAGGGGGGTTCGTCTGGCAATACACGATCTTTGGGCAGGTCGGCCATTTTCTGCTGTCCAGCCTTGGCATGTAGTCTCCTGCACACTGTACAATCAGCTATGATTCTTCTTACTGCTGCGCTAGCCTTTGGAATCCAGTATTTCTGCCTTAACTTTGAGAGCGTATGGTTCCTGCCTCCATGTTTATGTTTATGTTTGTTTATTTATTTATATAGCCCAATATCACAAATGTTACATTTGTCTCAGTGGACTTCACAGTTTGTACAGAATATCAGTAGACAATACGACACCCTCTGTCCTTAGACCCTCACATCGTACAAGGAAACACTTTCCAGAAAAAGGAAAAACCCACAGTTTAAGGGGGAAAAAATGGGAGAAACCTCAGGGAGAGCAACAGAGGAGGGATCCCTCTCCCAGGACGGACAGACGTGCAATAGATGCCGTGTGTAAATTGAGAAGATAATACATTTACAACATAGGTAGTCCAAATGTTTGGAAATGCATGTGTCTATAATAAGAAGATGAATCCACGAGGATATCCATCCAGGACTTATGATCCAGGACCACAGCAACAGGCACAGCCACGACTCAAGATCCAGGGCTCGCGATCCAGGACTCAGGACCACAGCAACAGGATCAGCCACGACTCAGGGTCCCGGCGTAGATAGACACCAAAAAGAAATTTGGGGAAGCTGGGTTATTGGGAACATGAGAGTACACAGGTACAGACAGAGAGAAGGAAGAAGTAAAGTGTCCCCCGACAAACTAAGCCTATAGCAGCTAAACTAGGGGCTGAATCTAATCAGCCCCTAAGATGTATGCGCCACATCTATACCATGAGCGCTTTGCTCCTAAAAAGTTTTTTGGCACTGACACCAATCAACAGTTGTGTGTCGACTCGGCAGGGATCAAGGCACGTATATACCTCTCCCTGCTTCCACCGTCTACACACACAACCAAATGACATCATGTCCAACTTCTCTGTGGATGTGTTGCAAAAGAAGTGTAGCGACACGTTGGTTCTTAGAGAGGATGAGGGGGCGCTTAGCCTCTTCTGGCATAGCAGAGTTGTTTAACCGTCCACCTACTCTAAGTACGCCGTCTTCCAGAACAGGATCCAATCTGCTGAGTGGACTACTCATCTTGACATGTATCTGTCCTTTCTCCAAAGCTTTGATCTCCTCCAGATATGCCTGCCTTTGGCTGAAGCGAACAAGCGCTTTTTCAGCTAACTCCAAATGTTCAACGCTGAGCAGATTCTTGTTTAGTGTGGCTCTGTATTTCTCCATCTGCTGATTAAGAAATGTTTCTTGATTTGCAGGGTTGTCTTCTGACTTAATACAGGCGGCTTGGAACTCTTTCCTTTTTCCATTGAGTTGCAGCAGCAGATCTTTAATCCGGAGAAACCATCCCACTGCTCTCTTCAGCTTACACCATTTTGAATAATGATCAATGAGCTTGTTCACTGTGGCAACTCCTTCGTCTATTATTGTAAGGCAGACTGCAGGTGCCTTCTTTACCTCATCGTCATCTTCCAGAACATGGCTTGACAGATCTGGTCTTTCTGGCCACTCACACTCATTTCTCCACAGGAAACATGGGCCTTTTATCCAGTTCTCACTTTGGATAAAACTCTCAACTTTCAGACCTCTTGAAGCTTGAACCGCAGGGTTCACAGAGGTATTCACATATCTCCATTGGCTTGGTGTAGTAGCCTCACGAATGATTGAGATCCTGTTTGCGACAAAGGTTTTGAAGCGAGTCGTTTCGTTCTCAATATATTATAATCAATAGTACCTGAAGGCAGTCATATACACACATATACACACATATACACACAGGATGCTCACAGGCCGGTTAATGCAGGAGGCAAGGCGACAGCCGTCACAGTACCTCTACTCTTACTGAAGTACATGATGTGAGTACCTCTACTCTTACTGAAGTACATGCTCTGAGTACCTCTACTCTTACTAAGTACATGATGTGAGTACCTCTACTCTTACTAAGTACATGCTCTGAGTACCTCTACTCTTACTAAGTACATGCTTGAGTACCTCTACTCTTACTGAAGTACATGATGTGAGTACCTCTACTCTTACTGAAGTACATGATGTGAGTACCTCTACTCTTACTGAAGTACATGATGTGAGTACCTCTACTCTTACTAAAGTACATACTCTGAGTACCTCTACTCTTACTAAGTACATGATGTGAGTACCTCTACTCTTACTAAAGTACATGCTGTGAGTACCTCTACTCTTACTGAAGTACATGATGTGAGTACCTCTACTCTTACTAAGTACATGATGTGAGTACCTCTACTCTTACTAAAGTACATGCTGTGAGTACCTCTACTCTTACTGAAGTACATGATGTGAGTACCTCTACTCTTACTGAAGTACATCATGTGAGTACCTCTACTCTTACTGAAGTACATGATGTGAGTACCTCTACTCTTACTAAGTACATGATGTGAGTACCTCTACTCTTACTGAAGTACATCATGTGAGTACCTCTACTCTTACTAAAGTACATGTGAGTACCTCTACTCTTACTAAAGTACATGCTGTGAGTACCTCTACTCTTACTGAAGTACATGATGTGAGTACCTCTACTCTTACTGAAGTACATCATGTGAGTACCTCTACTCTTACTGAAGTACATGATGTGAGTACCTCTACTCTTACTGAAGTACATGATGTGAGTACCTCTACTCTTACTAAAGTACATGATGTGAGTACTCTACTCTTACTAAAGTACATGATCTGAGTACCTCTACTCTTACTAAAGTACATGCTGTGAGTACCTCTACTCTTACTGAAGTACATGATGTGAGTACCTCTACTCTTACTAAAGTACATGCTGTGAGTACCTCTACTCTTACTGAAGTACATGATGTGAGTACTTCTACTCTTACTAAAGTACATGATGTGAGTACTTCTACTCTTACTAAAGTACATGATGTGAGTACTTCTACTCTTACTAAGTACATGCTCTGAGTACTTCTACGCTTACTAAAGTACATGATGTGAATCTGTAAATAAAAGTAAATATTTAATTATTTTATATTAGATTTAACTTTGTTGTCATTGCACAGAGTACATGTACTAAGACAACGAAATACAGGTAGCATCAAACCAGAAGTGCAGAGCAAGTATTAAAGTGCGTTCATAATATAACACAAATATATATAGAAACATAAGTTCTGATTGAAAGTACAGAGCAGAGACCATAAGGGACGAAGTCTAACTAAACATCTAATGTTGAATCTGTTGATTCGAGAAAACATCATTATAAAATCATGCAGTGTAAATATTATGGTCTGAGGTTTGTGAGTTCAGATTTATAAAAGATCTGATAAGAAAGACTGTAAACTTCAAATGATGCTTAAAAACTCAACTGGAGTTTCTCTTCTGATGAAGAAATGATGCCTGTTTTCTATCAACGGCACTCAGGTCCACTCACGCAGGATTTACACATTGATTCATATTAATACACATTTCAAACTCTTCTGGAACATAAATGTGTCTATACTTTTGTTTCTGTTTGAATATAATGTAAAAATAGATTTGATGTCTTGGCTGTGATTTTGTGCAGGAAGAGAACAGTTCATTTATAACGACTGAAGTTATTACTTTATTATTCTCTTCCAGGGACTCACTCTATGAAGTATTTCCTCACTGCGTCCTCTGGAGTCCCAAACCTCCCAGAGTTTGTCATGATGTTGTTGGTTGATGAAGTTCAGATAACTCACTACGACAGTAACACCAAGAGAGCAGAACCCAAACAGGACTGGATGAAGAGAATCACAGCAGAGGATCCTCAGTACTGGGAGACGCAGTCTCAGTTTTTTCTGGGTACCCAGCAGGGCTACACAGTCGACATTGAAACTGTAAAGCAGACCCTCAACCAAACTGGAGGTAAGTTCATGTTTCACCTTCTACTGATAATATGTTGTTTATATCTTCATCCTGTACACACACACACACACGCACACGCACACGCACACGCACACGCACACGCACACGCACACGCACACACACACCACACACACACACACACACACACACACACACACACAGGCTCAGAAGGGTCAGTGCAGCAGTGGCTGTAACCCCGGCACACAGCAGGTCTAAACCCAACTAACCCACTCCCAGAGATAACAGCTGGAGAGTGAACTCAGTCCTCATGTGCGCTCTGTCAACTATTAGTAATGATAATCAGAACAACCAGCAGGAGGTCAAAGAGCCTTTGTCTCTCACTCAGTGAGGCTGTTTCTCACCACAGCTTCACAGCAACATCCCTGCTGCTTTCTGAAAGGACGGAGCAGGAGCCGCTAACGCTGAGAACATGCTGACACTCTGTGAGAAGCTTTACCATGTCAAGAGAACCTCTGTGACCTCGCTCAGAGCCTGAGACTCTGAAGGAGGAGGCCAGAGACATGCTGTGGAGTTCAGACATGAATCTAAATATATCCTGTCATACAATGTTTGGATATCTGAGATCAGATAAAAGACGTTCTAACGATGAACGAACACCTGATTGATTCTCCCTGAGTGCACATTCACACAATTTAGGATCATACATATAAACACAGATATCTGTTATTGATAAAAACCCTCAGACATGTTCAGTAGTTATTACAGACTACAACGATCACATGTTCATAAATAATAAGGTGATCTGTCAGACAGGATTCAGTTTAAATAACACTTTA
>JAAKFY010000026.1:1085987-1093487 GCA_011823955.1 Dissostichus mawsoni
GAAATGAAGCAGTTGCTGCTTCTGACGTCACATGTCACGTGATTTGAAGCAAGCTTCGAATCACTGCTTCTATGGAAAAGGAAGTCCAGGGCTGAAGCTCCGTTCGAAGCTTCAGTGTCAAACTGCCATCACTACATTGTACCAATACGGTTTATACAGTGGTGGGCCGTCAGGGCCAGCAAGGCCTTCTCTGCTGGCCTAAACATCATCAGAATATACATTTAATTTTTATATATTTTTTCAACACATATGTATTAAATTATTCCCCATAGTCTATTCTCTTAATGTCATAGCTTTCCTCTTGATTGCGCTGCTTCCAGCCTCAGAACGAGATTTGGAGGGCTGGCCTTTATGTTAAAGCTTTAATCCAATCATATTTCAGCCATAATGTGTTGCCAGGTCAAAGAAATCTGCCCCTTCAGAATCAACAGCGCGGGCGCCTGTGCCTTAAAGTGAACGGAAACAAAACTCAGGCGTTAACCAATCAGATTTCGAGTTGGCGTCAACGGGCCAGCTAGCAGGCGCACGATAACGTTAGAACGTGCACGTCTTTTGATTGGATAAGCACTATTGAGAGGCAGAGCTAACAGAGAGAGCTAGAGCTAGCAAACTGATATTGTTAATAAAGATTAGCTAGAGCTAATAAACGAGCTAATTTGTGTAGATTAGTTTTGTTTTTGTTTGTTTTTTGCAACCCACAATGGCTGAAGGAGGAGAAGAGATCGATTTGGTCACAGATATTAGTTGTACAGTTGTTTTGGTGAGTAAACGAATTAATATGTACGTAATTAAAATTACAAATATATAAAAAATAAATGTTTGATGCTTGTGCAAGAGATGTAGAGATGTAGTTAAAGCTGGTAGTTTAACATTCTTAATTTCAAAGGCGGATTTATTGATTATAAATGCTTCGGAAATATTAATATAACTCTGTTGTACTTGACTATGTTAAGGTGATGCAACGCCCGGTTATAGTGCGTTTCTGTCTAAATATATAGTTTCTAGAGCCATGGCGTCATAATGATGGCATTAAGAGGTGGAATAATTCAGGTGGGACTATGTAGGACATCATTGAAGGCCTAGGTGTGAAATGCACGGCCCGCCACTGGGTTTATATAATACACAACATATTATTATTATTATAGTAAAAGGGCTCGCTTTGGCAAAATCCTGATCCATACAGGCAGCCCTAAATAAGAACAACAAGTAACCATCATGTGTGGTGCTTTCTTTAGATGTCTGTCTTATTTTTTGTTGATTTCATATAGTTTTCAGTGCTGTGGAAATGAATTTCCCCCCGGGGACAATACATCTAAACTAATGTAATATTCAATCCCACACTTGGCGATTGAGAACATACATTCGTAACTTACCTCGTTTAAAGCACTTTTGTTGTAATACTATGGATTTAGTTGACACTTGCGGGCAGGTACATTGAATTAGAAGTAGAAGAAGAAGAAGAAGTAGAGGTAGAAGAAGAAGAATTAGAATTAGAAGTAGAAGAAGAAGAAGGAAGATGTAGACGTAGAAAGAAGAAGTAGAGGTAGAAGAAGATGTAGTAGAAGAAGAAATAAGCTAACGCTACTAAAAGGCACAACACTGTTACTCTGTTTTTACTGACATGTAACATTTTATTTCACCTTGCTCTATGTTTTTTAACGCACATTCAAAAACGGGAACATTTTCTGGAGTTTCAACCGGGTACCGGCCACCGGAAACGGGGACTCTGCCCGGAAGACGGGGACGATTTGGTCCCCCATCCCACTGTGTTTACAGCTAAGCACACGCTAACATTCATTAACAAACTCACTTGGGGTTGAGGCTTTTTTACACGTTGCTTGACTGCCTGCCCACATATCTGATCTCAACATAGGAACGTGTATTGGGGGAAATCATTATTTAAAGTTATTTAATAATTGTGACATTTATTTTACCTTTTGATGGATGAGTGATGCTCAAAGTGAGGGGGCAAAGAATACAACTGAGGGGGCAATGCCCCCTTTTGCCCCCTCGTGGCGCCGGGCCCGGCGACCACTGAGTTGTACTTAAGTACAGTACTTGAGTAAATGTACTTAGTTTCTTGTTTACACCATTTATGGTCACTAAACTTACAGTTTGAAATAAAAAGAGCACTTTTAGGAAACGTTTAGTTTGAACTTGTTTTCTCTATTTGTCTCAGTGTGTGGACACAGCCCATGAACACATGAAGCACTTCTTATTTTCCAACGTAAAGAATCAAAAGACTCACGTGCAGATGTGCAGTGTGGGCCTACTATTCCCAGGAGAAGCAGAAACAGCAACATCTTGATCTCACGAGGCTTTCTGTGTGAAAGGTTCTTTATCCACAAAACACAGCCGTCCTTTCTGCAGAGCGGGATGTCAATGAGAGAGAAACACAGAAGGAAGTTAACCTGTTAAACCCTGAGCCTGTTTTTCAGGTTTCAGGCTCGAAGATGACATTCCCAGAACAAAAGTGATACTTGGCACTCATTGGACTCGTGTTTTTTAACCGTCCTGTCGTGTTCGGGTCAAATCTGACTGATTCACATCGATCATACATACTGTGTTTTCCATGTGATCGCCTCCAGGCCTCATGATATCCTCCACAGTAGCATGTGAACATATCAAACTGCTGATCCACACTTTCATTGAGTTTTGAGAGGTTTAGTCAACTTTGTAACACATAGGAGATGAATGGAGAACCCTAGATGATGTTCCTCCATCAGAGACACAACCAAATCAACAACCATGTTATCTGTTAGTCTATTCTTTGTTTACTCACTGCAGGTATTCATGTGAACCAGTAGAGACTTTCTTTACAGCTTAAAAAGGTGTTACATTTGGTGATGATAATGTTTGTTGTGTTAATGTAAGAGCAGTTGAAACAGACAGGAAGTGAGGAAGGAGAAAGGAACCTGACAGGAGGGTTCAGTGTTAGGAGCTCAGCTCCATATTCACTTTTTATAGTGATTACTTTTATCTTTGGAAGAAAGTTATTTTGCCTTGAGTCAGTTTGTAAATGGGTTAGTGAGCCCTCTTTGCTTTTGAGGAATTCAAAGACATCTCTTGGTTATTTAATCTTGTGTTCCCTCCCTTTCACCCCCAGACTATCAGGGAGCACCCACACATCTTTACACTCACAGAGCAAAACACATTTAATTTGTAACTTAAAGAAAAGTAAAAACTACTTTCATCTTTTGAATTTGGTTCCTAGTTTTCTCAGAGCTCTGAAGATGTATTATAATATTTGTCTTTCTTCGACTTACTCCTTATTACCTTTTGTTTCAAAATGTTTAAATGCTTTTGTTTCCAAATTAAAGAAAGAACCTTCAAGATCAATAAATGTAATTCTGGAGGATTGGCAGCATCTGGTAGACATGTTGTAGTTTACAGATTAAAAACAGGTCATTGCGTGAGTGATGGAGATCAAGCTGGCGACACAAAGAAAGGTAATAGCAGAAACGCTCTGAAGCTCCAACACAGAATGAGGCAGAGCGGAAGAACATCAGGTGGAGAGGAAGGAGAAGACTTTCTACTCCACTTCAAGTATCTGACAGTTTAAGGTACTTTAAAGATTCAGATTACAGAATATAAATCAACAAATAATTGATTGTGTGTTTGAGTTTAGATAAAATGATATTGATCCATCTGTCGGTGTGTTATCACGTCTTTCTGGTGATTAGTGAGCGATGTGTTCTGGGTTCAATAAACAGGGAGGAGGCAGAACTGGGGAGGGCGACACCTAGTGGTGAGAAGAGCTTCAATGATTAATTACTATTAGATGGAGAAGTACAATTTAGAGGTACTTGTACTTTACTTTAGTATTTCCATGTTATGCTACTACTTCTACTCCTCTACAGTTCAGAGGTAAATGGTGTACTGTTCCTCCACTACATGTATTTAATACCTTTAGTTACTTCACAGATGTGGATGAATGATGTGAAATATAATCAAGTGTTAAATCAGACTTTAGTTCCACCTGGAGTAAATCCTCAAGCTACCCTGCAGTATACAAAGTCATTCAAACTAGCTGCACCTTTACCAGCTTTGAGAACACTTTCATGATCAATCATTATAAAACATATCATATATATTATTCTGAAATGGACCAATCTGCACAATGACTACTTTTACTGTCGCTACTTTCACTATATTTTGATGAGAATACTTTTCTACTTTCACTTGAGGAACATTTTGAATGCTTTTACTGTAACAGAGTATTCCTACACTCTGGTACTTCTACTTTTACTCAAGTACAAGACCTGAGTACTTCTACTTTTACTCAAGTACAAGATCTGAGTACTTCTACTTTTACTCAAGTACAAGTCCTGAGTACTTCTACTTTTACTCAAGTACAAGATCTGAGTACTTCTGTTTTACTCAAGTACAAGATCTGAGTACTTCTACTTTTACTCAAGTACAAGATCTGAGTACTTCTACTTTTACTCGAGTACAAGATCTGAGTACTTCTACTTTTACTGAAGTACAAGATCAGAGTATTTCTACTTTTACTCAAGTACAAGATCTGAGTACTTCTACTTTTACTCAAGTACAAGATCTGAGTACTTCTACTTTTACTGAAGTACGAGATCTGAGTACTTCTACTTTTACTCGAGTACAAGATCTGAGTACTTCTACTTTTACTGAAGTACTAGATCTGAGTACTTCTACTTTTACTCAAGTACAAGATCTGAGTATTTCTACTTTTACTCAAGTACAAGATCTGAGTACTTCTACTTTTACTCGAGTACAAGATCTGAGTACTTCTACTTTTACTGAAGACTAGATCTGAGTACTTCTACTTTTACTCAAGTACAAGATCTGAGTACTTCTACTTTTACTCAAGTACTAGACCTGAGTACTTCTACTTTTACTGAAGTACAAGATCTGAGTACTTCTACTTTTACTCAAGTACAGATCTGAGTACTTCTACTCTTACTCAAGTACAAGATCTGAGTACTTCTACTCTTACTCAAGTACTAGATCTGAGTACTTCTACTTTTACTCAAGTACAGATCTGAGTACTTCTACTTTTACTCGAGTACAAGATCTGAGTACTTCTACTTTTACTGAAGTACAAGATCTGAGTACTTCTATTTTACTCAAGTACAAGATCTGAGTACTTCTACTTTTACTCAAGTACAAGATCTGAGTACTTCTACTCTTACTCAAGTACAAGACCTGAGTACTTCTACTTTTACTCAAGTACAAGACCTGAGTACTTCTACTTTTACTCAAGTACAAGATCTGAGTACTTCTACTTTTACTCAAGTACAAGATCTGAGTACTTCTACTTTTACTCGAGTACAAGATCTGAGTACTTCTACTTTTACTGAAGTACAAGATCTGAGTACTTCTACTTACTCGAGTACAAGATCTGAGTACTTCTACTTTTACTGAAGTACTAGATCTGAGTACTTCTACTTTTACTCGAGTACAAGATCTGAGTACTTCTACTTTTACTGAAGTACTAGATCTGAGTACTTCTACTTTTACTCAAGTACAAGATCTGAGTACTTCTACTCTTACTCAAGTACAAGATCTGAGTACTTCTACTCTTACTCAAGTACAGATCTGAGTACTTCTACTCTTACTCAAGTACTAGATCTGAGTACTTCTACTTTTACTCAAGTACCAGACCTGAGTACTTATTATATTATATACAGTACTTGTATGTTATTGTTCTCATCAGAAATGAATGGTAATCAGAGAAACTGGTTATAAATATATGTATTTTTTTATAGTTGTGTTTTACCACTTAGTGAGACCCAAAGTGAAGCTCTGGTGACCTCTAGTGGGGGTCCGGAGCCTCAGGTTGGGACTCATGTCTTTATTATGACCTCCAATAACCCAACAGGACTCACTTCATAACCAGGTCTGCAGGAAACGTGTCTTTTTAATACCCTGCATTTTGAATGTCCGATAGTCCACCATTAACACCTCAGTCTCGTCTCGTCTACGAAAACTAAATATACATTTCGTCAGTTTTTATTATCAAGAATCTATTTTTAGCTCGTCATCGTCTCTTCTTAGTCATGTACAAAAGGTCGTTGAGGAAATGAACACTGTACCACCTCTGACTGTTAAAGCAACATTTAAAATAAATGCTATTTGTCTAAAAGCCCTTTCTTTATCACTTTAACTACTTTTTAGTTTTCACTTTTACTTTCGTTTATTCCTCTCTTCTGTTTGCACCTGTCCCTAAACGTATCGATCTCAGATCAGATGATCAGGACAGAATCAAGTCGATATTATAAACAACTAGATACAACAGTTATATTAACTTTTAATCAACTTTTATGAACATTTTAAGACGGAGTTTTAACGGACTCATCTCAGCGTAGAGCCGCACGCGCACGCACTGACATGTGACCAACGGACAACAACGTAACACGTCACACGTTGACACGCAAACCGGAAGTAGATAAAACAACAACATAAAAGCTGAAATTAACCAGATGAAATGTTTTTGGTTTAATTAAAAAATAATCCTTTGACATGGCTAACAAAAAACCATTTAAGCTATCAGCTAATAATAATAATTAAAGACCAATAATATAAACATTATTCTGAGGCTGGTCACCATAATAAGCATTTATTTTCTCTGTATAGTTATTTGTCATATTATTGTACTTCATCTTTTACACAAATATATGTTTGGTAAACATTTCATTCAACTTGCTCCTTCTTTATAACCTGTTTCCTTTATGTCCTTAATGACTTGGCTCAGGCCTTTCATTGATTCACCAGAACTCTCTCTGCTATCTTTGAAGTGAATATATCTGCACTTTCCCGAAACATTTAATAATAATATTATAATAAATAATAAAGTGTCATTCAAACTGAACTTTCATTCTGTTGGAGATCAGATCTTTCTTTCTGCTTCTGTCTCTATTTGGTTGTTTCTGATATTTTTTTTGTAAAGGCCTAAAGGTCATCTTCTTCAAATATAAATATATATGAAAATATGAAAATATAAAACCATGATAGTATATACGATGCAAAAACTGGGTTTTATCACATACATGTATATTAAAACATATCATTTATTCTATTTCAAGAAATATATATATTTTGACTGTGATTAAAAATCAATTCAAATTCAAATGATTCAAAATGCAGAAAGAAAACTCAAAATTCAGGACGTCTTCAGTCTGATCTCAGGACGTCTTCAGTCTGATCTCAGGACGTCTGCAGTCTGATCTCAGGACGTCTTCAGTCTGATCTCAGGAGGTCTGCAGTCTGATCTCAGGACGTCTGCAGTCTGATCTCAGGACGTCTTCTGTCTGATCTCAGGACGTCTTCAGTCTGATCTCAGGACGTCTTCAGTCTGATCTCAGGACGTCTCAGTCTGATCTCAGGACGTCTTCAGTCTGATCTCAGGAGGTCTTCAGTCTGATCTCAGGACGTCTGCAGTCTGATCTCAGGACGTCTTCAGTCTGATCTCCAGTCTGATCTCAGGACGTCTTCAGTCTGATCTCAGGACGTCTCAGTCTGATC